>JACEFZ010000407.1:73420-210434 GCA_014155875.1 Cepaea nemoralis
GATAGAGACAGGTATCTCCAGATAGACATATGTATCTACAGATAGACATAGGTATCATACAGCTAGACAGAAGTATCGACAGATAGACACAAGTCTCTACAGAGAGACAGAAGTATCTACAGATAGAGATCAGGTATCTACCAGATAGACACAGGTATCTACAGATAGACACAGGTATCTACAGATAGACACGGTATCTACAGATAGACACAGGTATCTACCGATAGAGACATGGTATCTTACAGATAGAACAGGGTATCTACAGATAGACACAGGTATCATACAGATAGACACGACGTGATCTACAGATAGACGAGAATTATCTCGACACCAGAGTATCTACAGATAGACAGCAGTATGCTACAAGATAGAGACAGGATCTACAGATAGAGACAGGTATCTCCAGATAGACACAAGGTATCTACAGATAGACAGAAGTATCTACAGATAGAGACAGGTATCTACAGATAGAACAAGTATCTACAGATAGAGACACAGGTATCTACAGATAGACACAAGTATCTACAGATAGAGACAAGGTATCTACAGATAGACACAGAGTATGCACAGATAGAGACAGAGTGATCTACAGATAGACACAAGTATCTACAGATAGGACAGAGTATCCTACAGATAGAGACAAGTATCTACAGATAGAACAAAGTATCTACGATAGAGACAGGTATCTACAGATAGACACAAGTATCTACAGATGAGAAGGTATCTACAGATAGACACAAGTATCTACAGATAGACCAAGTATCTACAGATAGACAGACAGGTATCTACAGATAGACACAAGTATCTTACAGATAGAAGACAGGTATCTACAGATAGAGACAAGTATCTACAGATAGACGAAAGTATCTACAGAGGAGAGACAGGTATCTACAGATCGACACAGGTATCCACAGATAGCGACAGGATATCACCGATAGACACAGTACTCTACAGATAGAAGAAGTATCCTACAGATAGTAGACAGGTATCTACTAGATAGACACAAGTACTCTACAGATAGACAGAAGTCTCTACAGAGAGACACAAAGTAGCGACAGATAGACATAAGTATCTACAGATCGAGACAGGTATCTACAGATATGACACAGGTATCTACAGATAGAGACAGGTATCTACAGATAGGACACAGGTAGCATACGGCTAGACCAGGTGTCTTACAGATAGAAGCAGATATCTACAGATCGACAGAAGTATCTACAGATAGGAGATCCAGTATCTACAGATAGACATAGGTAGTCTACGAGCGATAGAAGATCAACATATCTACTATAGACCCAAGTATCTACAGATAGACAGAAGTATCTACAGATAGAGACAGGATCTACAGATATGAGACATGGTATCGACAGATAGAGACAGGTATACTACAGCGAGACAGAAGTATCTACAGATAGACGACAAGTATCTACAGATAGACACAGGTATCTACAGATAGACACAAGTATCTACAGATAGACACAGGTATCTACAGATAGACAGAAGTATCTACAGATAGACACAGGTATCTACAGATAGACACAGGTATCTACAGATAGACACAGGTATCTACAGATAGACAGAAGTATCTACAGATAGAACAGGTATCTACAGATAGACACAAGTATCTACAGATAGACAGAAGTATCTACAGATAGACACAAGTATCTACAGATAGACAGAAGGTATCTACAGATAGAGACAGGTATCTACAGATAGACAAAGTATCTACAGATAGAGACAGGTATCTACAGATAGAGCACAAGTATCTACAGATAGAAACAGGTATCTACAGATAGACACAGAGTATCTACAGATAGACACAGTATCTACAGATAGACAGAAGTATCTACAGATAGAACAGGTATCTACAGATAGACGACAGGTATCTACAGATAGAGACAGGTATCTACAGATAGAGACAGGTATCTACAGATAGACACAAGTATCTACAGATAGACAGAAGTATCTACAGATAGACACAGGTATCTACAGATAGACAGAAGTATCTACAGATAGACACAGGTATCTACAGATAGACAGAAGTATCTACAGATAGACACAAGTATCTACAGATAGACAGAAGTATCTACAGATAGACAGAAGTATCTACAGATAGACACAGGTATCTACAGATAGACAGAAGTATCTACAGATAGACAGAAGTATCTACAGATAGAGACAAGGTATCTACAGATAGACACAAGGTATCTACAGATAGACAGAAGTATCTACAGATAGACAGAAGTATCTACAGATAGACACAAGTATCTACAGATAGACACAGGTATCTACAGATAGACACAAGTATCTACAGATAGACACAAGTATCTACAGATAGACACAGGTATCTACAGATAGACAACAAGTATCTACAGATAGAACAAGTATCTACAGATAGGACACAAGTATCTACAGATAGAGACAGGTATCTACAGATAGAGACAAGTATCTACAGATAGACACAGGTATCCATCAGATAGAGACAGGTATCCACAGATAGACACAAGTATCTACAGATAGACAGAAGTATCTACAGATAGAGACAGGTATCTACAGATAGACACAGGTATCTACAGATAGACACAAGTATCTACAGATAGACACAAGTATCTACAGATAGACACAGGTATCTACAGATAGACACAGGTATCTACAGATAGACACAAGTATCTACAGATAGACAGAAGTATCTACATATAGAGACAGGTATCTACAGATAGAAACAAGTATCTACAGATAGACACAAGTATCTACAGATAGAGACAGGTATCTACAGATAGAAACAAGTATCTACAGATAGGCACAAGTATCTACAGATAGACAGAAGTATCTACAGATAGAGACAGGTATCTACAGATAGACACAAGTATCTACAGATAGACACAGGTATCTACAGATAGACAGAAGTATCTACAGATAGACACAAGTATCTACAGATAGACACAAGTATCTACAGATAGACAGAGTATCTACAGATAGACAGAGTATCTACAGATAGACACAAGTATCTACAGATAGAAGACAGGTATCTACAGATAGACAGAAGTATCTACAGATAGAACGAAGTATCTACAGATAGAGACAGGTATCTACAGATAGACACAAGGTATCTACAGATAGAGACAGGTATCTACAGATAGACACAAGTATCTACAGATAGACACAAGTATCTACAGATAGAGACAGGTATCTACAGATAGAGACAGGTATCTACAGATAGACACAAGTATCTACAGATAGAGACAGGTATCTACAGATAGAGACAAGTATCTACAGATAGACAGAAGTATCTACAGATAGAGACAGGTATCTACAGATAGACACAAGTATCTACAGATAGAGACAGGTATCTACAGATAGACACAAGTATCTACAGATAGACACAAGTATCTACAGATAGAGACAGGTATCTACAGATAGACACAGGTATCTACAGATAGACACAGGTATCTACAGATAGACAGAAGTATCTACAGATAGAGACAGGTATCTACAGATAGACACAAGTATCTACAGATAGACATAGGTATCTACAGATAGACAGAAGTATCTACAGATAGACACAAGTATCTACAGATAGACAGAAGTATCTACAGATAGAGACAGGTATCTACAGATAGAGACAGGTATCTACAGATAGACACAGGTATCTACAGAGAGACAGGTATCTACAGATAGACACAAGTATCTACAGATAGACACAGGTATCTACAGATAGACACAAGTATCTACAGATAGACACAGGTATCTACAGATAGACAGAAGTATCTACAGATAGACACAGTTATCTACAGATAGACACAAGTATCTACAGATAGACACAGGTATCTACAGATAGACAGAAGTATCTACAGATCGCCACAGGTATCTACAGATAGACACAAGTATCTACAGATAGACAGAGGTATCTACAGATAGACACAGGTATCTACAGATAGACAAAGGTATCTACAGATAGACACAGGTATCTACAGATAGACACAGGTATCTACAGATAGAGACAAGGTATCTACAGATAGACACAAGTATCTACAGATAGACGACAGGTATCTACAGATAGACACAAGTATCTACAGATAGACAGAGTATCTACAGATAGAGACAGAGTATCTACAGATAGACAAAGGTATCTACAGATAGACAGAGTATCTACAGATAGACGACAGGTATCTACAGATAGACACAAGTATCTACAGATAGAAGACAGTATCTACAGATAGACACAGGTATCTACAGATAGACACAAGTATCTACAGATAGACAGGTATCTACAGATAGACACAAGGTATCTACAGATAGACACAGGTATCTACAGATAGACAGAAGTATCTACAGATAGACAAGGTATCTACAGATAGAGACAAGGTATCTACAGATAGACACAAGTATCTACAGATAGACACAAGTATCTACAGATAGACACAAGGTATCTACAGATAGACACAGGTATCTACAGATAGACACAAGGTATCTACAGATAGAAGACAGGTATTCTACAGATAGACACAAGTATCTACAGATAGACACAAGTATCTACAGATAGACACAAGTATCTACAGATAGAGACAGAGTATCTACAGATAGAGACAGGTATCTACAGATAGACAAGAGTATCTACAGATAGACGAAGTATCTACAGATAGACACAGTATCTACAGATAGACAAGGTATCTACAGATAGACACAAGTATCTACAGATAGAGACAGGTATCTACAGATAGAGACACAAGTATCTACAGATAGACAGACAGGTATCTACAGATGAGAGACAGGTATCTACAGATAGACACAAGTATCTACAGATAGACGGACAGTATCTACATGATAGACACAAGTATCTACAGATAGACACAAGTATCTACATGATAGAGCCCAATATCTACAGATAGACAGAAGTATCTACAGATAGAGCACAGGTATCTACAGATAGAGAGAAGTATCTACAGATAGAGACAGGTATCTACAGATAGAGACAGGTATCTACAGATAGAGACAGGTATCTACAGATAGACACAAGTATCTACAGATAGAGACAGGTATCTACAGATAGACACAGGTATCTACAGATAGACACAAGTATCTACAGATAGACAGAAGTATCTACAGATAGAGACAGGTATCTACAGATAGACACAAGTATCTACAGATAGACACACGTATCTACAGATAGAGACAGGTATCTACAGATAGAGACAGGTATCCACAGATAGACACAAGTATCTACAGATAGACAGAAGTATCTACAGATAGAGACAAGTATCTACAGATAGACACAGGTATCCACAGATAGAGACAGGTATCCACAGATAGACACAAGTATCTACAGATAGACAGAAGTATCTACAGATAGAGACAGGTATCTACAGATAGACACAAGTATCTACAGATAGACATAGGTATCTACAGATAGACAGTAGTATCTACAGATAGACACAAGTATCTACAGATAGACAGAAGTATCTACAGATAGAGACAGGTATCTACAGATAGACACAGGTATCTACAGATAGAGACAGGTATCTACAGATAGACACAGGTATCTACAGATAGACACAGGTATCTACAGATAGACAGAAGTATCTACAGATAGAGACAGGTATCTACAGATAGACACAAGTATCTACAGATAGACATAGGTATCTACAGATAGACAGAAGTATCTACAGATAGACACAAGTATCTACAGATAGACAGAAGTATCTACAGATAGAGACAGGTATCTACAGATAGAGACAGGTATCTACAGATAGACACAGGTATCTACAGATAGAGACAGGTATCTACAGATAGACACAAGTATCTACAGATAGACACAGGTATCTACAGATAGACACAAGTATCTACAGATAGACACAGGTATCTACAGATAGACAGAAGTATCTACAGATAGACACAGGTATCTACAGATAGACACAGGTATCTACAGATAGACACAGGTATCTACAGATAGACATAGGTATCTACAGATAGACAGAAGTATCTAAAGATAGACACAAGTATCTACAGATAGACAGAAGTATCTACAGATAGAGACAGGTATCTACAGATAGAGACAGGTATCTACAGATAGAGACAGGTATCTACAGATAGACACAAGTATCTACAGATAGACAGAAGGTATCTACAGAAAGACACAGGTATCTACAGATAGACAGAAGTATCTACAGATAGACACAGGTATCTACAGATAGACAGAAGTATCTACAGATAGACACAAGTATCTACAGATAGACAGAAGTATCTACAGATAGACACAGGTATCTACAGATAGACACAGGTATCTACAGATAGACAGAAGTATCTACAGATAGACAGAAGTATCTACAGATAGAGACAGGTATCTACAGATAGACACAAGTATCTACAGATAGACAGAAGTATCTACAGATAGACACAGGTATCTACAGATAGACACAAGTATCTACAGATAGACACAGGTATCTACAGATAGACACAAGTATCTACAGATAGACACAAGTATCTACAGATAGACACAGGTATCTACAGATAGACACAAGTATCTACAGATAGAGACAGGTATCTACAGATAGACAGAAGTATCTACAGATAGACAGAAGTATCTACAGATAGACACAGGTATCTACAGATAGACAGGTATCTACAGATAGACACAGTATCTACAGATAGACACAGGATCTACAGATAGAGACAGGTATCTACAGATAAGACACAAGTATCTACAGATAGAGACAGGTATCTACAGATAGACACAAGTATCTACAGATAGACACAGGTATCTACAGATAGACACAAGTATCTACAGATAGACACAAGTATCTACAGATAGACACAAGTATCTACAGATAGACGACAGTATCTACAGATAGACACAAGTATCTACAGATAGACAGAAGTATCTACAGATAGAGACAAGTATCTACAGATGACAGAAGTATCTACAGATAGACGACAGTATCTACAGATAGACACAGTATCTACAGATAGAACAGGTATCTACAGATAGACAGAGTATCTACAGATAGAGACAAGTATCTACAGATAGACGGTATCTACAGAAGACCCAGGTATCTACAGATAGAGACAGGTATCTACAGATAGAGACAGGTATCGACAGATAGACACAAGTATCTACAGATAGACACAAGTATCTACAGATAGACACAAGTATCACAGTGACAGTATCTCAGATAGCACAAGTATCTACAGATAGACACAAGTATCTACAGATAGACACAGGTATCTCAGATAGACAGACAGTATCTACAGATAGACACAGGTATCTCACAGATAGACACAGTATCTACAGATAGACACAGTATCTACAGATGAGACAGAGTATCTACAGATAGACACAGGTATCTACAGATAGACACAAGTATCTACAGATAGACAGAAGTATCTACAGATAGACACAAGTATCTACAGATAGACAGAAGTATCTACAGATAGAGACAGGTATCTACAGATACAGACAGGTATCTACAGATAGAGACAGGTATCTACAGATAGACACAAGTATCTACAGATAGACACAGGTATCTACAGATAGACAGAAGTATCTACAGATAGACACAGGTATCTACAGATAGACAGAAGTATCTACAGATAGACACAAGTATCTACAGATAGACAGAAGTATCTACAGATAGACAGAAGTATCTACAGATAGACACAGGTATCTACAGATAGACAGATGTATCTACAGATAGACAGAAGTATCTACAGATAGAGACAGGTATCTACAGATAGACACAAGTATCTACAGATAGACAGAAGTATCTACAGATAGACACAGGTATCTACAGATAGACACAAGTATCTACAGATAGACACAGGTATCTACAGATAGACACAAGTATCTACAGATAGACCAAGTATCTACAGATAGACACAGGTATCTACAGATAGACACAAGTATCTACAGATAGAGGACAAGTATCTACAGATAGACACAAGTATCTACAGATAGACAGAAGTATCTACAGATAGAGCACAGGTATCTACAGATAGACACAGGTATCTACAGATAGACACAGGTATCTACAGATAGACACAGTATCTACAGATAGAGCAAGTATCTACAGATAGAGACAGGTATCTACAGATAGACACAGGTATCTACAGATAGACACAAGTATCTACAGATAGACACAAGTATCTACAGATAGACACAGGTATCTACAGATAGGACAAGGTATCTACAGATAGACACAAGTATCTACAGATAGACAGAAGTATCTACAGATAGACACAGTATCTACAGATAGGACAGAAGTATCTACAGATAGACACAAGTATCTACAGATAGACAGAAGTATCTACAGATAGACACAAGTATCTACAGATAGACAGAAGTATCTACAGATAGACAGAAGTATCTACAGATAGACACAGGTATCTACAGATAGACAGAAGTATCTACAGATAGACAGAAGTATCTACAGATAGAGACAGGTATCTACAGATAGACACAAGTATCTACAGATAGACAGAAGTATCTACAGATAGACACAGGTATCTACAGATAGACACAAGTATCTACAGATAGACAGGTATCTACAGATAGACAAAGTATCTACAGATAGACACAAGTATCTACAGATAGACACAGGTATCTACAGATAGACACAAGTATCTACAGATAGAAACAAGTATCTACAGATAGACACAAGTATCTACAGATAGAGACAGGTATCTACAGATAGAGACAAGTATCTACAGATAGACACAGGTATCCACAGATAGAGACAGGTATCCACAGATAGACACAAGTATCTACAGATAGACAGAAGTATCTACAGATAGAGACAGGTATCTACAGATAGACACAGGTATCTACAGATAGACACAAGTATCTACAGATAGACACAAGTATCTACAGATAGACACAGGTATCTACAGATAGACACAGGTATCTACAGATAGACACAAGTATCTACAGATAGACAGAAGTATCTACAGATAGAGACAGGTATCTACAGATAGAGACAAGTATCTACAGATAGAGACAAGTATCTACAGATAGAGACAGGTATCTACAGATAGAGACAGTATCTACAGATAGACACAGGTATCCACAGATAGAGACAGGTATCCACAGATAGACACAAGTATCTACAGATAGACAGAAGTATCTACAGATAGAGACAGGTATCTACAGATAGACACAAGTATCTACAGATAGACATAGGTATCTACAGATAGACAGAAGTATCTACAGATAGACACAAGTATCTACAGATAGACACAGTATCTACAGATAGACACAGGTATCTACAGATAGACAAAGTATCTACAGATAGAGACAAGTATCTACAGATAGAGACAGGTATCTACAGATAGAGACAAGTATCTACAGATAGACAGAAGTATCTACAGATAGAGACAGGTATCTACAGATAGACACAAGTATCTACAGATAGAGACAGGTATCTACAGATAGACACAAGTATCTACAGATAGACACAAGTATCTACGATAGACACAGGTATCTACAGATAGAGACAGGTATCTACAGATAGACACAAGTATCTACAGATAGAGACAGGTATCTACAGATAGAGACAGTATCTACAGATAGACACAAGTATCTACAGATAGACAGTATCTACAGATAGACACAATATCTACAGATAGACAGAGTATCTACAGATAGAACACAAGTATCTACAGATAGACACAAGTATCTACAGATAGACAAAGTATCTACAGATAGAACAGAGTATCTACAGATAGAGACAGTATCTACAGATAGACACAAGTATCTACAGATAGAGACAGGTATCTACAGATAGACACAGGTATCTACAGATAGACACAAGTATCTACAGATAGACAGAAGTATCTACAGATAGAGACAGGTATCTACAGATAGACACAAGTATCTACAGATAGACACACGTATCTACAGATAGAGACAGTATCTACAGATAGAGACAGGTATCCACAGATAGACACAAGTATCTACAGATAGACACAAGTATCTACAGATAGAGACAAGTATCTACAGATAGACACAGGTATCCACAGATAGAGACAGGTATCCACAGATAGACACAAGTATCTACAGATAGACAGAAGTATCTACAGATAGAGACAGGTATCTACAGATAGACACAAGTATCTACAGATAGACACAAGGTATCTACAGATAGACAGAAGTATCTACAGATAGACACAAGTATCTACAGATAGACAGAAGTATCTACAGATAGAGACAGGTATCTACAGATAGACACAGGTATCTACAGATAGAGACAGTATCTACAGATAGACACAGGTATTACAGATAGACACAGTATCTACAGATAGACAGAAGTATCTACAGATAGAGACAGGTATCTACAGATAGACACAAGTATCTACAGATAGACATAGGTATCTACAGATAGACAGAAGTATCTACAGATAGACACAAGTATCTACAGATAGACAGAAGTATCTACAGATAGAGACAGTATCTACAGATAGAGACAGGTATCTACAGAATAGACACAGGTATCTACAGAGAGACAGGTATCTACAGATAGACACAAGTATCTACAGATAGACACAGGTATCTACAGATAGACACAAGTATCTACAGATAGACACAGGTATCTACAGATAGACAGAAGTATCTACAGATAGACACAGGTATCTACAGATAGACACAGGTATCTACAGATAGACACAGGTATCTACAGATAGACAGAAGTATCTACAGATAGACACAGGTATCTACAGATAGACACAGGTATCTACAGATAGACAGAAGTATCTAAAGATAGACACAGTATCTACAGATAGACAGAAGTATCTACAGATAGACAGGTTTACGATAGACGGTATCTACAGATAGACAGGTATCTACAGATAGACACAGTATCTACAGATAGACAGAAGTATCTACAGATAGACACAGGTATCTACAGATAGACAGAAGTATCTACAGATAGACACAGTATCTACAGATAGACAGAAGTATCTACAGATAGACACAAGTATCTACAGATAGACAGAAGTATCTACAGATAGACAGAAGTATCTACAGATAGAACAGGTATCTACAGATAGACAAGTATCTACAGATAGACACAGTATCTACAGATAGAGACAGGTATCTACAGATAGACACAAGTATCTACAGATAGACAGAAGTATCTACAGATAGACACAGGTATCTACAGATAGACACAAGTATCTACAGATAGACACAGGTATCTACAGATAGACACAAGTATCTACAGATAGACACAAGTATCTACAGATAGACAACAGTATCTACAGATAGACAGAAGTATCTACAGATAGAGACAGGTATCTACAGATAGACACAGTATCTACAGATAGACAGAAGTATCTACAGATAGACACAGGTATCTACAGATAGACACAGGTATCTACAGATAGACACAAGTATCTACAGATAGACACAGGTATCTACAGATAGAGACAGGTATCTACAGATAGACACAAGTATCTACAGATAGACACAGGTATCTACAGATAGACACAAGTATCTACAGATAGACCAGTATCTACAGATAGACACAAGTATCTACAGATAGACACAAGTATCTACAGATAGACACAAGTATCTACAGATAGACAGAAGTATCTACAGATAGACACAAGTATCTACAGATAGACAGAAGTATCTACAGATAGAGACAGGTATCTACAGATAGACACAAGTATCTACAGATAGAGACAGGTATCTACAGATAGACACAAGTATCTACAGATAGACACAGGTATCTACAGATAGACAGAAGTATCTACAGATAGACACAAGTATCTACAGATAGACTGAAGTATCTACAGATAGAGACAGGTATCTACAGATAGAGACAGGTATCTACAGATAGAGACAGGTATCTACAGATAGACACAAGTATCTACAGATAGACACAAGTATCTACAGATAGACACAAGTATCTACAGATAGACACAGGTATCTACAGATAGACACAGGTATCTACAGATAGACACAAGTATCTACAGATAGACACAAGTATCTACAGATAGACACAAGTATCTACAGATAGACACAGGTATCTACAGATAGAACAGGTATCTACAGATAGACACAGGTATCTACAGATAGACAGAAGTATCTACAGATAGACACAGGTATCTACAGATAGACACAAGTATCTACAGATAGACAGAAGTATCTACAGATAGACACAAGTATCTACAGATAGACAGAAGTATCTACAGATAGAGACAGGTATCTACAGATAGACACAGGTATCTACAGATAGAGACAGGTATCTACAGATAGACACAAGTATCTACAGATAGACAGAAGTATCTACAGATAGACACAGGTATCTACAGATAGACAGAAGTATCTACAGATAGACACAGTATCTACAGATAGACAGGTATCTACAGATAGACACACGTATCTACAGATAGACAGAAGTATCTACAGATAGACAGAAGTATCTACAGATAGACACAGGTATCTACAGATAGACAGATGTATCTACAGATAGACAGAAGTATCTACAGATAGAGACAGGTATCTACAGATAGACACAAGTATCTACAGATAGACAGAAGTATCTACAGATAGACACAGGTATCTACAGATAGACACAAGTATCTACAGATAGACACAGGTATCTACAGATAGACACAAGTATCTACAGATAGACACAAGTATCTACAGATAGACACAGGTATCTACAGATAGACACAAGTATCTACAGATAGAGACAGGTATCTACAGATAGACAGAAGTATCTACAGATAGACAGAAGTATCTACAGATAGACACAGGTATCTACAGATAGACACAGGTATCTGCAGATAGACACAGGTATCTACAGATAGACACAGGTATCTACAGATAGAGACAGGTATCTACAGATAGACACAAGTATCTACAGATAGACACAGGTATCTACAGATAGACACAAGTATCTACAGATAGACACAGGTATCTACAGATAGACACAAGTATCTACAGATAGACACAAGTATCTACAGATAGACACAGGACAGTATCTACAGATAGACAGAAGTATCTACAGATAGACACAGGTATCTACAGATAGACAGAAGTATCTACAGATAGACACAGGTATCTACAGATAGACAGAAGTATCTACAGATAGACACAAGTATCTACAGATAGACAGAAGTATCTACAGATAGACAGAAGTATCTACAGATAGACACAGGTATCTACAGATAGACAGAAGTATCTACAGATAGACAGAAGTATCTACAGATAGAGACAGGTATCTACAGATAGACACAAGTATCTACAGATAGACAGAAGTATCTACAGATAGACACAGGTATCTACAGATAGACACAAGTATCTACAGATAGACACAGGTATCTACAGATAGACACAAGTATCTACAGATAGACACAAGTATCTACAGATAGACACAGGTATCTACAGATAGACACAAGTATCTACAGATAGAAACAAGTATCTACAGATAGACACAAGTATCTACAGATAGAGACAGGTATCTACAGATATAGACAAGTATCTACAGATAGACACAGGTATCCACAGATAGAGACAGGTATCCACAGATAGACACAAGTATCTACAGATAGACAGAAGTATCTACAGATAGAGACAGGTATCTACAGATAGACACAGGTATCTACAGATAGACACAAGTATCTACAGATAGACACAAGTATCTACAGATAGACACAGGTATCTACAGATAGACACAGGTATCTACAGATAGACACAAGTATCTACAGATAGACAGAAGTATCTACATATAGAGACAGGTATCTACAGATAGAAACAAGTATCTACAGATAGACACAAGTATCTACAGATAGAGACAGGTATCTACAGATAGAGACAAATATCTACAGATAGACACAGGTATCCACAGATAGAGACAGGTATCCACAGATAGACACAAGTATCTACAGATAGACAGAAGTATCTACAGATAGAGACAGGTATCTACAGATAGACACAAGTATCTACTGATAGACACAGGTATCTACAGATAGACAGAAGTATCTACAGATAGAGACAGGTATCTACAGATAGACACAAGTATCTACAGATAGACATAGGTATCTACAGATAGACAGAAGTATCTACAGATAGATACAAGTATCTACAGATAGAGACAGGTATCTACAGATAGAGACAAGTATCTACAGATAGACAGAAGTATCTACAGATAGAGACAGGTATCTACAGATAGACACAAGTATCTACAGATAGAGACAGGTATCTACAGATAGACACAAGTATCTACAGATAGACACAAGTATCTACAGATAGAGACAGGTATCTACAGATAGAGACAGGTATCTACAGATAGACACAAGTATCTACAGATAGAGACAGGTATCTACAGATAGAGACAAGTATCTACAGATAGACACAAGTATCTACAGATAGACACAGGTATCTACAGATAGACAGAAGTATCTACAGATAGAGACAGGTATCTACAGATAGACACAAGTATCTACAGATAGACACACGTATCTACAGATAGAGACAGGTATCTACAGATAGAGACAGGTATCCACAGATAGACACAAGTATCTACAGATAGACAGAAGTATCTACAGATAGAGACAAGTATCTACAGATAGACACAGGTATCCACAGATAGAGACAGGTATCCACAGATAGACACAAGTATCTACAGATAGACAGAAGTATCTACAGATAGAGACAGGTATCTACAGATAGACACAAGTATCTACAGATAGACATAGGTATCTACAGATAGACAGAAGTATCTACAGATAGACACAAGTATCTACAGATAGACAGAAGTATCTACAGATAGAGACAGGTATCTACAGATAGACACAGGTATCTACAGATAGAGACAGGTATCTACAGATAGACACAGGTATCTACAGATAGACACAGGTATCTACAGATAGACAGAAGTATCTACAGATAGAGACAGGTATCTACAGATAGACACAAGTATCTACAGATAGACAGAGGTATCTACAGATAGACACAAGTATCTACAGATAGACACAAGTATCTACAGATAGACAGAAGTATCTACAGATAGAGACAGGTATCTACAGATAGAGACAGGTATCTACAGATAGACACAGGTATCTACAGATAGAGACAGGTATCTACAGATAGACACAAGTATCTACAGATAGACAGGTATCTACAGATAGACACAGTATCTACAGATAGACACAGGTATCTACAGATAGACAGAAGTATCTACAGATAGACACAGGTATCTACAGATAGACACAGGTATCTACAGATAGACACAGGTATCTACAGATAGACAGAAGTATCTACAGATAGACACAGGTATCTACAGATAGACACAAGTATCTACAGATAGACAGAAGTATCTACAGATAGACACAAGTATCTACAGATAGACAGAAGTATCTACAGATAGAGACAGGTATCTACAGATAGACACAGGTATCTACAGATAGAGACAGGTATCTACAGATAGACACAAGTATCTACAGATAGACACAAGTATCTACAGATAGACACAGGTATCTACAGATAGACAGAAGTATCTACAGATAGACACAGGTATCTACAGATAGACAGAAGTATCTACAGATAGACACAAGTATCTACAGATAGACAGAAGTATCTACAGATAGACAGAAGTATCTACAGATAGACACAGGTATCTACAGATAGACAGAAGTATCTACAGATAGACACAAGTATCTACAGATAGAGACAGGTATCTACAGATAGACACAAGTATCTACAGATAGACAGAAGTATCTACAGATAGACACAGGTATCTACAGATAGACACAAGTATCTACAGATAGACACAGGTATCTACAGATAGACACAAGTATCTACAGATAGACACAAGTATCTACAGATAGACACAGGTATCTACAGATAGACACAAGTATCTACAGATAGAGACTGGTATCTACAGATAGACAGAAGTATCTACAGATAGACAGAAGTATCTACAGATAGACACAGGTATCTACAGATAGACACAGGTATCTGCAGATAGACACAGGTATCTACAGATAGACACAGGTATCTACAGATAGAGACAGGTATCTACAGATAGACACAAGTATCTACAGATAGACACAGGTATCTACAGATAGACACAAGTATCTACAGATAGACACAGGTATCTACAGATAGACACAAGTATCTACAGATAGACACAAGTATCTACAGATAGACACAAGTATCTACAGATAGACAGAAGTATCTACAGATAGACACAAGTATCTACAGATAGACAGAAGTATCTACAGATAGAGACAGGTATCTACAGATAGACACAAGTATCTACAGATAGAGACAGGTATCTACAGATAGACACAGGTATCTACAGATAGACACAGGTATCTACAGATAGACAGAAGTATCTACAGATAGACACAAGTATCTACAGATAGACAGAAGTATCTACAGATAGAGACAGGTATCTACAGATAGAGACAGGTATCTACAGATAGAGACAGGTATCTACAGATAGACACAAGTATCTACAGATAGACACAGGTATCTACAGATAGACACAAGTATCTACAGATAGACACAAGTATCTACAGATAGACACAAGTATCTACAGATAGACACAAGTATCTACAGATAGACACAGGTATCTACAGATAGACACAAGTATCTACAGATAGACACAGGTATCTACAGATAGACAGAAGTATCTACAGATAGACACAGGTATCTACAGATAGACACAGGTATCTACAGATAGACACAGGTATCTACAGATAGACAGAAGTATCTACAGATAGACACAGGTATCTACAGATAGACACAAGTATCTACAGATAGACAGAAGTATCTACAGATAGACACAAGTATCTACAGATAGACAGAAGTATCTACAGATAGAGACAGGTATCTACAGATAGAGACAGGTATCTACAGATAGAGACAGGTATCTACAGATAGACACAAGTATCTACAGATAGACACAAGTATCTACAGATAGACACAGGTATCTACAGATAGACAGAAGTATCTACAGATAGACACAGGTATCTACAGATAGACAGAAGTATCTACAGATAGACACAAGTATCTACAGATAGACAGAAGTATCTACAGATAGACAGAAGTATCTACAGATAGACACAGGTATCTACAGATAGACAGATGTATCTACAGATAGACAGAAGTATCTACAGATAGAGACAGGTATCTACAGATAGACACAAGTATCTACAGATAGACAGAAGTATCTACAGATAGACACAGGTATCTACAGATAGACACAAGTATCTACAGATAGACACAGGTATCTACAGATAGACACAAGTATCTACAGATAGACACAAGTATCTACAGATAGACACAGGTATCTACAGATAGACACAAGTATCTACAGATAGAGACAGGTATCTACAGATAGACAGAAGTATCTACAGATAGACAGAAGTATCTACAGATAGACACAGGTATCTACAGATAGACACAGGTATCTGCAGATAGACACAGGTATCTACAGATAGACACAGGTATCTACAGATAGAGACAGGTATCTACAGATAGACACAAGTATCTACAGATAGACACAGGTATCTACAGATAGACACAAGTATCTACAGATAGACACAGGTATCTACAGATAGACACAAGTATCTACAGATAGACAGAAGTATCTACAGATAGACACAGTATCTACAGATAGACACAGTATCTACAGATAGACACAAGTATCTACAGATAGACACAAGTATCTACAGATAGACACAGGTATCTACAGATAGACACAAGTATCTACAGATAGACACAGGTATCTACAGATAGACACAAGTATCTACAGATAGACACAGATATCTACATATAGACACAAGTATCTACAGATAGACACAGGTATCTACAGATAGACACAAGTATCTACAGATAGACACAAGTATCTACAGATAGACACAAGTATCTACAGATAGACACAAGTATCTACAGATAGAGACAGGTATCTACAGATAGACAGAAGTATCTACAGAAAGACAGAAGTATCTAGATGTGTATAAGAGACAGCTACAGATAGAGACAGGTATCTACAGATAGACAGAAGTATCTACAGATAGACACAAGTATCTACAGATAGAGACAGGTATCTACAGATAGACAGAAGTATCTACAGATAGACACAGGTATCTACAGATAGAGACAGGTATCTACAGATAGACAGAAGTATCTACAGATAGACAGAAGTATCTACAAATAGACACAAGTATCTACAGATAGACACAGGTATCTACAGACAGACACAAGTATCTACAGATAGACACAAGTATCTACAGATAGAGACAGGTATCTACAGATAGACAGAAGTATCTACAGATAGACAGAAGTATCTACAGATAGACACAGGTATCTACAGATAGACACAAGTATCTACAGATAGACACAGGTATCTACAGATAGACACAAGTGTCTACAGATAGACACAAGTATCTACAGATAGAGACAGGTATCTACAGATAGACAGAAGTATCTACAGATAGACAGAAGTATCTACAGATAGACACAGGTATCTACAGATAGACACAAGTATCTATAGATAGAGACAGGTATCTACAGATAGACACAGGTATCTACAGATAGACACAGGTATCTACAGATAGACACAAGTATCTACAGATAGACACAAGTATCTACAGATAGACAGAAGTATCTACAGATAGATACAAGTATCTACAGATAGACAGAAGTATCTACAGATAGACAGAAGTATCTACAGATAGACACAGGTATCTACAGATAGACACAAGTATCTACAGATAGACACAAGTATCTACAGATAGAGACAGGTATCTACAGATAGACACAAGTATCTACAGATAGACACAGGTATCTACAGATAGACACAAGTATCTACAGATAGACACAAGTATCTACAGATAGAGACAGGTATCTACAGATAGACAGAAGTATCTACAGATAGACAGAAGTATCTACAGATAGAGACAGGTATCTACAGATAGACAGAAGTATCTACAGATAGACACAAGTATCTACAGATAGAGACAGGTATCTACAGATAGACAGAAGTATCTACAGATAGACACAGGTATCTACAGATAGAGACAGGTATCTACAGATAGACAGAAGTATCTACAGATAGACAGAAGTATCTACAAATAGACACAAGTATCTACAGATAGACACAGGTATCTACAGACAGACACAAGTATCTACAGATAGACACAAGTATCTACAGATAGAGACAGGTATCTACAGATAGACAGAAGTATCTACAGATAGACAGAAGTATCTACAGATAGACACAGGTATCTACAGATAGACACAAGTATCTACAGATAGACACAGGTATCTACAGATAGACACAAGTATCTACAGATAGACACAAGTATCTACAGATAGAGACAGGTATCTACAGATAGACAGAAGTATCTACAGATAGACAGAAGTATCTACAGATAGACACAGGTATCTACAGATAGACACAAGTATCTATAGATAGAGACAGGTATCTACAGATAGACACAGGTATCTACAGATAGACACAGGTATCTACAGATAGACACAAGTATCTACAGATAGACACAAGTATCTACAGATAGACAGAAGTATCTAGAGATAGACACAAGTATCTACAGATAGACACAGGTATCTACAGATAGACAGAAGTATCTACAGATAGACACAAGTATCTACAGATAGACACAGGTATCTACAGATAGAGACAGGTATCTACAGATAGACACAGGTACCTACAAATAGACACAAGTATCTACAGATAGACACAAGTATCTACAGATAGAGACAGGTATCTACAGATAGAGACAGGTATCTACAGATAGACACAGGTACCTACAGATAGACACAAGTATCTACAGATAGACACAAGTATCTACAGATAGAGACAGGTACCTACAGATAGACACAGGTATCTACAGATAGACAGAAGTATCTACAGATAGACACAGGTACCTACAGATAGACACAAGTATCTACAGATAGACACAAGTATCTACAGATAGACACAGATATTTAAAAGCACTGGTAACAAGACTTAGATGCAAGTAAATAATGTACGAAGGAACAAATAAACTTTATTTTCAGAGGATTAAGATTTGGCTATGCCCTTCTTCTCTCTTTCCTCTCATACGTTATTTCATTCACACATCACTTATGAAGCTAATTTCAGACAACATCAAAACAATATGCGTTAAAACGCATGAAAAATAATCAGGCATGACTCATCTAGGCATGGACAGATGCGAGTTACATCAGGAGAGAAGACCAGTACTAAGGACACTACTTTATGAACTTAGCAGTCAGCATAAAGTCACCATACAGTGGATACCATCCCACTGTGGAGTACCCGGAAACGACAGAGCTGATAAATTGGCTAAGGAAGGAGCCAAAAAAGAACAGCCTGATGTGCCCGTTACATACCACCAAAAGAAAAGAATGATCAAATCAGACAGAAAGCCACCAAAACCTGCTCAAGATGACTACCACGTTATGGATAGACCAGAACAAGTCATTATTCTGCGCCTCAGAACAGGGCACAATAGATTACGCAACCACATGTATACAAAATTCAAGATTGGTGAAACAGCCATGTGTACATGTGGATTGGCGTCGCAGACAGCAGAGCACATACTCCAAGACTGCCCAAAATATAACATATCTAGGCAAACCTTCTGGCCTAGAGAGACGACAGTGGAGGATAAACTCTATGGACCGCTGTGTGAATTGAAAAAGACAGTTTAATTCATACAAGAGACAACATTGCAGTTATAGACATATTTCAAGCGAACGAACGAACGAACAAAAAGACTATACACATGGAAAAGCCCTGATAAGAAAATACGCAACCAAATTGACTACATACTTATTAATAATAGATTTAGAAATGCTTTAATTAATGTAAAGACAATGCCTGGTGCTGACTGTAATAGTGATCATGTACCACTATGCGGACAAATAAAAGTAAGATTAAAGATAGGGAAAAATGGTTAAGCATGTGAGACTTAACAAAGAGATTCTGAAAGTAGATAAAGAAATTCAAGAGCAATACTGAGTGACTGAAAAATAGGTACAATGCAACAGCTAAGATACAGACTACACATGAACAATGGGAAATGTTAAGGGACATATGAATATAATTGTGTAGAGTAACAGACGGGTGGACATGTGACTAAAATTGTTTAACATACAGAGAAACATGTGACCATAATTGTTTATTTAACGGACGGGTGAACACGTGACTAAAATTGTGTAGTGTAAAAAGCGAGTATAATAGAAATAGGAATAGTTTGATTGCAAGAGACAGTCGAACACCTGATTAGATGTGTTAGTGCAAGAAACAGTTGTTGAGTGGCCTGTGTGAAATGAAATAGACGTGACTAGAATGTTGACAGCATTAGAGACGGTATAATTAAATACCATACCAATATTAACATAGAAAATACAAAATGACTATTAGAAACCGACAAATCTTACATCAATTTTAATGCCAAGCACATCATTCCATGGCAAATGCGGGAGATTGATTGGCGGTTGGTACAAGCAATCAATAACCGCCTTCTCCCATTGGGAAAAGTTTGGGTTGGTGTAGGGCATACCAACCAAGACCAGAACGCCTTTGTAGAAGTTGACAGTTTTGTTTTGACGATCGTCTTCAAATTCGTTTTCTGTTTAAGATGAAAGATGAATCCGAATAAAACCGTCAAATATGACGAAGAAGCTGCACGTAGGGACAAACACTCTGAGATGTGGCCGAACGTTCCGACCAGTCTTTATCGTTAACATGGGAACAATAAACACGAAACAATAAAACATATAACATCTCAACACAAAGCACTACTTACCTGGGCGGAGTCAATGCCAGAAAAGTGGCAACTTAAAACGGAAATATCGAAAGAGAAATACATTTATGTGTGGCAATATGTGTGCTTAGATCACAAATACACAACACCAGACACACTCATGCACCAGGGGATATAAGGACATCAGGTGCTCATATATGCAAATACATAAACTCTCTCTTTCTCTCTCTCTCTCTCTCTCTCTCTCTCTCTCTCTCTCTCTCTCTCTCTCTCTCTCTCTACTCTCTATCTCCTTCTCCCCCTCCTTCCCTGCCTACTTACCTATCTGCCTACTCCTCTCTATATCTCTCACTCGATCCATCCATCCATCCAACCAACTATCTATCCATCCACTCCACGTCACCCAACCCACCCCACCCATCCTGTCTGTCCATCTATCTATCTGAAATAGGGTTAAAAGGGGAAAAGGAAAGGAAGCATAAATAAAAGACAAGCACTTATTCATTAAACCAACCCATTCAGTAACCGACACAGGTGTAAAGATGGATAGATGTGCAACGCTGACTACTAATGGGCCAGAGAAGAAAAGAATAACAAGAAGAAAGTGATAACCACCATAATGAAGGCCCTACTCATTTAAAAGTATAGTTTTAGTTATCAGAAGAAAACTCATGATCTTTAGCAGAGAATTAGAAATATAATTCCTCCAATTCCAAGCAATGGAATGTCTAGTTGGGCTGTACCAAAAGTAATAAAAGGGAATAAACAATAGCTAACACAAGTCAAACAACACAAACTGAACATAACACATCAATAACAAGGGTAATACCAAAACCTGACAACATTTATATGCTCGGTGATTTCAATGCTCGTGTGGGCAAGGACTCGAGTTCATGGCCAGTGTGCCTTGGAAAGTAAAACATCGGTCGCATGAATGAAAATGGGCAAAGTTTGCTGGATCATTGCACCAGAAACGACCTATGTATTGCACATTCCTTTTTTAATATAAAAGATCTACATAAAGTCACATGGAAACATCCAAGATCCGGCCATTGGCATCAGCTGGTCTTTATCATCACTCGGAGACAACATCTGAACCAAACATCATTAACTCGACATTACCACAGTGCTGACTGTGATACGGATTATTCTTTGGTTGTTGCAAGGGTTAGACTGAGACGAAAGAGAATCTACACAGCTAAACTCAAATCTAGCCCCAGGATTAATATATTAACACTCACGATCCTGAAAAGTGCTTTCAGTTGCAAAAGCAATATGAAGACGCTTTCACCGATACGTCAGAAAATTGTACAGTAAGTTAAAAGTTAAAAGTCAAAATGCAAGTGATAAGGGAAACACCAGAAGCATGTAGGAAAGGATAAAGAAAGACTGTGGTCCAATAATCAAAAGAAGTGTACCACTGAAAACCTTGACTGGAGAAATCATTACTGATAATAAACAGCAGATGGATAGATGGGTAGAGCACTATTTGGAGCTTTACTCAAGTGAGACCAAACTAGCGGATGATGCCCTGAACGCCATAGAGGCCCTGCCAACTCTTGACCACCTGGACACACTTCCCACCATAACAGAAGTTAAGTATGCTATAAATGAACTTGCATCTTTCAAGGCCCCAGGTAAGGATGAGATTCCAATAGAGGATATTAAGAGTGGGCAAGACACATATACTCTACAGATCCACCAGCTAATAGAGCTATGCTGGCGAGAAGGACAAATCCCATAGGATTTCAAAGATTCAAGCATTATAACATTGTACAAGAACAAGGGCGATCGGAGCAAATGTAACATGGGAGTGTTTCACTGTAACATAGGAGTATTTATGTGTATTGTTGGGAAAGTATTTGCCATAATTTGTCAATTTGCGCTGTAAATGTTCGTTCACAGTGGATGCATGTGACCACATGGTCATTTCCACCACCATGCACCAACTTATGTCTCGCACGCACTTATACGCAATCATTTTCTTCTTTGTCTTTATTTCATTTCTTATATTTGCCCTCTATGTAACGCATTCGGCGGCGACTTGCTCCCAATGTGCGTTAACAATGCCTGTATCAATCATGTCCCGCTTACACACATATTTGTATCGTAGTAGAGACCGACTTGAGATCTCGTATTTTTTAAATGTTGCATATCCCTTGCAGGACATTGCAGTTAACGCCAGCATTTTTCAGCTAGTAGATGTCTAAGGGGGCTTTGGGGGGCTAGCAGGTCGGGGCACCACAGGATCGCCAAAACAACAGCCCCCTAGGGATCCAACCCCCGGGGCCCCGCCCCCCCCTAGGCCCCGGGGCGCACACCAAGCGGTGAACCGTCCCGGAGCGCACACACCGGTCGCCTACAGGCGACCGAGCCGCCGATTTAGAGGGTATCATCCGCAGACATACCAAGATGCGCACCGCGAAGAACAACTGTAAGTGGCTACGGCTACGTTCCACGGAGCCCTGCAATCGAAGCTGTATGAGGGACTACTGCAAAGTCCATGCAGTGCTAATACGGAAGGGTTCATTTATTAAACCATGTCGGAAATGTGGGAAGGGGGTCAACAACCACCTAGAACTATGTAAAGAATGTGGATATGACAAGGAGTATCACCGAATCTGGTATGAAGAGAATGTAAAGGACTATAATGCAGAGATTCGTCGAATTGCTAAGATTATAGTGGATTGAACTTTCAATTAGAGAGAGGTGAAGTCATCGGTGTACTTACACACCAACTTGTTAGAGACTGACAGATCTGTGTATTTAGCCATGCCTACGCTGGTTCAACTGAAACAGCAAGCCCGCGAGTATGGCATGCCATACAGTGGGAGGAGGAAGGCCGTTCTTGAGGGGGAAATATCCAGAGCGCGTGAGATGGCTAGGGCCTCCCTGCTCGAGAAGAACCCCAATCTACATGGGGCACGACTTGAAGCAGGGATTACCACCGCTCTGAGATTTGTACACGGTACCGCCGCGGACCGAGCCGCGATCGTCGCCGAGCGACGACACCGCGCCCGGCAGCGAGCTCGACGCCACGCCGACCTCGAAGCAGAGTTCCTTGCCCGAGCTGATAGAGTGCGGGATGTAGAGTATGATGATGAGATGGCTGCTTTAATTCGCAACGCACCTGAATTGAAACTCGTCCGGGAGATTGAGGGGAGCCTGAGAAAATATGAAGCAATCGTCCCAGAAGAAGGCGACTATGACGAGCCTGAAACATTTATGATTTCGATGGGGCCCGCCATCAAAGCTCTGGTGGTAAAAGGGTTGAGGGATTATGGCAGTGTTAAAATGCAGCTGTATCTCCACCTAAAATACTCTCGCATCACCCCAGAAGGTGAAGTGATTACTGCCATCGCCGCCCATGGAAGCAGGAACTATGAAGTACTGCATGAGGGGGATATTGCTGAGGGGCTGGACCTAGCCATAGCCAAGATATTCGCCGACAGTGAATGCTTCACCACAGATGGCTCTGATTGGTCCTATCATGCGTGTGTGCAGCTCGACCTATACATCGCAAAATACCAACCATTCCGAGGCTCTAGCTACTTCGCGACCCCCAGCTGCATTCCACCACGCTGTGTTGTGAATGTGAAGAATGAGGACAACCGCTGCTTTGAATGGGCCATACTCTCTGCTGTCTACCCTGTAGCACATGGAGGGAATCCTGATAGGCTCTATAATTATAGAGCCCACCTGGGAGAGCTAAACTTTGAAGGAATCGAGTTCCCTGTGCAGCTATCCAGTATTGCTAAGTTTGAAAAACAGAATCCTACCATAGCCATCCGGGTCTTTGGGTGGAAAGATGGACCGACCATACTCCGAACCAACAAACTCCAGCGCACCCAAATCAACCTCATGCTCCTACGTAAGGATGAGAATAGACACTATGTCTGGGTCAAGGATGTGGGGCGGCTTCTATATGGAAACAGCAAACACAAGGGTAAGAAGTATCCATGTCTCAACTGTCTCCATGTACACTCCTCTCAGGAAACCTTAGACCAACATGTGCCACTCTGCCAAGGCATCAACACAGCCTGTCAGGTGAATGTCATGCCTAAGGAGGGAAAGATGAATTTCAAGTCCCACCAGAAACAGATGAGGGCGCCATACATCATATACGCAGACTTTGAGACCTTGAACGTTCCAGTACATGGTGCGGCAATGGATCCAAGCCAGAGCAACACACGACAACTGGCCCAGCAGCCCCCCTGTGGCTTCGGCTACACCATTGTACGTTGCGACGGCCTCACCACAAACCCTGTCGTATATCGAGGGGAGGATGCTGCCGATGAATTCCTCAAACGCTTGGGTCAAGAGCAGGCCACCATCCACCACAAGTTACAGCGGCCGGCTCTGATGGTGCTGGGGCAAAAAGACCGTGAAGACTTTGCCTCCGCCACCACCTGCCACATCTGTAAAGAGCCGCTGGAGGAGGACAAGGTGAGAGACCACTGCCATATTACAGGCAAATACCGGGGTGCAGCCCACAATGTCTGTAATCTGGCATGGCGCATCAATAGAGACAAGCTGAGGATACCTGTAGTCTTTCACAACCTCAGAGGATACGACTCCCACATCATCATGCAAGCGGCCGGCCGTCTGGACTGGGGAAAAAGAACAGTCTACAAGAAGAAGAAAAACGGCCAATGGCAAACCAAACAAGTAGACAACACAACAATCACCTGCATACCAAACACCCTAGAGAAGTACGCCTCCTTCACCATCGGACAGCTGCAATTCATTGACAGCCTACAGTTCATGAATAGCTCTCTAGACACCCTGGTAGGGAACCTCAGCGAGCTGACACACTGTGGCAAATCAATGGCTCTGACACGTAGAGGCAACGACATAATCTCAAGATGTGAGACGTGCAACACTGAGAAGCACACCCCCTGGGCTGTCTTAATGAGTAAGTTCAGGACCACGCTAAGCCAGAGTCAGTCACATCTCCTTCTCCGTAAGGGTGTATACCCCTACGAATATATGGACAGCTTCGAGCGCTTTGCAGAGGACCGCCTACCACCCAAAGAGGCCTTCTACAGCAAGCTCACCCGAGAAGGAATCAGTGACTCTGACTATGCCCACGCCCAGAAAGTGTGGCAGGAGCTCGATTGCAAAACACTCGGAGGCTACCATGACCTATACCTGAAAACAGACGTCGGTCTGTTGGCTGATATGTTCGAGGCATTCCGAGACACCTGCATGGAGGTATATCAACTCGACCCAGCCCACTACATCAGTGCACCTGGCCTGGCATGGGACGCACTCCTAAAAAAGACGAAGGTGCAACTCGAGCTCCTAACCGACTTGGACATGCACCTCCTCTTTGAGAAGGGTCTCCGTGGGGGTGTGGCTATGGTCTCCAAGCGGTATGCTAAGGCCAACAACCCCAAGACTTCAGACTATGACCCCACAACACCCAATTCATGGATCATGTACCTCGATGCAAATAACCTGTATGGATGGGCCATGATGGAATACCTCCCCACCGGCGGGTTCCAATGGGCCAATCCAACTCTCGAGGAGGTACTCAACACCCCCGACAACGCCCCAGAGGGATGGCTTGTTGAGGTTGACATGAAGTACCCAGCACATCTACATGAAGCCCACAGCGACTATCCACTAGCTCCAGAAACCATGACCGTCCCCGAGGCCTGGTTGAGCAGCTATCAGCGCGAGCTCCAGAACAAACTGGGGGGTAAGTTCACGGAGCAAACAAAGCTGGTACCTCACCTCCACAACAAGGAGCGATACGTCGTCCACTACCGCAATCTCAAACTCTATCACAGCCTCGGTCTAGAGGTCACCCAGATCCACCGAGCCATCAAGTTCAATCAGTCCCAATGGATGAAGCCCTACATAGAGATGAACACCTCTCTACGAGCCCAAGCCAAGTCGGAATTTGAGAAGGACTTCTTCAAGCTGATGAACAATGCCGTCTTCGGGAAGAGTATGGAGAACGTTCGCAAGCGTATCAGAGTCAACCTTGTCAGAGGCGCCGAGACTGATCGACTCCGAAAATTAATCGCCAGCCCCAACTACGAATCGTGTAGAATCTTCAACGGTGGACTGGTGGCGGTGCACAGCATCAAGAACAAGGTCCAGCTGAATAAACCCGTCTATTGTGGGCAGGCCATCCTGGACCTATCCAAGCATCTCATGTACGACTTCTGGTACAACCGGCTTAAACCCCAATACGGTAAAAGACTCCAGCTCTGCTACACAGATACTGACTCCCTTCTACTTCAGGTGGAGACTGAGGATGTGTACGCAGACATGAAGGCCCACCCTGACTGGTACGACTTCTCTGATTATCCGCGTGACCACCCCAACCATTCGACTGCGAATAAAAAGGTGGTCGGTAAATTCAAAGACGAGTGCAATGGTCGTTCGATAGCCGAGTTCGTCGGTCTCAGACCAAAGATGTACTCAATCCTAGAGGAGGCCACCAACATCAAGAAAGCCAAAGGAGTGGCTCGGACAGTTGTGAAGAAGGACCTCAGACACGAACACTACAAGGACAGTCTGTTCAGCCAGCGTGAATACAAACACACACAGGTTGCCATCCGAAGCAAGGGCCACCAGATAGGAGTTTATGAGATGAACAAAACATCTCTGAGCCCCATGGACACGAAAAAGTGGATTTGTGCTGATGGTATCAACACTAGGGCCTACGGTTTCCTAGAATCCTGCTAGGGGGTAGCTGTGTGTCTGGAGGAGCAATGAGCAGCTCCTCGCGCACAAAACCACGAGCCGGCCCATCCACCAGGTAGTAAAGAGTGGGCTGTCCCTCTTGCTGGGTGATATGACTAATCCTGTGCAAGGTCAGCGACCATGTAGGATCAGTGGCCCGACGCAGGCCCCCTTCAAGCTCGCCCGCCGAATAGAGATACCTGACCTGCGAGTCGGCTGGAATCACCGGTTCCTTACGCCCGATAGCGCGGCGGGCTGGCGCGGCTGGAGCGTGGGAGACGGACGAATCCTTAATCGCCTCAGCCGGCTTCCTACCAGTCAAACGCGTCACCTCATTATTGATCGCAGCGACTACCTGGGGCAGAGCTCTCACCCATTCGACCGACCGTTCATCTGAGCCTCGGGCAGCGAGCAACAACTCCTGGGCATATTGGGCCCCGAACAGTCTCTCTGCCAGAGTGCGATTGAACCGCTCGACAATAGCCTGCTGGCGATGGTTCCCAGCCTGCCCACGGACGTACCTGTGTCTTATGCTTAGCCACCAGCTGACTGACAGCACCCATAAACTCCCGCCCGGGGTCAATCTGCAAAAGATTAGGCCACCTGAGCGGCCCGCGTTTATAGATCCGTCCAAGCGCTGATGCGACCGCGTCGCTACTCTTGTCTGTTAGCGGCTCAGCCTCCTTATAGCGCGAGGCAACATCGACCACCGTCAAGGCATACCTATAGGTCCTGGCCGCGCGGCCAGAACCAACGCGATCATGTGGGAGAAACAAAAGATCTGCTTGATGGACAGCATTCGGTGTGGACTCGGCGATGTGGGGTCGTGGAATATAGCGAGGCCGCGGCAGGTAGATTTGCCAGATAGCCTGCTTCTGAAGCCACTCCCTAGCCTCAGTCTCACTGACCTTAGCCGCAGCAGCCAACTTTTTCACAGCTGAATGTCCTTTCCAATAACCTTGCGGGCTGTAGTAAACACGCTCCATTATTGTAAGACCATATCACATATCTCTATAACAGCCATCCCAAGAGGGAGCCCAAGACGGGGATGTCCTTGATTGGTGACTTGGGCCCAAAGATGATTCCTTTCCCACTAACAATCTGACTCTTCCTTCCACCACACACAATGCAGGTGCCACGCTTAACCGACCGCCCATTCTTCATCCTGCTAATCGTCCCACCCTTAGTGGGGGTCTGTCTCTTACACCGAAAACAATACATATTGATATACTACAGATGTCTATATATTCAAAACGAGGGCGCACCCATACCAAAGCGGACTCTTGGCCGACATCAGGGCCGAGACTATGCGGGCATCGCGACTCTCCCAGTCGGGGGCAGATGCTGCAATATTTTCAGCCGCCGCGGCTAGGACATCATCAGCAACGTTGCGGTTAGCTGTATCGCTATGAGCCGCATAAGCAATGTCGTGAGCCTTGCAGGCGCGGTCGAGTGTGTTGACCCCCTCATAGCCTTGGGCCATCCGCTTATCTAGTTTAGTGAAAGGGCCGCAGTAGCTATATTTCCCTGTATTCTGGAACGAGCCTCCAGGAACATCCTCAGAGCTGACGCCCTCAGGCAGCCTCATATGCAGCTCAGGCAAAGGCAACATATTCAGTGCTTTGTTGAGGAGCCCCATACCAACAATCTGGCTCTTCTTAGCACCGCAAACTTCACAGAGGCCGCGCCTGGTTATTCGACGATTTTTCAGCACAACCTCCGACTCCTCCAGCGTAGGAGTCTGCTTCTTACAGCGCAGGCAATACATATTGAAGATATTGCAAATATGTATATATTTAAAATGGAGATAACCAACTTCGACCTTGAGGACAAAGCCCGCCACCACCACCACTGGCTGCTGCCAGACACCGTTCGTTGTGTTGTGTGCGGGCCATCGGGGTGCGGAAAAACAAACATGATGCTCAACCTACTACTGAAGCCGGGCTACCTAAACTATGACCGACTGCACCTGTACTCAAAGTCTTTGGGACAGGACAAGTACCAGTTCCTCCAGGATTGGGCCGAGTCTGTCGGGGAGGTTGCGGGGCAAAATATTGCCTCCTGTCATAGCTCAGCCGAAGACATCATCCCCGTCGAGGACCTGAACCCTGAAGAGAGAGCTGTCATGGTCTTTGATGATGTCATGCTGGAGAAGCAGGGACCGATCGAGAAGTACTTCTGCCAGGGCCGGCACGGCGGTGCCGACACATTCTACCTAACCCAGAGCTTCTTCAGAATTCCCAAGCAGGCCATCCGTGACAATGCCAATCTATTGGTGATCTTCAACCAAGACACGAAGAACCTGCGCGCCATCCACGACTTCCTATGTTGGTGGTGATATGCCCTTTGATGAATTCAGGGAGTTCTTCACAGAGTGTACTAGCAAACCTTACGGTTTCGCAGTAATCGACCTGACCAGCAAGGCCCACGATGGTAAATACCGATGTGGGTTCGATCGGTTCTATATCCCAAAGTCTTCTATTTAGATATATATGTCATTGTGATAGCAACAACATGTGGGCTGATGTGACTAACCAAACAAAGCGTAACGCTTTGTGAAGGATTATCTAGCACGTCGGGACCGCCTGAAGCAGCGGTTTCTGGCGGAGAGGGTGGGGGAAGCAGATTTACAACAGGAGGCAGCCAAACTCTTCACACCAATTACTAAAACTGTAGCAGATAGGTCAGCGCAACAAACGGGGGCAATAAGCCAAATGGTCAAAGCTCAGACCGGTGAGTTGGCTCAAATAGCAGACAAACAGACCGATGAATTGGCTAGACGGACAAACAAACAAGCTAACGAGCTAGCTCAGGCCATTGTGGCATTGAACAGGGCCATTGAGGACAGAGCCAGAGCCCTGGAGGAGGCCAGAGCAGAGGCGGCCAGAGCAGATGAGGCCATAGCCCCAGAACCCCCTTCAGGACCTATTATAATTGATGTAGATCAGGGCTTGGACGAGGAAATCATTAGTGGGAAATATAAGTACCCAATGCCTAGCTCACTCCTCCAGGAGTCGGATGATGTACTTCAGCGGCATCCTTGATACCACCGCAAAACTCAATTCAAACACACTCGGGGGGAAGAAGAGGAGGGTCGGCGTCACTAGGGTAGAGATTGAACAAATAGATCGAGATATTGCAGCTATACAAGCATTCAGGGAGCGTGTTAAAACTATATTGGACAATCGACAAGAGGTTATCGTCCGTGGGAATGGGTTGAAACTCCGAGGGAGCAAATTCGGCACCCTAACTATTGATCCCGCAGCTCTGGCTGCGGGCCGGTTGCAAGCTTTTGACGGGGACACCCTAGTATTGTCGGCTCCAGCCGATGAGACGCTGTACGATCTCCTAACCAAGCGGTTCGTCAAAACAAGACAATACACCCCACAGGCTATTGAGACATTTAGCCAGCTGGCCCAACTTGCCAAAATACCTGTCTATAGTAAAAAAGGGAAAAAATACGGACTAATCCGAGGTAGTGGTGTATTATACTACAACGACCCCAACACTCTGGTGGAGCGCCTAGCCCTGTTAGTAGCTTCGAAGGAGGCGGGGAATACGGGTGTTGACACAGAAATATCTGCGATACTGGATGAGCTTATGCGTAGTGGAGTGATCTCTACGGAGCAGGCCATCAAGTTGAACAGAAGAATCTTTGTTCATTAAACATGGAGCTTCAAGTGTTGAAGGACATCCGCGACCGGCTCGCAGCGATGGAGGTGCGACTCGCACCGAAGGAGAATATATCCCTGGTGGTAACGTCGGATAAAAGCGACTGGACAACCTACTACTCCCCAGCGCTGTACCTTGACCCCCAGAAGTCATACGAGCTGGCCTTGCTGAATCTAGAGACCTACAACTCCATCAGCAATGTTAACTCCACCAACAATACTTTTGTCTACCGTGTGGGGAAGAAGGAGTGGAAAACTATCACTATAGAAGAGGGGGCTTATGAGCTCGCCCAGATCAATAGAGAGATTCAAAGAAAGATGGAGGAGGCCAAGGATTGGGATGAGAAGGCCGAGGAGAAGTATTACATTGCCATAGGACCCAACCCTTCAACCCTTCGGGCTTTTGTAAAGATAACCAGCCCCGACTATGAGGTTGATATGGGTGCTTCAACTTTGCGCAAAATCCTGGGGTTCGACCCACAAATACTGACTAAGGGCTATAAAGAAGGGGAGAAACCAATAGACATCTTCCACGTGAATAGCATTCTAGTCAATTGCAATGTGGTGAGTGGGTCTTACCTCGGTGGGGGGTCCCACCCCACCATCTACTCATTCTTCCCCAACGTGTGCCCCGGCTATAAGATCTTAGAGTCTCCCAGAACTGCTGTCTACCTCCCCATCTCCCAAGCTGGTAGTATACACGGCATACGCGTCTGGTTGACTGACCAAGACGGCGCACAATTAAACTTTAGAGGTGAGCAAATAACTATAAGGCTACATATTCGCAGTGTGTAACCATGTATGTTTTCCCAAGACGTCGGAGACGAGTAGGTGGGGGGATGTTCGATTGGTTGGGCTCGGCAGCTCGGGCGGTTGGAAGTCTGGTCTCTTCAGGTGCTAAGGTGATACCCAGCGCTGTCAGTAAAGTTGCCAAATTTGTTGGCAGCCCCTTAGTTAGGAATGTGGCCAAGACGACGGAGTCTGTGGCCTCCGCAGGTGCGGCTGCCAAGAAGCTGGTGGACGCGCTCAAGCCTTTGCCACCCCAGCTGAAGAGGGAACTCACAGCTAAGAGCACTGAGGTTTTAAAGCAGCTCGCTGTCCAGCCCACTATCCAGCTCGCTGTCCAGCCTGATGTCCAGCCCAGTCTGGAGGCGTTGGATATCGCCAGCCGGGGAGGAGGTTTCAAGACAATTAGAGATAAGTCTAGACGTTTATAATATCACCATGGACGAGCAACGCACTTCCATGCTTGAAATTACCGAGCCTGTACATACCGATGAGGGTATTGAATCCTTTGAGTATCGGGAGTATGAGTCGCAGAACCCTGCTGCCCTCAACCAGAATAACACCATCCAGATTGATATACACACTCAGGATACCTTCACTTGCCCTTCCAAGAGCTATCTTCTTGTAGAAGGCCGGCTCAGATCGTTTCGAGAGGAACATTATGATGCGAATAGTCTGGTAGCTTTGGTTAACAATGCGGTCGCGTTCATGTTCAACAAAATACGTTACCAACTCAACAACAACACCATTGATGATGTGTCATATCCGGGGCAGGCCACCACCATGATGACTCTTCTGTCGTGTGGGGAGGACTTTGCTTGGGGCGAAGGCCTCAATATGGGTTGGTATAAGGACTCTGATGTGGGGGCTGCTGCGGCGGGGAATTCCGGTTGGGAAAGGCGGCGGCTTATCATGATGGGTAAACCTACAACTCCGGGCAACTTCAGTTTCTGTGTCCCACTCAAATACTTCTTTGGGTTTTGTAATGATTATCAGAAGGTGCTCTATGGCGTCAAGCAGTCCCTACTGCTAGATCGCCAGAACGATGCTCAGGCCATCCATCGCAGTAGTTTCACGCGGGCGGCTGTGCCCGCTGCGGAAGGTAGAGCTGCCGTAACCGCTGTGGTCCCCCCACCAGAGGGTAGGATTGAACTGTCTAAGATTGCCTGGATGATGCCTCACGTTATTCCCTCTCTGACCTATATGAGCTCGCTCATGACTCTGATAGAGAATAAAGTTAGAGTGCCTGTGGCTTTCCGCGCCTTACAGTGTGATAGTTTAGCTGTGCCGCAGTCCACATCCTTCACCTGGCAGTTGGGAGTTAAATCCCAAACAGAGAAGCCTCGGTGGATTCTGGTGGCTTTTCAAACAGCTCGTGAAAATGATCAGGCGAAGAACAATGCCATATTTGATCATGTGCGGGTGAAGAATATTCACGCCCTGATCAACAGCGCACGCTACCCCCTAGTGGATTTGAATGTCAACTTCGCTGAGTATAGAACCTCTCGGGCCTACAAAGCTTTTGCAGACTTCAAGGAGGCGTTCTATGGTATTACCAGCAGGGAGTCGTCCAACCTGGTGAGTCCTATAGATTTCGTGGCCCTCTACCCCATACATGTTATTGATTTGCGGGCCCAGTCTGAGGCCATTAAGAACGCTGTTCAAGCTATCACTCTCAAGGTGGAGTTCGATGTTGCTGTGCCTGCAGACACCAAGGCTTTCGCTGTGGTCATTGCAGATAAGTCTCTGTTCTTAGAATCTGACGGCAGGAAGTTTACTACAGTCTTGAATTAAACACTAGAGATATAGTGAAATGACTATGGCGCTGGTATCATATGGGCTGAGCCTCTCTCCGGGGCAGAAAGAGACGTTGGTCAAGGCGGCGAAAGACGGCACTGGTGCCACCCTACGTCTGGGTGTGGGGCAGCTGCACGGTGCTGATAAAGTCGGCCTGACCCAGCGTCAGATTAACCACATTAAGAAGAATGTGGCGGTGGGTTCTGGGGCTGAGCTGGTCTTCTCGAAGAGCCAGATCAAAAAGATGGTTAAGGTGGGTGGGTTTTTCCCCGCCTTGGGGGCTGTGATCCCTCTCTTGGCTAAGGCGCTCCCCTGGCTGGGTGGCTTGGGGGGCTTGATGGGTGGAGCTGCTGGTGTGGCACAGGCAGTTGATCAGGCTCGTCATAACCGGGCGATGGAGGGTCGGGGTTTTGGGGATGACCTTCTGGGTAGGGTGATGCGTGAAGTGGGTGGTGTGTCTCGCAGTATTGAGCAGTTTGGCAGCCCGAGGAAGGGTCAGGGTTTAGGGGAGGATGTTATGAAATTGGCCGGGCGGCCTAAGCTGGGGGGTTTAGGAGAGGATATTTTGAAGTTGGTGTTGGCCAACCAACCCGGTCTTAGGGACATGCTTGGGGTGGGGGTAAGGGTGTGTACCTGGCTAGAGGTGGTAAGGGGATGAAAAAAAAGAAGCATTAAGCAACTTTGATATTGAGAAGGCGGCTAAGGATATACCCCACTTCCGCGGGGTGTTTATGCGCGATGGTCTTCCCGCAGCTCTACACAGCCCGGAATGTGGGATTGTCAATCTAGACTCGTCAGAGGGTGAGGGGACCCACTGGGTGGCTTATTACAGGGCGGGGCCTATGGCAGTTTACTTCGATAGTTTCGGGCTTGACCCACCCCAGGAGATCCTGGATTATCTAGGGTGTCCCGTGCGCACCCAAACTTTTCAGTTGCAGAGAGCAGACGATGTGATCTGTGGTCATTTATGTCTTCATGTGCTTCGTGGGCTGGCGGGCGGGCAGCAATTTGAAGACATAATACTGCGTATGGTATAGACCATGTCTGTTGGAAAGTGCAACGGAGGTACAGTTGTCCAGCTCAGCCGAGCTGGGCTCGTGAGCAAGTATGGGGACACTATGCAAGGTACACTATCCATGGGTGGGTTTCGCCTCACTAATGTGGGGGAGCCTTCGGGACCTAGTGATGCCGCTACGCGTGGTTTTACGGAGCGGCTCTCTAAACGTGGAACGCTGACAGAGGAACTCGATATGGGCACCCATAGAATCACCAATGTAGCTGAACCAGTTGGGGAGCAAGATGCGGCCACTAAAAAATACGTTGATGGGCGACATAAGGATGCGCTGTTAAATACCCAGTCTTTGGGTAAGACCTTCTGGAATGCTACAAAAACATATATACAAGACCGATTCGGTGGTGATTGGGCGTTGTGGTTTGAGGTAAAAAGTCCCTATCTTGGGTGGTCAAATAATAAACCCATTTACCTTTCAAATATGGGAGTACTACCATGCATACTTAACTTCGCTGATGGGGTATATGTAGGCTATGATGATGTAGGCGCGTTCTACCTTAAAGGTGATGATAAGGTTTACACCCTTAGTTTGGAGGTGAACAGCCGGCCCCGGCCTGCATACATCGATCGTCCTATCCCAGGGAGCAAACTATATATCAAGCTCCTTCTTAAGGATGGGCCTTTTACAAATTGGGGGGATGTTATGCCAGGCCTTCAAGTAAAATCTCTAGCTCGCGAGGCGATGGGTTGGGTTATTATTACTTTCGGTGGAAAAGTGGAAGTTACTGATGATCGAATTGCAGTAAACATACTTAAGGATGCTAGGGGTGTTGATACCATCAATCTGAGAGAAGTTAAGGTTTCGCCGTGGGTTCATCTTATAAAACTTTTGTATACCCACAACTCTGTCACTGAGGAGGATTCAAAACGTATAACCACGAATTGAATATATAGGTGCACTACTATACAATGGCGCCCGACCAGACCTTTCGTCTTCAAGAGATCACTAGACTACAGAAGAGTTTGGAGGCTGAGCATGAAAAACGGTCTCTGTTGTATACGAAGTACCATCGGATTGTGAATGTCTTGGATGGGATTGATACAGCACTGCTTACGGTGAGTGTGGGGCTTCTGTCAACAGCCATTGCAGTCCCAGTCGTCTTCGGCCTAGAGATAGGCGCTCTCGTTTGTGGGCTATTGGGGGCGGCCGGCAAGTTGGTGACCCGCAGATGTGCGCTTAAAGCTAAGAAGCATGACGAAATCAGGATTTTGGTTGAATCGAAACTTTCAACAATCTCCGATCTTGTCTCAGCGGCCTTGCAGGACCAGGAAATATCTGATGCGGAATTTAAATTAATTCTGAATGAATCAGTGAAATTTCGACAACAGCAGGCTGAAATTCGACGCAAACTTTCTGCCGACTTGCACCAGAAAAAAGAGCTTACTGACTTCACCCCACCAGTCAGAAGCCCGCCTGCTAGATAGCCCGCTAGATAGCGCGCTCTTTTTTCATAGCCTCTTTCACCTCAATGAATTTCTCCAAGGGATCGTCTACTGACAAATCTCTTGTCAGAGCCACATAGCGCTCAGCTAGTTCACTATCACAAGTGTGGCACATATCGAACGGTTGCTGTACTACCGTATTACAGATAGTGCACCCAAACACATTCCTACCCTTTTTAAGTAGTTGGAGGTGTTTGTAGCAGAACTCGCCGCGGCACCTGCGATCGCACCGGATCGAGGCCCCTTCTTGCACAAGCCACTTACAATTCTTCATTTTAAGTTTGAGTCGCTAGTCTCTAATTCTGAACTCCGCTCTGGGCCGCGCAATTTTCTTAGCGAGAAAAAATTGTCGCGCGGCTCATAAAACTTGTCACGCAGAAACAAAACGATCACGCTTGCTCCGTTCAGTCACGCTACATCCGGCGTGATCGTTTTAAGCGGAAGTGTGTTGACTGGCGCGCAAGTTTGGATTTATCCAGAGCGAAAAGGTATGTTGCAGAACCATACATCGTGCAGCCACCGATACATCGCTGCTCCACGGTTCACTATCCCAGTCAGCTTCAAATTGACAGGCTAGACATTCACCCGTTCTGCACATCCTCCTCAGCGATTGTTTCCAAACAGTCTGGTGGAACTCCTAAGGACCTCCAACCCCAAGGTGTATGAATGATTATAGTTCCCCCACTTATTCTTCTGCCTTGGCGTCGGATGATCCGGAGATGATAGTCGCAAAAGCGTCGTCTTGAGGGCTTTCCACAAAATGTTGTGGGACTCTTGAACCATTGGCAAGTAGGCATGTCTCTGAAACACAATCCAGTTTCATACCTCTATATGGAAGCAGCTTGATGTTGGTCTTCCTCTCAAACTTCCAAATCATCCTATGGAAGACGTCTAGCGTACAACGCTCGCACATCTCATAAGGACGCTTAACCCCCCTCTCACAGAATATACACTCTTCTATGGTCACACCCCGCTTCGCCTGTGCATTGTGCCTTGAACAGAAAAGACCAACACAAGGCCGACCGCAGCGCAGCTCTGTGTCGAGTTTGAGCCACTCACAACCATTCATCTTGATATACCCTGGGGGGTTGTAGCTCTAATTCACTTGCGGTGGTGCATTATAATACGACGACGTCCCCTACGCGACTCATCAAATCTTTGGTAGTTGCACCAAACCCCTGGGGGGTGGTAGTGGGTCCACTCTCCTTCAGCATTCCTCCAACAGTACATACGCTGTCGTGTTGGATTCGCTTTTAGCCACTGATGTGTGTCCATGGTGTGTACCTCATACACACTATATCTCTAAGTTGCGCTCCGGGACGGTTCACCGCTTGGTGTGCGCCCCGGGGCCTAGGGGGGGGGGCGGGGCCCCGGGGGGTTGGATCCCTAGGGGGCTGTTGTTTTGGCGATCCTGTGGTGCCCCGACCTGCTAGCCCCCCAAAGCCCCCTTAGACATCTACTCAGCTGCTGTTGACGTACAAGGCAAAGTTTACGTTCAGTAGTTTGCCATTGCTTTCCGAACGAACGGCTCTCATACCAACACATTATAACACAACGCGACACGGTCTGGTACACAAATCGGTCGCGGCTGCGTTTCGAACGCCTGGTAAGCGGCACACGAACCGCGTTCGCAAGCCTTTTGCCACGGGTACCCATCTGTAATTCACCAAAAAAGATGTCCTTTGGTATTCTACCACCAACCATTCTCCTGACGTGTCCTATCTATCTAAGTCTACGAAGACTGAGCATGGAATACACCGTCACACAACCTGATCTTTCCAATACTTCAGTATTTGTGATTTTGTCTTGCCACTTAATACCGAGTATTCTTCGCAGACACCGCATATGAAAGCTGTTTAAACTTTTCTCTTGGTGTAAGTTGACTATGCTTCACTGCCGTAAAGAAGAGTACTAAGGACACAGGCTTGATAGACAAGAACTTTTGTTTTGGCAGTAAGCTTCCTGTTCTCCCTGACTTGTTTTTATTAACCTGTCCATTTTTGTTGCTGCCTTACCAATCTTGATGTTGATTTCCTGATCTAGGGATAATTTGCTATTTACCTCTGATTCCAAATAAGTAAAATGGTCTACTATCTCCAGTTCTGCATCGTCAAACAAGATTGATGGTACCCCCATGTGCACCTCGTGACATAATCTGTGTCTTCTTTTTGCTAACTGTTAAACCAAATTCAAAACAAGCATTGGAGAATGCAGATAGTAGATGTTGTACTTCTTCCTCAGAGTGGGTATAATTGCAGTATCGTCTGCAAAAAGTAACTCTCTGAACAGTACCCTCCTAATTTTGGTCTTGGCCTTCAATCTCTGAGCATTGTAGAGGCCGCCATCTGAGCGTCGGTGAATGTATATACCACCATCCTGATCACGAAATGCATATTTCAGTAGAAGTGAAAAGTATATCCCAAAGAGGGTGGGGGATAGTACACAACCTTGCTTAACTCCACTCTTGATTTCAAACTCTTCTGAAGTTGCACCATGAAATTTGATTATACCCTTCATGCCTGTGTGAAACGATTCCACAATGGACAGAAGAATTGGAGGGCAGCCAATCTTCTTTAGTGAACAGATCTCCACGGCTGACCAAATCAAATGCCTTTGTGAGGTCGATGAAGGCAATAAATAGTGGTTGATTCTGTTCACGGCATTTCTCTTGCATTTGTCGTAATGGGAATATCATATCAATGGTAGACAGATTCTGTCGGAAGGCACTCTGTGATTCGAGATAGATTTGATCTCTCAGGAATTGAAGTCTGCAATGAACAATTCTGGCAAATGCTTTCACAACAGTACACAGAAATGAGATACCAATAAAGTTGTTACAGTCGCTCCGATCGCCAATGTTTTTTTTACAGTGTTATGATGCTTGAGTCTTTGAAATCCCGTGGGACTTGTCCTTCTCGCCAGCATAGATTTATTAGCTGATGGATCTGTAGAGTAAGTGTGTCTTGCCCACTCCTGATAACCTCTATTGAAATATCATCCTAACCTGGAGCCTTGCCAGATGCAAGTTCATTTATAGCACACTTAACTTCTGTCAAGGTTGGAAGTGTGTCCAGGTGGTCAAGAAATAGTAGGGTCTCTATGGCGTTGAGGGCATCATCAGCTAGTTTAATTTTACTTGAGTAAAGCTTCAAATAGTGCTCTATCCATCTGGTCATCTGCAATTTCTTATCAGTGATGATTTCTCCAGTCAAGGCTTTCGGTTGTGTACTTCTTTCGATCATTGGAACACAGTCTTTCTTTATCCCTGCATACATGCTTCAGATGTTTCCCTTATCACTTGAAATTTGAATGGACTCACATAACTTGATCAAATAGTCATTTGCACAGATTCTGTCGGAAGGCACTCTGTGATTCGAGATAGATTTGATCTCTCAGGAATTGAAGTCTGCAATGAACAATTCTGGCAAATGCTTTCACAACAGTACACAGAAATGAGATACCAATAAAGTTGTTACAGTCGCTCCGATCGCCAATGTTTTTTTTACAGTGTTATGATGCTTGAGTCTTTGAAATCCCGTGGGACTTGTCCTTCTCGCCAGCATAGATTTATTAGCTGATGGATCTGTAGAGTAAGTGTGTCTTGCCCACTCCTGATAACCTCTATTGAAATATCATCCTAACCTGGAGCCTTGCCAGATGCAAGTTCATTTATAGCACACTTAACTTCTGTCAAGGTTGGAAGTGTGTCCAGGTGGTCAAGAAATAGTAGGGTCTCTATGGCGTTGAGGGCATCATCAGCTAGTTTAATTTTACTTGAGTAAAGCTTCAAATAGTGCTCTATCCATCTGGTCATCTGCAATTTCTTATCAGTGATGATTTCTCCAGTCAAGGCTTTCGGTTGTGTACTTCTTTCGATCATTGGAACACAGTCTTTCTTTATCCCTGCATACATGCTTCAGATGTTTCCCTTATCACTTGAAATTTGAATGGACTCACATAACTTGATCAAATAGTCATTTGCACACTGCCTGGCAGCCTTTTGCACATCCTTCCTATCTTGCTTCAGCTCACCGAGAATGTTACGCGTTGTTCTTTCCTTGTTTCTTTAGAGCGCCAGCTTCTTTTTATCAATCAAGGGCTGCAGTGTCTGGCTGTTTCCAGCCAACCAGTCCTGCCTCTTATGACCGTCAGTGCCGTAAACCCCTATTGCTGTTTTATAAAGAGTTACCTTGAGTTTACCCCACTTTTCATTTGCTGTACAATTTTCAAAAGTATCAGTGAAAGCAACTTGGAGTGCAACTAAAAGAAACGAAGCCTTGTTACAAACCTTTGAGAACAAGGTCTTAAGACGCATCTTTGGGCCCATTAGGGATACACAAAGTGGACAGTGGAAAATAAGAAGCAACAAAGACATTTATGATCTGTTTAAGTGCCCGCTAATTACTGGTATCATGAAGGCTAATAGACTGCAATGGCTGGGGCATATAGAAAGAATGGAAGATAATAGGGAAACAAAACTCGCTTACACTCAGGAAATAAATGACCGTAGACCCCGAGGTAGACCAAGAAGACGGTGGAGAGATAATATATATACAGACCTACAAGCACTTGGAATCAGCGACTGGCAAGAGAAGGTCAACCAGAGAGACGAATGGAGACGGATTGTATCTGCAGCAAAGAACCTCAATGGCTCGGAATGCTGAAGAAGAAGAAGATCAGTGCAAGCGTCTTCAAGTTGCTTTTGGAACTCAATGCACTTATTAGGTTCGTGGGTGTTAATAATATTAATTCCGGGGCTAGATTTGTGTTTAGCTGTGTCGTTTCTCTTAGGTCTCAGTCTAACCCTTGCAACAACCAAAGAATGATCCGTATCACAGTCAGCACTGTGGTAACTTCGAGCTAAAGATGTGTGGTTCAGATGTTGTCTCCGTGTGATGATGAAGTCCAATTGATGCAATGGCTAGATCTTGGATGTTTCAATGTGACCTTATGCAGCTCTTTTGTTTCAAGCAAGGAGTCTGTGATACATAGGTCATTTATGGTGCAATTTTCCAGCATCCTTTTCCAATTTTCATTCATGCGAACGGTGTTGCATTTTCCAAGGCACATTGGCCATGAACTCGAGTCCTTGCCCACACGAGCATTGAAATCACCGAGGGTATAAATGTAATCGGATTGTGGAACTGCCTTGATCACAGTAACTCCTCATATAAAGAATCCTTCACATCATAAGAGGAAGTGAGTGTCGGTGCACATGCAGTGATAATGGTGGCGAAAACATAACCGGTTGCCAAGCGCAGGGATAATTGTATCTCATTTCCTCCAGCTGGAATTTCAATCATTCCAGTAGCGAATTCTTCACTGCAATGCCCACACCATGTTGATTTTTTCTTCTTCCTGCCCTCTACCCATCAAAAAAATTTTAAATTTTGTCCTTGAATGACCCTTCTTCAGCGAGGCTGGACTCCCGCAGGCTAGCAATATCAATGTTGAGATGACTAAGATCGGCATCAATCACAGCCGTTTTTCTCACATCGTCATTTTTAGTCAGGTCAGTGGAAAATAAATCCTGGACACATAGTTCTTATGTTTCACTTTGAAAACTGTAGCTTGAGGTTTCTATTTTCCTTTTTTTAGTAGTACCTGGTGTATTGGTTTTACAGCCTGCGATTCAGATTTTGTCCTAGCCCCAAGCACCCATTAAAGTAGGCAGGCTGTGGCGGATCAGCATCCAATTGGCCGGGAGCTGCCCAGCTTGAGGCAGGCAGTAGCTGATCAGTGACACCTGTAGATGTCTTCCACCGTCAGAGGCAATCCGTGGCGATTCATGTCTATGCCAATTGACAAGGAATTATAACCCGTAACTGCTATCTCTTGCATTGATTCCGAGACAGGTTAAGACCAGGAATGGAGTTATACCTCTCCATAGCACAAAACCTGGGCTAAAATATAGAGACCATGCGTTGCCAATGCAGCATGATCGCTCTCTCGGCCTGCCCAGTTCATTCCAATACATCTGGAACAAGACAAGCTGCAGAAGCTGCTGGATCAGCAAAACAAAGCTCTAACTGTCCACCGGTTGGAGTTTTGATTTTAGACCAGCTGCCAACCAAGGCTTAGGGCCTGGTCTGTCCTGCCATGACATTTTGTCTTTAGGTTTCACCAGGATAAGGCTTGTCCCCTCCCAGTTGCGCTCTTCCGCCCAAAGCCGTTGGCACAGTGTGGCCTGTCGGATTTGGTAAGCGCCGCCCAACATTAGACGCTAACAGAAAGCAGGTAGTACCGTCTACTGTCATATGGTTGCTCAGTCATATCTGACTACGACCTGACACACAGTAGGTGTAATAAATTAATGGATAACCCATATGTAATGTTGTTGGTTTAACATATTAATAATTCACCAATGGGGAATGGTATCAAGTATAATAAAGTAATAATTCACAAAACGGAACAATTCGCAGGTAGAACAAATTAATACTCAAGCAATGGAGAATGTTGTAGGTATAATAAATTAATATAAAACTAATGGAGAAAATTGTAGACATAACAAATTAATACACAAGCAATAGAGAATGTTGTAGTTATATTAAATCAATATGCAACAAATGGATACAATTGTAGACGTAACAAGTTAATACAGAAGCAATGGTTAATGTTGTAGATATAAACACATAATACACAACATATAGAATGTTGCAGTTACATCATATTACTGTACAACCAATGGAGAAAGTTGTAGACGAACAAGTTAATACACAAGCAATGGTCAATGGTTTAGGTATAATACATTAATATACAACCAATAGAGAATGTTGTAGGTATAACATATTAGTGTATCAGTCAGCGAATGTTGTAGGTATAACATATTAGTGTATCAGTCAGACTACTTGTGAAAACACAAGGAACAACTTACGTAGGAACATCAGGTCCGTGCTCATGGAATCCTTGAAAGGCTGGTCGTTCAAGACTCCGATGATGACATATTCTCCCGAATCCGTGAGACCTTTTTCGTAAAACCGGGCAACAAAATCTTGAAACATTGGCCAGCGAGAGAAGATGACGTAAACTGTGCGGGGATAAACACAGAATACATCAACAGCGAAACACGTTCAGTGGACTGTTTGACACGATCGGGGGGGGGGGGGGGGGGTATGGGGTGTCAGGCATTGGTAGTACCTTTAGTAAGGATGGCTGTCACTCCCTTTTCAAGGGACCATCCCCAACTGGTCCAAGCCTGACATCCAGCTCATGCCTGTGGCTCCTAGTAGCTGTCAGCATGCGACAGCGGCCACCCCCGGGCAACAGTTGTGAGAGGCTGGCTAAACCAGGCATGGGTATCCGATTTGGTATCAAACTGATCCGTAAATTAGGGTATGCCTACCAAGCATGTGAAGACAGGATTCGGTAGACTGCGCGGAAGAAATCATTTCTGATTGAACGGGCAAGACGGCGTTTACCTGCAAAGCGTTGTGGAACGTAATGAGCATAGCATGGCACGTAGAGCGCCCTGGTCATCCACTGCACCTGTATTTGTCTCCAGTCGTCTTGACTTGTCTTGCCACTGGACTCAGATGGACTCAGGCAAGAGAGTGAGGTCGACGAACTGCGCAACTCTTCCTCACTTTAATCCAATTCATCGCACAAGTCATTCTTCATCCACGTCATATATCACCTTCAAGCCCTGTGGCGATGGGCGAGCGGCGAAGCGGCAGGCGTGGGTACGCTGGCAGCCGTAGTCGCAGACCTGCACACAGGCGGCTCAGGCCGTATGGTCGTCTTCTACTGACCGGAGCAGCAGTGGGATTCGGCAGCCCCCTGAGCGACTGAGCAGCCCTTCTATAGGAACACACTGCTCACCTCCATAGTACGAGGAAGGGGCTAGAAAAGGTGCCCTAAACATTGTCTACGCCATCACTACCTAACCAGCTAGCCGCGGTTGGTGGGTACCCTAAACTGCGGTCGACATACAAAGAAAGAAAAAAACAGGTAAAGCTAAAAGAGCAAACCATATTCCCTTAACAATCGGAACCCTTAATGTACGCACCCTACTTGATAGAGACGGCGCGTCGGGTCCAGAGAGACGAACAGCACTGATTGGGAGAGAGCTGGGCAGGTACAACATCGACATTGCAGCCTTGAGCGAGACACGACTTGCAGAAGAAGGCCAAATCTGTGAAGTAGGTGCCGGCTACAAATTTTTTTTCTGGAGTGGAAGGAAAAGCGAGGAAGACGCCAATCCGGTGAGGGATTTGCCATTAAGTCGGCCCTGGTCGGCAAATTAGCTGGATTTCCAAAGGCTATACACGACAGGCGTATGACCATCAAGTTGGAAGCTGAATGGAAGGAAGCACGCAACCATTGTGAGTGTCTACGCACCAACTATGACCAATGAAGATGATGTCAAGAACAAGTTCTATGAGGACCTGCACAATGTATTAACATCTGTTCCCAAAGGAGACAAACTTATACTCCTTGGGGATTTCAATGCCAGAGTAGGCACGGACACCACCTCTTGGAGTGGCATCATTGGAAAGCATGGAGTCGGAAATTGTAACAGCAATGGACTCTTCCTCCTTCTTCAGACATGTGCCGAATACGATCTCCTGATTACCAACACAATTTTCCGTCTTCCCATGAGAAATAGGACATCGTGGATGCACCCTTGCTCGAAACACTGGCACCCCATTGACTATGTCATCGTCAGGAGGAGTGACAGACAAAACGTTCGGGTGACAAAATCCATGTGTGATGCCGAATGTTGGACAGACCATCGTCTCATTATCTCGAAAATAAACATACACGTCAAACCACCACGGCGTTCTCAAGGAGTAAATATACAAAAACAATAAAAAGCAACTAAATGTCACCCTCCTAAACAGCAAAAAAAAATGCAGCTGTCGTTTGAAAATATGCTGGAAGACCGCCTCAAGCCAAATGCTGCAGCTAAACAGGATGCAGAAACAGAATGGAGAGCCCTAAAAGACAATTTACAACACATCTATGGAAATCCTGGGTCCAGCCCCCCGAAAGCATAAAGACTGGTTTGATGAAAATTCCGAAGACATCAACCAATTGCTGGCCGAGAAACATCTTCTCCTCATGGCACATTTGAATGACCTGAAGTCAACATCCAAAAAAGTTGCCTTCAAGAACATTCAGAGAGTAGTGCAGCAGAAACTTCGGCACATGCGGGACTCCTGGCTGAGCAGCAAAGCTGATGAAATTCAAGGCTTTGCTGAGAGACATGATATGAAAAACTTCTACGACTCACTGTAAGCGGTCTATGGTCCTACATTACCACGCATAGTTGCCCTCCCCAGTGCAGATGTGGGAACATTGGTCACCGACAAGAAAGAAATCTTTCAACGCTGGGCAGAGCATTTCAGCAACATCTTAAATGCAACTTCCTTCTTCGATGATGAAACGATCAACTGTCTTCCTCAAGTTCCCACTAATGATACAATTGATGACCTGCCAACCATAGTAGAAGTAAACAAAGCCACCCAGCAACTCTCCATCGGCAAGGCACCTGGTCCGGACTCCATCTCGGCAGAGATATACAAGGTAGGTGGGCCGGTCCTAACAGAGCAGCTTCACCAAGTCTTTACAAACATATGGGTGAATGAGACCATGCCACAAAATTTCAAGGAAGCGTCAATAGTCCACCTTTACAAACGTAAAGGAAACCGCTAATCCTGTGGCAACCACCGAGGTATCTGCTTGCTTTCAATTGCTGGGAAGATACTCGCCAGAATTCTTCTCAATCGCCTCAACGCCCATCTCGATCAAGTTCTTCTTCCTGAGAGTCAATGTGGCTTCAGAAAAGAACGAGGAACTGTTGACATGATTTTCGCTGCAAGAAAAATGTCAGGAACAGAACTGCGAAATGTTCTCAACTTTCATTGACCTTACCAAGGCTTTTGATACAGTCAGCAGAGAAGGACTGTGGAAGATTATGGCAAAATACGGCTATCCACGAAAGTTTGTCCAAATAGTGCGGTTATTTCATGATGGTATGCAGGCAAGAATACAGGAAAATGGTGAACTGTCTGAGCCCTTTCCTGTCACCAATGGGGTGAAGCAAGGATGTGTCCTGGCACCAACACTGTTCAGCCTCATGTTTTCAGCTGTGATGAGTGCCTTTGAGAACAACAACAATGGAATAGACATAATCTACCTCATGGATGGAAAGTTATTCAATCTCAGAAGGCTGAAAGCCAAAACAAAAATTTACAGCGACACCGTCAGAAAGCTCCTGTTTGCTGATGATTGAGCTCTATATGCCAACTCAGAGGCAGACATGCAAAACATTGTTTCAGCTTTCTCACATGCCTGTGCCAACTTTGGGCTCAATATCAACTTTGAGAAGCTTGTCGTTATGTACCAGCCAGCTTCAGGGAAAAATCACACTGTGCCGAATATCAAAGTGTATGATCATAGACTAAGTGTTGTGGACAAATTCACCTATCTTGGCAGCACTGTGTCACAAGCTGCCACAATTGATGACCAAGTGAATGCAAGAATCTCCAAGGCCAGCGCGGCCTGTGGCAGACTGTACAAGAATGCATGGGACAGAAATGGAATAAGCCTGCAAACAAAGCTGAAAGTCTTCAAAGCAGTTGTATTATCCACACTGCTGTATGCTTGTGAAACCTGGACTGTTTATCAGCGACACGCTAGGAAATTAAACCACTTCCACACAGTCTGTCTTAGGAAGCTACTGAAGATTAAATGGCAAGACAAGATCCCAGACACTGAAGTTCTAGAAAGAGCGTCCATGCCCAGTATCCACACTCTACTAATGAACAATCAGATTCGTTGGGCTGGTCACTTGACTCGCATGCCAGATCACAGGCTCCCTAAACGAATTTTTTACGGCGAATTGCGTTGTGGTAAACGATCCCAAGGCGGCCAGAGGAAACGCTTTAAAAACACTGAAAATCTCACTGAATGCTTTTGGAATTCATCATGACACCTGGGAGACTGCAGCCAGAGACCGAAATTCGTGGCGTGCATCATTACGCAAGGGTGCAGTCACATGTGAGGCGACCAGGACTGCAAGAGCTGTGAATAAAAGGCAGGACAGAAAATCCGCTGCAAGAAAACCTCCTCCAGAATCGTCAAGTATTCTTTGTCCACGTTGTCAAAGAACATTTCACGCCAAAATAGGCCTTATCAGCCATCTTAGAACTCACGGCTCCATACCTTCAACCCATCTGGATGAAATGAATGGTCATCATCATTCTTGATGGACAAACAACAAACTTGACAAGATCATAGGGCACATAGAAGGGCTGAATGTTGCGGCTACAAAATATACTATTTGACAGAATCATAGGGTACATAGAACGGGCTGAATGTTACAGCTATACAGTGGGCTGTTTGACAAGATCATAGGGCACAAACAACGGGCTGAATGTTGCAGCTACACTTGTGTACTGTTTGACAAGATCATAGGGCACATAGAACGGGCTGAATGTTACAGCTACAGTATACTGTTTGACAAGATCATAGGGCACAAACAACGGGCTGAATGTTGCAGCTACACTTGTGTACTGTTTGACAAGATCATAGGGCACATAGAACGGGCTGAATGTTACAGCTACACTTGTGTACTGTTTGACAAGATCATAGGGCACATAGAACGGGCTGAATGTTGCAGCTACACTTGTGTACTGTTTGACAAGATCATAGGGCACATAGAACGGGCTGAATGTTACAGCTACAGTGTACTGTTTGACAAGATCATAGGGCACATAGAACGGGCTGAATGTTGCAGCTACAGTATACTGTTTGACAAGATCATAGGGCACAAACAACGGGCTGAATGTTACAGCTACACTTGTGTACTGTTTGACAAGATCATAGGGCACATAGAACGGGCTGAATGTTACAGCTACAGTATACTGTTTGACAAGATCATAGGGCACAAACAACGGGCTGAATGTTACAGCTACACTTGTGTACTGTTTGACAAGATCATAGGGCACAAACAACGGGCTGAATGTTACAGCTACAGTATACTGTTTGACAAGATCATAGGGCACAAACAACGAGCTGAATGTTACAGCTACACTTGTGTACTGTTTGACAAGATCATAGGGCACATAGAACGGGCTGAATGTTACAGCTACACTTGTGTACTGTTTGACAAGATCATAGAGCACATAGAACGGGCTGAATGTTGCAGCTACACATGTGTACTGTTTGACAAGATCATAGGGCACATAGAACGGGCTGAATGTTACAGCTACACTTGTGTACTGTTTGACAAGATCATAGGGCACATAGAACGGGCTGAATGTTACAGCTACAGTGTACTGTTTGACAAGATCATAGGGCACAAACAACGGGCTGAATGTTACAACTACAGTATACTGTTTGACAAGATCATAGGGCACAAACAACGGGCTGAATGTTACAGCTACACTTGTGTACTGTTTGACAAGATCATAGGGCACATAGAACGGGCTGAATGTTACAGCTACACTTGTGTACTGTTTGACAAGATCATAGGGCACATAGAACGGGCTGAATGTTACAGCTACAGTATACTGTTTGACAAGATCATAGGGCACAAACAACGGGCTGAATGTTACAGCTACACTTGTGTACTGTTTGACAAGATCATAGGGCACAAACAACGGGCTGAATGTTGCAGCTACACTTGTGTACTGTTTGACAAGATCATAGGGCACATAGAACGGGCTGAATGTTGCAGCTACAGTATACTGTTTGACAAGATCATAGGGCACAAACAACGGGCTGAATGTTACAGCTACACTTGTGTACTGTTTGACAAGATCATAGGGCACATAGAACGGGCTGAATGTTACAGCTACACTTGTGTACTGTTTGACAAGATCAAAGGGCACATAGAACGGGCTGAATGTTGTAGCTACAGTGTACTGTTTGACAAGATCATAGGGCACAAACAACGGGCTGAATGTTACAACTACAGTATACTGTTTGACAAGATCATAGGGCACATAGAACGGGCTGAATGTTACAGCTACAGTATACTGTTTGACAAGATCATAGGGCACAAACAACGGGCTGAATGTTACAGCTACACTTGTGTACTGTTTGACAAGATCATAGGGCACATAGAACGGGCTGAATGTTGTAGCTACAGTGTACTGTTTGACAAGATCATAGGGCACAAACAACGGGCTGAATGTTACAACTACAGTATACTGTTTGACAAAATCATAGGGCACATAGAACGGGCTGAATGTTACAGCTACAGTATACTGTTTGACAAGATCATAGGGCACAAACAACGGGCTGAATGTTACAGCTACACTTGTGTACTGTTTGACAAGATCATAGGGCACAAACAACGGGCTGAATGTTACAGCTACAGTATACTGTTTGACAAGATCATAGGGCACAAACAACGGGCTGAATGTTACAGCTACACTTGTGTACTGTTTGACAAGATCATAGGGCACATAGAACGGGCTGAATGATACAGCTACACTTGTGTACTGTTTGACAAGATCATAGAGCAAATAGAACGGGCTGAATGTTGCAGCTACACATGTGTACTGTTTGACAAGATCATAGAGCACATAGAACGGGCTGAATGTTACAGCTACACTTGTGTACTGTTTGACAAGATCATAGGGCACAAACAACGGGCTGAATGTTACAGCTACAGTGTACTGTTTGACAAGATCATAGGGCACAAACAACGGGCTGAATGTTACAGCTACAGTGTACTGTTTGACAAGATCATAAGGCACAAACAACGGGCTGAATGTTACAGCTACACTTGTGTACTGTTTGACAAGATCATAGGGCACATAGAACGGGTTGAATGTTACGGCTAAAAAGTTGTCGCAGACATACAAAAACAAACCACACTGAACAGAGTCCAAAGGAGTCTAACATAACTTGGACGTCTTTCAGAAAATCAGGAGCTGTGCTGGTGCAGTTGTTTAACAGTTAATATTAACGGAAATATGTATATATCCAACACAACATACCACAATATCATGTTTCAATATGGCTCTATGTTTGGAAAAAAAAGTGTATTGTGAACGGCGGGAGCCAGTTTGTGAAGACATGTTTGCACTTTACATCTGACGTCATCGTCTGATTTGGGATCGGTTGATGCAGGCGCCATTGGGTCTTTAGAAAGAGAAGGAAATGCCAGGTCGTAAGATCATAACTGTATGCCAAAAGGTCTTTAATTTCCCAGTTGCTGCTCTCCAACAAGTTTCAGTGTGTCACAAGGTCATTGGGGCTACACATTGCCATACAAAAACGCCGTGGTATAGACAGACATTCAAGGGCCTTTTTGGCTGAACATGTATAATTTGTTGGAGACCTTCTTGGCTGAACATCTATAATTTGTTGGAGACCTTCTTGGCTGAACATCTATAATTTGTTGGAGACCTTCTTGGCTGAACATCTATAATTTGTTGGAGACCTTCTTGGCTGAACATCTATAATTTGTTGGAGACCTTCTTGGCTGAACATCTATAATTTGTTGGAGACCTTCTTGGCTGAACATCTATAATTTGTTGGAGACCTTCTTGGCTGAACATCTATAATTTGTTGGAGACCTTCTTGGCTGAACATCTATAATTTGTTGGAGACCTTCTTGGCTGAACATCTATAATTTGTTGGAGACCTTCTTGGCTGAACATCTATAATTTGTTGGAGACCTTCTTGGCTGAACATCTATAATTTGTTGGAGACCTTCTTGGCTGAACATCTATAATTTGTTGGAGACCTTCTTGGCTGAACATCTATAATTTGTTGGAGACCTTCTTGGCTGAACATCTATAATTTGTTGGAGACCTTCTTGGCTGAACATCTATAATTTGTTGGAGACCTTCTTGGCTGAACATCTATAATTTGTTCGAGACCTTCTTGGCTGAACATCTATAATTTGTTGGAGACCTTCTTGGCTGAACATCTATAATTTGTTGGAGACCTTCTTGGCCAGTATTGCCACAGGAGAAATCAAAAATAAACGCCGTTGTTCGCGGCAAAACACAGTCGACCTGGCTGCCTTGAGCTGATTGATATTGTGATTTGTGTAAGGCTAGCAAGTCATGGGTTGGGAATCAGGATCTTGTGAAATAGCCACGTTTCCTGGTCATTGCTGATTGTCCGGAAGAAATCCTCACTTGGTCCATGACATCCGAGGACATGGATGAGGTATGCAACCGAACATGTTTTCTGGTGCATCTCTGTCAGATGTGGAGCGAGAAACCCCACCCATACTTACAGGTTCTTGTGCATCTCTGTCAGACGTGGAGCGGGCCACCCCACCCATACTTACAGGTTCTTGTGCATCTCTGTCAGACGTGGAGCGGGCCACCCCACCCATACTTACAGGTTCTGGTGCATCTCTGTCAGATGTGGAGCGGGCCACCCCACCCATACTTACAGGTTCTTGTGCATCTCTGTCAGACGTGGAGCGGGCCACCCCACCCATACTTACAGGTTCTGGTGTATCTCTGTCAGATGTGGAGCGGGCCACCCCACCCATACTTACAGGTTCTGGTGCATCTCTGTCAGATGTGGAGCGGGCCACCCCACCCATACTTACAGGTTCTTGTGCATCTCTGTCATGCGTGGAGCGGGCCACCCCACCCATACTTACAGGCATCCTAGGTTGTTGTCAATGTAGAAGACTGACCCATGTGAAAGACGATAACCGAAATGGTCCCTAACAATTTTCATCAATGTAGAAGATTGATCATATTAAAAGACGATCACATAAACGGTACTCTAAACAGTTGTTATCAACGTAGACATACCTGCCACCTGTCGTATTCTCAGGCTTGTCCATGGGACACATTTTTCAGTCCCATCCCATCCCATGGTAATTTATGCCTGTCACATCCCATCCCACCCCATGGGATTCCCATGATAATATTAATATAGAATACAGTTCAAATAAAATTATGAAACTTATGACAGTTAGGGTTAGTGTCTACTAAATAGGACTACATGTACAAAGAGACATGTAAAACAACAGAATGTATTAATTTTAATATTCAAGAGTATTTTATTAAAACAAAGTTTAATCTAAATATGACAATTCAGTGTCATTCTGACACTCTCATTATGTTTCTGAGTCACTCTGCTCATTCAGCACATTATCAATTTCTTGCTGATCGACTGTTTCTAATAATTAAGTTAATCCAGGTAATTCCTGAACCATTTCCAGTTTTCATCTTACATGCAAATCTCATATACACAGAGTTTGTAACGAGAGCTTGTAACATCCGTTTTGGTAACTTACTCAACAACATTCCAGCTGCACTAAATATGCGCTCTACTGCTGCTGAGGACATTGGTATGGCCAAACAATTCTCACACTTGCTTTTAGCAGTGGAAACGTATGTTCATTTTTCCAATAAATTAATGGTTGTGAAGTTGGCTGCCGTAATGTTTGAAACATGGTGCCTTCATCCTCAAGGCATTTGTTTCTGGGGTCATCAAACTTAAGTGCTTTGTTTGGTGGAGGATCAAAAAATAAGTCAAAATCACTTTTCGGCTTTTGTTCTACAATTCCTGATACTTCACATACAACATATGATTCAGAAGAAAGATTTAAATCTTTGATGAATGAAATAACAGTAGGAACAACAGACTTAGAAAAAGCGACCCAATCATAGGTCTATTTATTGGTGTCCACATTCCCTTTCTTCTTAGTAACAACTGACTTGACCATGTCTTCTATTTTGGCTTTAATGTCAACTCCAATAAGGAATGCTGCAGTAACTCCCAGAGAACTGCCGCAACATGGCCAAAGTTTTTCTCCAATAATGTTCTGAAAGTTCTGACAATATTTCTTCACCATGCTGCTGGAAGTTTCTTCATCAGTATCAACAATAACTTTGTACAACTGATAGTCTAGGAGGAAGTATAACAGCAAAATTAAATGAGATGTAGCACCATCAATTTCTAGTTTGTCAAAAAAAAAAGTTTTGAATTGCTCATGTATGTACAGCATTCCTTCAATCTTAGGAATGTGGTTTAAGAATTCTTCATCATCTTCATTAAAGTAATGCGAGTAATTTTTTAAATGGGCATTGAAACGTTGGTAATATGATCGCCATTCACGTGTAACAGATTTATTTTGGTATGGAAAATGGCAGCTGTGATGCGTTTGCCTGAAGTGCATTGTAATATGTTTGAATAATAAATGAAAGTTGATCCATGAACTGATCCAGTTCAGAAATCACGCCTCTGCTGAAGCTATCAGTAATGCATGTTGAACACCTGTGCTCAGTACAAACAGATCGGTGTATTTCTGTATCGGTGTCAAACCGTCCATCAAATGCTGCAGTGGTGCTTGCTGCATTATCAGTACACACAAACAATGGACTGAAGAATGTGGTACATTCGGCAAGAAATTCACATTAAAAAAAAAAAAAAAAAAAAAAAAACTGAGTAAATTGTGCAGTACGGGATTGATTACTATCAATGTTTATAAGAGATAGAGGAAAAGTAATCCATTCCCAATTTTGATCTAGTCCACATGCAATAATTCCCCCATATGGCAAAAGATATGTTTGTCTTGCACTCCAAAAGTTAACTATTCCCGAAATTGCACATTCTGGATCATGTGCCATATGTTGAAACAATTTTTGAAACTGGAGTTTGGACAATTTTTCTTGCGCCAAAATAGAACGAGTCAGTGCTTTTGTATGGTGTAATTATATACCTTGTTTGTAGCATGAGGATAAAAGGTAAAAAATGAAAGAAAAAAAATTAAGGGAGCTCTGATTAAGATCAAGTTGCTATGACATGGCTACTGTCGCATGTGTCCCATGGGAAATACAAATGTGTGCTGTCCCATCCCATGCCATCCCATGGGACGTTTCCCATTGGAATCCCATTCACATGGACAAGCCTGCATATTCTACTGGCTGATATAATAGACGTGTACTTGTGTCTGTGCACTAACCACATACCTGTCGTCTTCTACTAACTGATATAATAGACGTGTACTTGTGTCTGTCCACTAACCACATACCTGTCACCTGTAGACTTCTACTGACTGATATAATAGACGTGTACTTGTATCTGTCCACTAACCACATACCTGTCACCTGTAGACTTCTACTGGCTGATATAATAGACGTGTACTTGTGTCTGTCCACTAACCACATACCTGTCACCTGTATTCTACTGACTGATATAATAGACGTGTACTTGTGTCTGTCCAGACAACCACATACCTGTCACATGGAGACTTCTACCGGCTGATATAATAGACGTGTACTTGTGTCTGTCCACGAACCACATACCTGTAGACTTCTACTGGCTGATATAATAGACGTGTACTTGTGTCTGTCCAGACAACCACATACATGTCACCTGTCTCTTCTACTGACTGATATAATAGACGTGTACTTGTGTCTGTCCACTAACCACATACATGTCACCTGTCGTCTTCTACTGGCTGATGCAGTGTGCATGTACTTACCGCGAGTCTCCCGGAACGTGTGGTCAATAGAGGCGTACAGCGACTGGAAACCGTAGAGGGCACTGTACGGTCCTTCGATGGTAATGTAATGGTTGACGGTAAAATTGTTCTTCTGTGCAGATTCCTGCAGGCCATATCCAGCTCTGGGCATCAGCTCCACCTGCAGGTGTGGACAGTTTCCGCCAGCCATTAATTCAATACATCTTCTCTATCAGGTCATGTCGAATTAAAATGTGTTTGGGTAATAATTACATCATTTCATAGGTGTTTGGGTATTCTTATCTCTCATCTCATCATGTTCCTCTGGTACCTTGCGGTGTCGAGGTGAAGTATAAAAAACGGAAGAGTGCCCACTTATGGGCTTCATGTATCGATATTCCCATGGGCTCTGCTATTCCTTCCGTCCAACGTTTACATGGTCGGCCTCTTCCTCTGCTTCCCTCTGGTCTGTACATCATTGCTTGTTGTGGTATATTGTTAGTTGGTAACCTAGTTGTATGGCCAAACCATTTGATTTGCTTCCTTCTAATAAAATCTAATGCAGCTATAACTGTCAGAGTCCAACAGGGAACAGCGATGCAGGGACATCGTTACGACCGCCAGGCAACTTAGCTCCCAGTAAGGGAGGCAACAACTTCGTTGCGCCGGCAGGCGAATAGGAGTTACCGGCCTGCGAGATCGCTGGCTGACCAGCGGTCAGGCCGCCAACGCAAGACGCACGCCTGCCACGTGACGCCACGTCAGGCAGGAGGCAAGTTGCGAACCAGGTCCAGACAGCTCTGGGGACACGGTACAGGACGGACGTGTGATTGAGAGAAAGGCGTTGTATGGTTTCTGTATTGAAAGGCGAGTGTCTGGACATCTTGCGAGTCAGACTTGTGAACTGTATTGTGGATGTAAGTTGTAAAGTATCCATTATATATTGTTGTGATCATCATTCTGTATTTGATATGGTAATAAATCCATTGAATGGTGTATCGTTGAGTCTTACGTCAAATCACGTTGTATTTGTACTGTCTCACACTTGTTAGGCAAGCGAGCCAAGTTTAAGACCCTGACATGTGTGAACGTGGAGGGCTCGTCCCGCTTTAATTTACTTATATTTGAACGTGAATAGCTCGTCCTTGTTGAACATGAAGGTCTCGTCCAGCTTTAATTTAGTTAGACTTGAACTTAGATGTGATCATAATTTACTTGGATTAGAGTTAAATGTGTTAATGTTATCATGGAAGGCTCATTTTGAATTATTACTACATTATTTAAACATGTGTAAGATCATTTGTAAACGTACAATGCATACATTTTGTTTGATCCTGTAAGCGTGTAAAACATTTGTGATTTGTGAAGCTTGTCACCGTTTTGACCTTGTCGACATTGTGATCTTGTCGCCATTTTGACCTTGTCGCCATCTTGTAAACTTGATGTCTATGTCCTTACTGAATGTCATCTTGATGTAAGTGATGTGTCATCAATGTTGTAGAGTGTTAAGATACTTGTAGATTGTCTTTGTGCATTGAGTTTGTGGAACGCGAAAAGTGTTTGGAAAGAAAGTAACGTGTATTGTAAAAAAAAACTGTTGACGGACAAACTTACGACATACAATTACACTCAACGCCATACAAACCTAATCAACACTTAGTGACAAGCAGGCACACACCAACAAATAGACGCTAATTTATCTTCTTCCAAAATAAAAGCAGGTTTTTCCGTACCATCCGAAACCTTGCCGTAGAGGTCATTTGTAGTCCGAAGTAGCGACCCTACAGATCCTAGCCCGATTTTCCAACCGTTCTTCACCGCATCCAGGGCACTTGAGTATACTTTTTTCTTTTCGTATACTTTAAAAATGCATTTTTAGGCACATATCGTCCATATAAACAGATTGTAAATTGTTGATTACTAACCACTTATAACATATTGTGTGTGGCTGGTATTTCATTGACATTTTTCCATCATGTCGTCATTATTTGATTTCATTGATATGGGCATAAAGTTACAGTTACATGGTGATGAACTAACACAGTGGAGTGAGCAGAAATACGCTGAATACCTACTAGTACAGGAAAAAGCTAATGAACGCGATGAAAGAGCAGCTGAAAGGGCAGCTAAACAAGTAGAGGCAGAAACAGCCTTAAGACATGCAGAAGCTGAAAGGTCCGCCAAGCAAATAGAGGCAGAAACAGCCTTAAAGCAAGCAGAATTGTCTGAAAAGACAAAGCAAGCCGAATTAGAACTGACTGCAAAGACAAAGCAAGCTGAGATAGATAGTGAACTTAAGAAGGCAGAAATAGCAGCTCAGAGTAAGAGAGAAGAACTGGAGTTACAGTTGAAGATGAAACAACTTGACACTGAGACTGCCATTAACAAAGAGTCTAAGAAATCTGAAAGACTGGAGAAAGAAAACCAGTATAAGAAATATCAAGGTATTGTACGTAATTATACCTCGGGTGACTGCATCGCAGCCTTTACCCAAAATTTTGAAACTTTAATGGAACATTATCAAGTTCCACTGTCTGAATGGAATATTGTGTACATGAGGAGTTTGTCAGGGGAACCTCTTAAAGTTATTGAAACCATCCCCAAAGACCTCAGAAAAGATTACCATTATCTGAAATCTAAGATTATGGCACATTTTATGTTAGATGAGGCAGGTTACAGAGAACAATTCAGTAAATTGAGCCCAAAACCGACTCAAACGTTCTCTGACTACCTCTGCTTAGTCCGAGATATTTTCACCAAATGGACGTCAGCAGCCAAAATTGAAACAAGTTATCAGAGATTGGAAGATCTAATCATTAGAGACAAAATTGTGTCATCTATTCCTTCAGCCTTTGCTAAATTGTTGTTAGAGAATGAATGCTCTAGTGTGGATGAGATTGAAAGACGTGGGTCGGCTTACTACACAGCCAACAAACATTGCTTTGCTACTGAAGATACTAACATTAACTTTGTAGCAGCGGCTAACTATGACAAACAACCCTATAGTAGGCAGAAACCTCATAGGCCTACCTCTGAGAAATTTAAGCATTGTATTTATTGTAAAGATTCACATCATCAGGGTGAAATGTGCGATCAGAACCCAGGGTACCAAACTTACTTATTAAACATGGTAAACAGACAGGACAAGGAACGTAAATCCTTCAAAAACTTACGAAAATGTTTCCTCTGCAAGGCATGGGGACACCATCGGAAAGATTGTAAGGGCAGGCATATGACCAACAAAGCAAATGCCGCCTTGTTTGATAGTTCGGCTTCTGATGAAGAAGTACCAGAGAAACATCCTGTGAACTCAGCACAGGCTTTTGACATATTCAACGCAAACAAATGCTCCGTTTGTAACACCTTCTATGAAGATGGTATTTTAACATGCGGTCATGCCATCCCTATTGCCAATGAAGAAGCTAATTTGGTAGTAGATTCAAAAGGCAGAATACACATCCATCACGGATATGTGAATGGCAAGCCTGCTACAGTCCTTCGCGATACAGGCAGTTCACTCATTGGTCTGAAAAGAACATTCATAATGCCTACAGACTATACAGGCAGGCACGTAACTTGTAGAACATTCTCAGGCAATATTGAGAAATACCCATTAGCATGGGCATATATTGAAACACCTTTCCTCACTGGGAAAGTAAAGTGCGCTGCACTAACCAGTCCAGTTTGTGATATAATTATTGGTAATTTACCTGAGGTAAATGATAAACCTCATGACATAACATCTTCATGTACTGATGATACCATAACATCACCATCAAATGTCATCATTGGAAATGTCACACCACCTATTGATTGTAAAGTAGCTAATGTAGCACTAAGTTCTCATGACATCATTGAAACTGTTGTTCCATCATCATCTGACATCATTGAGTGTGTGAACGCAGTAACGAGAGCTACTGCTAGAATGCAAGATGAAATAAATCAAACTGAGGCGATACAATTGCTCAGCCCAGTTTCACTACCTACTAACACCATGAAGGAGGCATTTGTAACAGCCCAAAAAGCTTATCCTTCATTGTCGAAATATTTGACCTGATCAGCCGAAAGCCAAAAGTAACCAAGAATGCAAAATGGTATTTTGCTATGAAAAATGACATACTCACCAGGTATTACACCATAGGTGACGATACCATAGAGCAAACTGTTTTGCCAACCAGTCATCGCAAGCAAGCCTTACATCTTGCACACGATATACCTCTTGCAGGACATATGGCATACGTTAAGACCAGATCAAGGTTATTGACACAATTTCACTGGCCAAAATTTTGCAATGACATCAAAGAATATTGCAGAAGTTGTGACACTTGCCAGAAACTAGTTAAAAAAGGTAAACACCCACAGGCAAAGTTACAAGTTACCGACTTAGCCAGTCGACCTTTTGAAAAGCTATCGGTTGACATAGTGGGCCCTCTTAGTCATACAACAACTAGAGGGAATAAATCTATTCTAACTATCATTGATCAATGTAGTCGCTGGCCAGAAGCTATTCCGTTAAAGAACATAACTGCCAATGACATAATGGAAGTGTTCTTCCATATTTTTTCTAGGATAGGTTTTCCAGATACTATCCAATCTGATAGGGGCACTCAGTTTATTGCCGCATCCACCCAAGCTTTCACCAAAATGCTGGGAGTGAAGCAGTGTTTCAATTCCCCCTACCATCCTCACAGTAGCGGAGTAATAGAAAAGTTTAACGGGGATCTTAAGCACATGCTTGCAAAAGTAACGCAAGAACACCCCAACAACTGGGATGTATATCTACCAGCTATTCTTTTTGCTTATCGCGAGGTACCTCATGCTAGTACCGGTTTCTCTCCTTTTGAACTCATCTATGGTGCCAAACCACGCGGCCCATTAACCATTTACCACCAAATGTTAACTGACTCTACCCCAGTACTTAAACCCATATCATCATACTTATATGTGACATCATTGCGTGAAAGAATCATCAAATCTTGTGTTATTGCAAAGAATGCACTAAAACTATCTGGTGCTACTTATAGACAGTATGCTGACAAAGGTAACAGGACAATAACATTGACACCTGGACAGGACATTCTTCTGCTACTACCTAGTGACAGACACCTACTGACTGATTCTTGGCAGGGACCTTTTAAAGTGACGAGACAGATTTCACCTGTAGACTACGAAATCCTGATAAAAGACAAACACAAAATATTTCACATAAATATGCTAAGACCATACCACAACAGAGACGACGAACAAGACGATACAACAGCTTGTACAGTGATAATAGATCACGAAGACGACGATGCTAGTGACGAAATTCCAACACCTGCATTAGACACGACAGACTGCTTGAAGGAGATCAAAATCAACCCAAATCTAACTCAAGCAGAGACCAAGAGGTGCAAACAACTTATACAACAGTACAACACCATCTTTTCCAACAACCCAGGACAAACAGAATTAGTACAGCATCACATCACACTCACATCAAACACACCCATTAGATGCAGACCATACACCATCCCATTACATTACAAAGAGCATTTACATCAAGAAATCATCAACTTAGAGAAAAGTAACATCATAAGACGATCCCAATCAGACTACTCATCTCCCATGGTCATAGTACGCAAAAAGGACAATACAATAAGACTATGCATCGACTACCGAAAACTGAATAAAATAACTGTTTTAGATCTTGAGCCAATGGCAAACACTGACGATCTTCTGACAGAACTGACATACGCTAGATTCTTTACGACGGTAGACATGACTAAAGGTTATTGGCAGATTGCTGTAGACGAACAGAGCAGACATCTGACAGCATTTGCCACACCTTGGGGACTGTACGAATGGTGCAAACTTCCATTTGGGCTTGTTAACGCCCCAGCCACGTTTGTACGGATGACACGACTCCTTCTAGTAGACATTCCTAACATAATCTGTTATATTGACGACATATGTATTCACACAGAGACAATGACGGAACACATTAAGACATTAGACCAGAGATTTGAACGGATCAGACAGCACGGACTGACAGTGAAGCCTGCAAAAGTAGACATAGCCTACCAGGAAATATCATTCTTAGGTTATAAAATATCCAATGGCTTTGTCACGACAGACGATAAAATTGTGTCCAAGATACTAAAACTCTCACTTCCGACTACTAAGAAACAAGTCAGAAGTTTGTTGGGCTTAATAAATTACTACCGGCAGTTTATTCCTGATTTTTCTGAACTGACCGAGGTGTTTACTAATCTACTAACAAAAGATAAACCAGAGAAAATTGTACACGATCAATGCCTAAATATCGCATTTCATAAAGTTCTATCATGTTTTTCTGATAAGAATGAACACAATCTTATCCTTAAATTGCCCGATATCCGTTTACCTTTCAGATTACGCACAGATGCTAGCTCCGTGGCGATTGGAGCAGTCCTGTTGCAGGAGTATAACAACATTCTCCACCCCGTTTATTTTGTATCCAGGAAGCTGAAGGCCCGAGAGCGGGCATGGTCCATTCCTCAATTGGAAGCCCTAGCTTTAGTAGTAGGTATTACAAAATTATCTAGATTTCTTCTAGGACGCCATTTCATCGTAGAATCGGACAGCAGCCCCTTACGATGAATGAATTCAGGTGTGCCATCGAACCATATGGTAGCGCGTTGGTCTTTGAAACTTCAAGATTATAGCTTTGAGGTTCGACATATCCCAGGCAGAACCAATTCAATTGCCGATCTTTTGTCACGTTGTCCGACCGACCCAGTGAGCACCAATGTCTGAGTGCAGTATGTAGAAATACACTCAGACCGACACAGCCATTTAGCAGTGAATAGTGTTTTTTTTCATTCACAAAAAGCTGTGTAATGTCTACAATATTGTGATAGGGATTACTCCCGTTATATATAGTGTTCTTATTTTACTAGTTCATGTAGTGATTGTCGTGTATAAATGTGCAGTATGTGGTAGAAAGCGAACTTTATTAACTGTATATATTACGTACAAGAACAGTGTCACATTCGCACTTACCTGAAGCGAATTATCCAACGTGACAGTGACAACTTCGTGTGGAATCTTCCAGGAACATTTTAATTACGATTGTGAAAGTAAAAACTGAACAGTGACGACTTTTCTACACCTCTACAGTGAACCGAAATCTTTAATGATCGACTGAAACATCTAACACATGAACATTCGATCGTAATCCAGAAGATTGTGTAGCAACATCCAACACGAACTTTGAGAACATTGTACCTTCCTTAAACTACATCAAACCGGAACAGGTGTGTTCTGCAAGCTTTACCATCAGCTGATTTTATTGTTCGTGTGTACTTCCGGATTAATTAGAAATTTAGAACAAAAATAGCAGACAACATATAAAAGGTTAAAAAGTTTTGACGATTCTAAAATGTTTAGGATTCTATAAAATTGAATACACGAATTGTGTGTTTATTTATTTCTCTAATGTAATCTTAGAATCATATCTTGATTAACGTATTCATATTACCGACTTTTTCTCGTTAATATGAAGAAACGTCAAGCAATGACACTAAGAAATTAAATAGTTATTGTAAATTATTGTGTTTCACTAATGTTAAAATTATTTCCCTTTCATTTATTGTTATTACATTTTCACACAAAGGGCCATAACTTGAAATGTATATGCTAATGTGTTGTGTGTAATATAACATGTTGTTGTTAAAGTGTTGACACCACAGGCAGGCATCTACTGGGCATGGCAGAGTGTTGCCAACATTGTATACCAACACAAGAACTCCTGGCCAAGTAGGGACAGGGTTGGAGTGTTTTATACGACTTATATAAAGCCGTATTTCAGTCTGGCTAGATGGTTTTTGTCTCAAGAACCATATTATTATCTTTTTTCAAATTGCTGCGAGGTAGATGCGTGAAGCTGGTACTACTGATCTGACTGGGTGATAATACAATTGAGGTAACCAGCCATCGAGAGGGTGAAGCCTGATATGTGTTAAACATGAAGCACCACATGTCTTTGTACCCAACTCCCAGTTCTTATATATTTCTATGGCATGTGTGTATTTTTGATAACGTTGTGTATAACAATAGGAAGGTAGACTCTGACAAGGGTATACTATTAACCCAACAGGTACAGACATTATACATGAAAGACGACATCTTTCATGGATTCTACCGGGGGAGCGTGTCAGAGTCCAACAGGGGACAGCGATGCAGGGACATCGTTACGACCGCCAGGCAACTTAGCTCCCAGTAAGGGAGGCAACAACTTCGTTGCGCCGGCAGGCGAATAGGAGTTACCGGCCTGCGAGATCGCTGGCTGACCAGCGGTCAGGCCGCCAACGCAAGACGCACGCCTGCCACGTGACGCCACGTCAGGCAGGAGGCAAGTTGCGAACCAGGTCCAGACAGCTCTGGGGACACGGTACAGGACGGACGTGTGATTGAGAGAAAGGCGTTGTATGGTTTCTGTATTGAAAGGCGAGTGTCTGGACATCTTGCGAGTCAGACTTGTGAACTGTATTGTGGATGTAAGTTGTAAAGTATCCATTATATATTGTTGTGATCATCATTCTGTATTTGATATGTTAATAACTCCATTGAATGGTGTATCGTTGAGTCTTACGTCAAATCACGTTGTATTTGTACTGTCTCACACTTGTTAGGCAAGCGAGCCAAGTTTAAGACCCTGACAATAACCCTCAACCTTGCGCCTCAGAACAGGACACAATAGATTACGCAACCACATGTATACAAAATTCAAGATTGGTGACTCAGCCATGTGCACATGTGGTTTGGCGTCGCAGACAGCAGAGCACATACTCCAGGATTGCCCAAACTACAACATATCCAGGCGAACCTTCTGGCCTAGAGAGACAACAGTGGAAGATAAACTCTATGGACCGCTGAATGAACTAAAAAAGACTGTTAGATTCATACAAGAGACAACATTGCAGTTATAAACATATTTTAGGCGAACGAAAGAAGAAGAAGAAGCCCTCCAGTATGGTTTTTATAATAGTATCATGTCTTTTAACGTGGCTGAAATATTTCACTTGCCTCCTCTTTATTTCTTTCATCAACTGTCTCTTAATTCCCAGTTTTTCTAGAACCTCTGCATTTGATTGTGTTTGTTTCCGTGATATACGATATGTTCGTCTGTATATCCACATCTCCGGGGCCTCTATGCGACTTTCTAGTTGCTTGTTCAATGTTAAGACTTCCTCGCCATACAGTAGCGTTGAATATATGTAGCATTTAACAATTCTCATTTTTATTGCGTTGTTACTGATTTCATACTATTGAAAGCAGTTTTCGCCATTCCTGTTCTCTTTTTGATTTCTATTTCATTTCTGCCATCATCTGTTATTATATGTCGAAGACAGGAGAAACCTGTTACTTGGTCTAGTGTCTCCCCGTTTACTGTGATGTTCATTGATGACTTTTCCTTTCCACTGCTAATTATCATAGTTTTCGTTTTTTTGGATGTTACTATCTAAGCCACATTCTGCACTGTGCCTGTTTAATTGTTCCACTATGTCTTGTAACGCTTGTTCACTTTCTGCTAGTAACACGGTATCGTCAGCATACCTAAGATTATTTATGATTCTTCCACTGATGTTAAGTCCAGGCAGTTCAACTTGTTTAAAAATTCGTTCTATGTATAAGTTGAAGAGGCTTGGGGACAGTACACATCCCTGCCGTAATCCTCTTGTTATCTCTATAGGCGACGAATAGTTATTTCCACATCTAATAGTCGCCACTTGTTCCCAGTACAAGTTACTAATACGTCTGAAGTCCTTTCCGTCTACTCCTACATCTAGAAGTCACGCAATTAGTCGTTTATCTTGTGCTCTATCAAAAGCTTTCTTGTAGTCTTTCTGTAGACCTTCACTCACTACAGTGTGTAGATGGGGTGTCCTAGGACACCATGGCAGCGACCACCACCCATGCAGCATATTGGTGGAGAAAGGCAGAACCAGGCAGCACAAGCTAAAGGTAAAGACGTTCCAGTATGACAGTACAGGGCAAGATGTGGTGAGTAAAATAAGACGTGACAAGCGCAGAACGTTTCAGGGCAGGAAGAAAAGGAAAAAAAGCTGGGAGCAGCCACCGTGGTGGAGTTTCGAGGTGGAGAAGGCTTGGGTGGATAAGCGTAGTGCTGTAAGGAGATGGCAAAATGCCAAGAAGAACAGAGCTGGTCATCCTAGTCCCTGCTTGCACTTAGAAAGAGAGATGCACACAAAAGTAAGCTATTTCAAAAAACTGGTCACGGTGGTTAAAAGCGAAAAATGGGCAGAGGTGTGTCAAAGAGTAAGCACAGACAAGTCACTGAAATTGTTCTGGCGACTACATAAAAGCATGAGTGGTGTAGTCAAGAATAAGAGCATTTCTGACTTCCAAGGTGCTGACCTCATCTGGCAGAGGACTGACGAGGACAAGGGCAAAGCCCTCTTTGAACGCTACCTTGAGCAGAGCAACCAGACAGACATGGGAGGCCGGAATCTGGCCAAGGAGGTCACCTCAGACAGATGCAAGGCCCAGAACACTTCGGATGAAGACACAGTGACAGTGAAAGAAATCAAGGCTGTGCTTCGACGATCAAAAAACAGTGCTCCAGGTCCTGATGGCATAAGATACGACGACATAAATAGGTGTACCGACAATGAGCTAGAGAAACTAGCAGACATGTACAACAACAGTATAGGGAGTGCTAGCATCAAGGAGGAATGGTTACATAGCTATCTGATTCCCTTGCCGAAGCCTGACAAAGACCACAAGAAAATTCAGGGATATCGAATTATAACCATGCAGAATACAATAGGCAAGCTGCTGGAGAAGGTAATTGCCAGGAAAATATCAAGCCATCTAGAGAGGCAAGGTGTTTCCCACCTACCCTGGGTGGGTACCGTCCAAAAAGAGAAACCTGGACCAATGCAGCAGTCTTTGCCCACGATGTCTATGAAGGTTTCCACTCAGGCACTGAAACCGTTGCTGCAGCGATTGATCTTGAGGACGCATACAACAGAGTACCACTGGAATTTTTAATGTTTCAGCTTCTTGAACTAAACGTAAGTCCATTCCTCCTTAGTTGGATCGCTGCAGCTCTCTTCCAACGGAAAGTAGTTTTTAGATGTGGCAGTTGGACTTCGGAACCAACAACAATATATCCTGGCCTACCACAGGGATCACCATTATCTCCGGTACTGTTCAACGCCTACACAGTGAGAATCACCAGTGAGCAGATCACTGGACCTGGCAGGACATTGTCATATGCCGATGATGTTTTAGTGTATCGTCAGGGTAAGGATAGAGAGGAGGTTGCTGTGGAACTACAAACCGAACTCAATCGCATAAGTACTTGGTGTGATGATGCTGGGGCAATGGTCAACCCAACAAAGGCAACAGTGACTTGGTTCTCGTTGAATAATCATATTGTCAACAATCCAACACCAACTGTAATGCTGTGTTCAGAGACGGTGGAAAGAACGCAGGCAATGAATTACCTGGGGATACGGTTTGATCGAAGCCTTGCTTATAATGTGCACATAGACCAGGTGATAACAAAGGCCAAGCGGGGTTTGGCAGCGATGCGGGTGATGGCGGCAGCAAACTGTGAGCAGCGCCATCTATGTCTTCTGTACGAGGGGCTGGTCATGTCTGTTTTGGAGTATGCAATGGCAATCCTGTCTGTCAGCCATAAGCAGATAGAAAGGATGGAAAGGATACAGAATGAAGCTATGCGCATTATTCTTGGATGTACAAGAGATACAGCATGCAGGGCGATGCGCTACCTTCTTGATTTTCCAACCATTGAAGAGAGAATGCAAGTTTGCAGGGCACGTGCCTACCTCAGAATTAACGCAAACACACAGCATCCACTGCATAGTGAAATTAGGAAGGTGAAGGGCAGCAGGTTAAAAAGAGGACGGTCGTGGATGGGTCAAGCCGAGGACATTCTTCAACAGGTGTGTTCACTTGAGGACTTAGAACCTGGCGAGGAGTGGGTGCAAGTGCCAACAGACTTCTGCACATCCTTTTCAGTTTGCATCCAACTAGATAGAAAATGCAGACAAGAAAATCCGGCTGCTGTTGAGGCTGAAGTACAAGCGTTGATTTTCGAGAATTCGCTAGACAGTGACGCGGTCATCTACACAGATGGGTCGGTCGTCCGACATGTGAGAAGCTCATGGGCCTTTACAGCTCGGGCCGGAGGGAGAATTGTGAAGGAGGACTCTGGTGCTTTCACTGAAACCACAAGTAGCCTGACCATGGAAGTCATGGCAGTAAGTAAAGCAATAACATGGCTCGAGACACAGACATTCACTAGGGCTTGTTTCCTTAGCGACTCAATGAACATGATCAAGAGGATAGAGGAGGGGTCGATCCGAAGAGAATGGTTGCTGCCTCTGGAGCGATCTCGGCTGGCAAAGATTAGTTTCATCTTCGTGCCAGGTCATGCGGGAGTACAAGGAAATGAGCCGGCTGACAAGCTCGCAGGTGAGGCTACTGTGGAGGGCGGACGCGCCATGGACCAGGCTGACATTCTGAATGCTCTACGAGAAGTGAGACTTTTGCAAGAACCAAGTGATGACTGTGAATCTACAACAATGGCCAGACTGCGAGAGCAGCAAATTAAAAGAGGTGTGGCCAAACAAGAACACTACGCAGGAAGCCAAAGAAGATTGATAAACCAACACAGAACTGGCGTCGTTAGCCGCTACACGCTGCGGGATTTGCTGAGGAGGGGATCCGAGCACTTATGGACTGAATGGTCCGATGTGCAACGAGGATGATCTGTCGACTAACTAACTAACTAACTAACAACGAACACATATACTTTTCTGAACTTCTAGATATTTTTCAATTAGCATTCTCAAAAAGATAATTGCTTCTCTGGTGCCGTTGTTTTTGCGGAACCCAAATTGTTTTTCATCTACTTCCTCAACTATTTTATGTTGAATTCGTTCCTGTATGACCTTGAGTAGTATCTTAGTTATGTGGCTCATTAAGCTAATAGTTCTGTAATCCTCATACTCAACAGCTCTTGGCTTCTTCGGTAGTCTGATGAAAATGGATGTTTTCAAGTTCTTGGGGATGTACCCAGTATTACATATATCATTACATAATTATGTGATGGTATCAATGCCAAAGCTGGATAATGATTTTATCATCTCTGTTGTTATCTTGTCAGGACCTGCAGCCTTTTCTTCTTTCATATTTTTACTCTCTACTTCAGCTTTTAATATGTTTGGTCCATCTTGAGTATTATACAATGTTGGTTTATTGACCCCTCTGTCCCAGAACTCTTCTGTGTATTCTGTCTATCATTTTATTATGTCAGTGTTATAAATTATAATTTCTCCATTTTTTCCTCTGAAACAACCGTTTCCTGTTATATTATTTTTCGTCTTTGTAAATCTTTTTATATGTTCATGTAATTCTTTCGAATTGTGTTTCAATTCCAGATCCTCTATTTCTTTGCATTATTTTTTCTGCAGCCACTCTTCTTTGTCAATTCTGCACATGTGGCGTATTTCTCTATCTATTAATATATACCACGGAGTGTTCTTTTCTTTCTTTCTTTGAGTCATTTTTCTCAAAATTTAATCGGTTATCCATAATTGTTTTTCCCCCCTTATTTATGTTCACTGGCAAGGTGGTATTTGCAGTCTGTATACTGGTTTTTAAAAATTCCCAATTTATATTAATTGTATCCTCATTATTTTCACGTCTATATTGTTCCAAACTTTAAACTTTTAACGATTAGTCCATCATATCTATTTTTTACTTCAACCAGGTATAGTTGACTTATGTCTGGTTGTTTCAATGCCGATATATTTACTTGAGGTGTCTTCAATGTCCTTATTCCTGGGTTTTTAAGTTTTGTTTGTAATTTTAAGACTAGAGGATTGTGGTAAGAGATGATATCAGCACCAGGGTATGTTTTGGCATTTTTAACATTGTTTTTAAATCTATTTCTAATCATAATGTAGTCAGTATGGTTTCTTGTTCTATCTCCAGGGCTTTTCCATGTATACAGTTTCTTAGGATTATGTTGGAAAAATGTGTTACAAAGAATAAAATTGTTTTCTTCAGAGAACTGTATCAGCCGGTCTCCTCTGTCGTTTGTGTTTCCCATACCATGTTGCCCTACTATCTGCTTATATTTATTGTTTCCAACTATTGCGTTCATGTCTCCCATGACAATAAGGACTTCTGATGATTTTACAACTTTCAGTGTTTGTTGTAGGTCTTCATAGTATTCTTCTAGCTGTCCATCACTATACTCAGTTGTTGGAGCATACGTCTGAAGAATTACTATGTCGAATGCCTTAATTTTGAGTAGAATCATCCTATCTTTACGAGCGTAGAGTCCACTAATATGTTTCTCTAAATTTCTTTTTACTAAATTTTCTACTCCTCCCTCATGATGATCTCCTCCCGAGTTAATAAATATGTAATCTTCTCTCCTTATATAACTTGTATCTGTCCATCTTGTTTTAGATGTGCCTAAAATATCTAAATTCATGTTGTTAGCTTCGGCAATAAGATTATCAAATTTCCCTGCTTGAAACAGGGTGCGTACGTTCCACGTACCAAATCTTAGACTTCTCCTTCTACTGTTCAGGTAGGTATTGTTGAAAGCATAAAGACTGGTTTGATGAAAATTCCGAAGACATCAACCAATTGCTGGCCGAGAAACATCTTCTCCTCAAGGCACATTTGAATGACCCGAAGTCAACATAAAAAAAAGATGCCTTCAAGAACATTCAGAGAGTAGTGCAGCAGAAACTTCGGCACATGCGGGACTCCTGGCTGAGCAGCAAAGCTGATGCAATTCAAAGCTTTGCTGACAGACATGATATGAAAAACTTCTACGACTCACTGAGAGCGGTCTATGGTCCTACATCACCAAGCATTGCTCCCCTCCTTCAGCAACATCTTAAATGCAACTTCCTTCTTCGATGATGAAACCATCAACTGCCTTCCTCAAGTTCCCATCAATGATACACTTAATGACCTGCCAACCATAGTGGAAGTAAACAAAGCCATCCAGTAGCTCTCCAGCGGCAAGGCACCTGGTCCGGACTCCATCCCAGCAGAGATATACAAGGCAGGTGGGCCAGTCCTAACAGAGCAGCTTCACCAAGTCTTTACAAACATATGGGTGAACGAGACCATGCCACAAGATTTCAAGGACGCGTCAATAATCCACCTTTACAAACGAAAATGAAACCGCCAATCCTGTGACAACCACCGAGGCATCTCCTTGCTTTCAATTGCAGGGAAGATACTTGCCAGAATTCTTCTCAATCGCCTCACGGCCCATCTCGATCAAGTCCTCTTCCCGAGAGTCAATGTGGCTTCAGAAAAGAACGTGGAACTGTTGACATGATTTTCGCTGCAAGGCAGCTGCAAGAGAAATGTCAGGAACATAACTGCGAAATGTTCTCCACTTTCATTGACCTTACCAAGGCTTCTGATACAGTCAGCAGATAAGGACTGTGGAAGATTATGGCAAAATATGGCTGTCCACGAAAGGTTGTCCAAATAGTGCGGCTATTTCATGATGGCATGCAGGCAAGAGTACAGGAAAAAGGTGAACTGTCTGAGCACTTTCCTGTCACCAATGGAGTGGAACAAGGATGTGTCCTGGCACCAACACTGTTCAGCCTCATGTTTTCAGCTATGTTGACGAATGCCTTCGAGAACAACGACATTGGCATAGACATCAACTACCGCATGGATGGGAAGTTATTCAATCTCACAAGGCTGAAAGCTAAAACCAAAACTGATAGCGACACCGTCAGAGAGATCCTGTTTGCTGATGATTGCGCTCTATACGCCAACTCAAAGACGGACATGAAACGTAATGTTTCAGCTTTCTCACATGTCTGTGCCAACTTTGGGCTCAATATCAACTTGGAGAAGACTGTAGTTATGTACCAGCCAGCTCCAGGGAATAATCACACTGTGCCGAATATCAAAGTGGACGGTTATAGTCTAAGTGTTGTGGACAAATTCACCTATCTTGGCAGCACTGTGTCACAAGCTGCCACAATTGATGATGAAGTGAATGCAAAAATCTCCAAGGCCAGCGCGGCCTTTGGCAGGCTGTACAAGAATGTATGGGCCAGAAATGGAATACGCCTGCAAACAAAGCTGAAAGTCTACAAAGCAGTTGTATTATCCACACTGCTATATGCTTGTGAAACCTGGACTGTTTATCAGCGACACGCTAGGAAATTAAACCACTTCCACACAGTCTGCCTTAGGAAGTTACTGAAGATTAAATGGCAAGACAAGATCCCAGGCACTGAAGTCCTAGAAAGAGCGTCCATGCCCAGTATCCACACTCTACTAATGAACAATCAGATTCGTTGGGCTGGTCACTTGACTCGCATGCCAGATCACAGGCTCCCTAAACGATTTTTTTACGGCGAGTTGCGTTGTGGTAAACGTTCTCAAGGCGGCCAGAGGAAACGCTTTAAAGACACACTGAAAATCTCACTGAATGCTTTTGGAATTCATCATGACACCTGGGAGACTGCAGCCAGAGACCGAAATTTGTGGCGTGCATCATTACGCAAGGGTGCAGTCACCTGTGAGGCAACCAGGACTGCAAGAGCTGTGAAGAAAAGGCAGAACAGAAAAACCACTGCAGGAAATCCTCCTCCAGAAACGTCAAGCATTCTTTGTCCACATTGTCAATGTACATTTCGAACCAAAATAGGCCTTATCAGCCATCTTAGAACTCACGGCTCCATACTTGCAACCCCACTGGATGAAATGAATGGTCATCATCATTCTTGATAGACAAACAACAGGTAGTGTCAGAATGCACTTTTTCAAAAGAATTTGGGATGCATTCGTCATTATGCACTTCCTTATTCACTATAGGAGTTGTCTCTTCTCCGAGAATATTAACAACAGGTACATCTCCAGGGGGCCAAGAATTACTCGTATAGCTGTTTTCTTGGTTTGAATTACCATTGCTGTCTCTAGCACTGCCCAAAATACTACATATCTAGGCAGATCTTCTGGCCTAGAGACATAACAGTGGAAGATAAACTCTATGGGCCACTGAGTGAAATAAAAAAGACTGTTAAATCCATACAACAGACACCATTGCAGTTACAAGCGAAAGAAAAAAGAATAAAACATTAAACAACAGAACAGAACACGCCACACAAACTAAAACTCAAGCATAATTTAATAGAGCATAACACAAGACACAATCTACAATTCAAGCACAAATTAACAGAACACAGCGCAACACATCATACCTCTTCAACGAAGATGGAGAATTTAGTCCAGTTGTAAAATTTCATGAGAGCAATAATGGAGGTGACAGAGTGGGAGGCCGGCGGTTGGGCGCGTGCCAGGGTGGGGAACCGGGTCTTGTCAGAGACGATGGGGTCGTTGCACTTCTGCGGGAGATCAATGTACAGACAGCTTATCACACATGAGATAACAACCAGTGATAACATACGAGAGATAACAGACAGGAGAGAACAAAGTACAGACAGCTTATCACACATGAGATAACAAACCAGTGATAACACACGAGAGATAACAGACAGGAGAGCACAACGTACAGACAGCTTATCATACATGAGATAACAAACCAGTGATAACACACGAGAGATAACAGACAGGAGAGAACAAAGTACAGACAGCTTATCATACATGAGATAATAAACCAGTGATAACACACGAGAGATAACAGACAGGAGAGAACAAAGTACAGACAGCTTATCACACATGAGATAACAAACCAGTGATAACATACGAGAGATAACAGACAGGAGAGAACAAAGTACAGACAGCTTATCATACATGAGATAACAAACCAGTGATAACATACGAGAGATAACAGACAGGAGAGAACAAAGTACAGACAGCTTATCATACATGAGATAACAAACCAGTGATAACATACGAGAGATAACAGACAGGAGAGCACAAAGTACAGACAGCTTATCATACATGAGATAACAAACCAGTGATAACACACGAGAGATAACAGACAGGAGAGAAAAATTTACAGACAGCTTATCATACATGAGTTAACAAACAAGTGATAACATACGAGAGATCACAGACAGGAGAGAAAAATCCATCAATCATGTGCCATGCCGATAAGCGTGGGCGGTAATGATTTGCCATACCACTCGATCACCAGAGTCGTGGATCAGCTCAGTGTTTCTGTCTCAGTCACATGACCAAGCCATCCAGGTACTTACTTCTCTGACTTCTTCCTGTTCTTTTCTCCTCCATCTTGCCAGTTGTCACCAAGTTTTCCAGTTGATTTCTTTTCATAACATGTCCAAAATTATTATTATTATTATTATTATTATTATTATTATTATTATTATTATTATTATTATTATTATTATTATTATTATTATTATTATTATTATATTATTAATATTATTATTATTTTATAATGAGTGACTTGAATGCCAAAGTTGGAAATCAACAGGACGGGTGCATAGTAGGCTAGTATGGAATAGAGCACATGTGTTAAACTCAAGGCCCATGGGCCACATCCGGCCCGCCGTACATTCATATCAGGCCCGAGAGGTTTCAACCGACGTATAAATATATTCGGCCCAAGAAAGAATTTTAGGCAAAAATATTTTTTTTATGGTCACGATATAAAGTGCAAATCAAATTCCCTAATTAGCAGCCTTCCGAATGATAGCCTACATGAGAGCGTTCTCGCTTCGATCAGAATAAGCAAAAATAAAAGTTGTGTAGTGAGTGGATGTTCGTCGTTATACTGACCTAGCAAAGTTTAGTTGCTCGTTATGGATTGGCGCATAAGAAATGAAAGTAATGTAATGCCCGGATATTGCATCACCTTTTCCCGTAAACTTTATCAGAGCCAAAGATTTAAATCACCTCCAATTTCAGTCTTTTTTGCAGGAAATACAGTCGGCGTTCGGCGACGTGCCTTATCATACAGAGGTGCGGTGGCAAAGTAGGAGAAAAGTTCTCAGTAGATTTTTACAGCTGATCGAGGAAATCTGTCAATTTAAGGACAGTAAAGGAAAAGATTCCACAGTTTTTGGTGATAAAAAGTGGAAATGTGAGTTGGCGTTTCTGTCTGATATAACCACTCATCTCAACGACTCGAACCTGCAGCTCCAGGGACGGGATCACATTATCACTGATATGCATGATTCAACGATGGCATTTCAAGTGAAGCTGCGCTTATTCCTGAAGAGATGCCCCGGCTTCGTCTACATGCGGCTCGAGCCTTGAGCATGTTTGGTAGCACATATCTGTGTGAGCAGCTGTTTTCTGTGATGAAGATTAACAAAACATCACACATGAGTTGTCTCAATGATGAACACTTGCAGTCCACCATGAGAATCTCAATGACACAAAACATTACTCCCAACAAAAACGAACTTGTAGGCAAGAAAAGATGCCAAACATCGTGCTCTGACAAATTGACATAAGAGTGAAAATGTGTAAACCAATGATGTTTTATTATTAAAACTTTTAAAAATGTTTTAATATATATTAATGGTTAAAAAGTTTTAATTTTCGGCTTATTGAATGTGTATCTTGTCCGGCCCGCAACCTTACGTGTGATTTGAGTTTTGGCCCGCTGAGCGATTGAGTTTGACACCCCTGGACTAGGAGAAAAGAATGGACGAGGTTGCAGACATGTAGAATGGGCAAAAGAACATGATTTGATTATTGGAAACACCTGGTATCAACAGCACTCAAGGAGATTATGGACATAGAGGAGTCCTGATCATAAGATCAGAAATCAGAATGATTACATTCTCATCAACAGAAGATTTCGAAATGCCTTAAAAGTCGCACAGACTATAACCAAGCCCAGACTCCTACAGCGACCATAGATTAATCTTATGCAATTTACATATAAAATTAAAGAAAGTCAAATATTAACCAAGAAACACAAAATTTGATTTACAGGCACTGAAGAGTGGGGGAATAAAAGATACAGTCAACGTAGAGTTAAAGAATAGATTTAATGCATTGTCCGATATGGAAATATTATTTCAAGACGCCAGTGACCAATGGGAAATATTAAAGAAATCAGTCAACCAAGCTGCAGAAACATCCATCCAACAATCATGTGCCATGCCGGTAAGCGTGGGCGGTCATGTTCTGCCATCTCACTCGATCACCAGAGTCGTGGATCAGCTCTGTGTTCCTGTCTCGACCATGCCACGTGGCCAAGCCATCCAGGTGCAGAAACAACAATCCCAAAAATAAAAATAATAGGACGCAAGAAATGGATGACGGAAGACATCTTAAAACTCATGAAAGTAAAAAGAAATAACAAAAATAAGAAGGAAAAATATGAAGAGATTCACAGGAAGCTATGCAAAGAGGCAAAATAAAAATGGCTTGAGGAAAATTGCAAGGAAATTGAAAACCAACACAACCCCCGGAATATCAAATTAATGCACAAAAGAATTAATGACATCACAAACAAAAGAACACACACACATCAAAGGGTTGCCTAAAAACCAAAGATGACAAAATCATAATAGAAAAAGATCAGATATTACATGCGTGGTAAGATTATGTGAAAGACCTTTATGATGATACAAGAGAAGAACAATATGATCATTGGAATAATAATGTAGGACCATCAATTTTGAAGATGGAAGTACAGAATGCTCTTAACCATATGAAAACTGGCTAGACCCTGGGTACAGATAACATCACATTATAAATGATCAATGCCTTAGAAGAATATGGAATAGACCAAGTCACCAGACTGCTGAACACAATATACGATACTGGAGATATACCTCCTGAATTATGTAATTCTATATTTATTGCAATCCCGAAGAAATCAGGAGCCTTGGAATGCGATCAAAATCGAACAATTAGTATAATGAGCGACATCACAAAGATTCTGCTGAGAATTATCATGCAAAGAGTTAGGGAGAAAATACAACCCAAAATAGGAGAAGAACAATGTGGGTTTGTAGAAGGCAAGGGCGCAGTAAATGCTGTGTATATACTAAGAACAGTAATTGAACATTCTATAGAAGTAAACAAAGATCTGTTTGTTTGCTTTATTGACTACAGAAAGGCGTTTGATAAAGTGGGAAATGTCGACATAATAAGACCTACTTGAAGATCTGTTAATTGATGGAAAAGATCTTGGACGTGTAATAAACATATATTGGAAATAACAAGCTGCCATCAGAATTTATAATATAGGTAGGTCAATATCATGGCTCGGAAAGCGAAGAAGAAGAAGAAGAAGAAGAAGAAGAAGTAGGTCAATATCAGCATATTTAAAGAGGTGTGAGACAGGGATGTGTAATGTCTAATGTCTCCAAATCATTTTTTTCCCTGTGCAGTGAAAATATTTTCAGAAATATAGAAGATATGGACGGAGTTAACATTGGGGGACGATACGTCAATAATATTAGATATGCAGATGATACAGTCTTGATTGCAGACAATGAACAGGATCTAAAAAATTTAGTAGATGCGGTTGTTGCACATAATGAACAACTAGGTGCGGGGGGGGGGGGGGGGGGGGTTAGAACTGAATATTAAGAAGACACAGATTATGGTCGTCACTGGGAAGAAGGAAATACCACAATGTGACATACGAGTAAATGGGCATATTCTTAAGCAAATGAATCGATACAGTTACCTCGGTACAGTCATAACATCTGATTGGAGATGCCTTAGAGAGATTAGAACAAGAATTCCCATTGCGAAGGTAACCTTTTGCAAGATGAAAAACATACTGAACAATAAAAAGAGAATTTTATGAGTTGAAAAACTTGTTATGAGAAGAAATGAATTGGAGAACTTGGTGACGACCGGTAAGATCGAAGGGAAGAGACCAAGGGGAAGATCAAGAAGTAAATACCTGGATGACTTGTCCAAATGGCATGGTCAATACAGGAACACGGAGATGATCCACGACTCTGGTGATCGAAAGAGATGGTAGAACATGACCGCCCACGCTTATCGGCATGGCATATGATGGATGGATGGATGGAGTATGTTTTTCAGCTTTCAAAAGGCTACATTCACCATGGCAATTCTTGTTCTAATCTCTTCAGGGCATCTTCCATCAGATGATTTGACTCTTCCGAGACACTTTCACAGATGTCTGTTTGTATATCCCTTGTTGTGATAGTATACTTTCAAAGACTCCCGTATCCATCTCTTATTCTGATAGTACACTTTCATAGACTCGTGTTTGCCCATCTCGTGTTGTGATATACACTTTCATAGACCCCAGTGAGTCCATCTCTTGTTGTGATATACGCTTTCATATATTCGTGTTTGTCCATCTCATGTTGTGATATGCACCACTTTCATAGACCCCAGTGAGTCCATCTCTTGTTGTGATATACACTTTCATAGACTCGTGCTTGTCCATCTCATGTTGTGATATACACTTTCATAGACCCCAGTGAGTCCATCTCTTGTTGTGATATACACTTTCATAGACCCCAGTGAGTCCATCTCTTGTTGTGATATACACTTTCATAGACTCGTGCTTGTCCATCTCATGTTGTGATATACACTTTCATAGACCCCAGTGAGTCCATCTCATGTTGTGATATACACTGTCATAGACCCCAGTGAGTCCATCTCTTGTTGTGATATACACTTTCATAGACCCCAGTGAGTCCATCTCTTGTTGTGATATACACTTTCATAGACCCCAGTGAGTCCATCTCTTGTTGTGATATACACTTTCATAGACTCGTGCTTGTCCATCTCATGTTGTGATATACACTTTCATAGACCCCAGTGAGTCCATCTCATGTTGTGATATACACTTTCATAGACCCCAGTGAGTCCATCTCTTGCTGTGATATACACTTTCATAGACCCCAGTGAGTCCATCTCTTATTATGATATACACTTTCATAGACTCGTGTTTGTCCATCTCATGTTGTGATATACACTTTCATAGACTCGTGTTTTTCCATCTCATGTTGTGATATACACTTTCATAGACTCGTGCTTGTCCATCTCTTGTTGTGATATACACTTTCATAGACCCCAGTGAGTCCATCTCATGTTGTGATATACACTTTCATAGACCCCAGTGAGTCCATCTCATGTTGTGATATACACTTTCATAGACCCCAGTGAGTCCATCTCATGTTGTGATATACACTTTCATAGACCCCAGTGAGTCCATCTCTTGTTGTGATATACACTTTCATAGACCCGAGTGAGTCCATCTAGTGTTGTGATATACACTTCCATAGACTACTACTTGCAAATATCTTTTTGTGATAGTACACTTTCACAGATTTCTGTTTGTTCATCTATTGTTGTGATAATAAATGTTCATAGACTCCCGTGGACACATTTTGTCCTGATAGTGTGCATTCATATACTACTGTTTGCCCATCTTTTGTTGTGATAGTAAACTTTTATAGGGCCCTATGTGTTCATCTATTGCTCTGGTGTTACACGTTTATAGACTAGCGTGTCTATCTCTTGTTGTGATAGTACACGTTTATAGACCTCTGTTTGTCCATCTCTTATTGTAATAGTACACTTGTATAGACTCCTATTTGTCTATCGCTTATTGTGATAGTACACTCTTAAAGACTCCCGTGTCCATCTCCTGCTGGAACAGTGCACTTTCATAGACTCCAATTTGTTCATCTCTTGTTGTGACAGTAAACTTTCATAGACTCCTATTTGTCAATCTCTTGCTGTGATAGTACACTTTCATAGACTTGTTTGCCCATCATCTTGTATGATGACAGGGAAGTGGGTGCTGTTGGAGAATGGAGGGGGTGGGGGGGGGGGGGTAGTATAACTGAAGGGAAATAAATCTGACTTGGGGCAGAGAGATAGACTGAAGGTGAGCGAACAGACACATCTTTAACCCGTGTCTGTCATGGACAATAAACACATTTACATTAACGCCGTGAACAATTCAACATTTATTCATAACTGCATGTTTTCTCTGACCACAAAAATGGCACTGGTTCATTCAGTCCCGGCAACCTATTGACTGCTGTCTAGTTCAAGTTGCCTTCAGTCTAGATCACGTTCTGGCTAATGGACAAATATTTGCCACGGTTTTCACAATCCAGATCGAAATCGTACTCAGATATCCAGCTAGCACCCCTTACTATTTCACAATAATGTCTCACATACTATTCCACGCATGACTGCACACAATTCCGGCACACATACAAAATAAAAGGCATGTTAATTGCTTATTTAAAATATTCACTTTCAGGGTAATCAAAAGACCATCACGGAATATCGTAGACATAGTTAATATCAACAATATAGATAACTCAAAACAATGTTTTCCCGTGATGAATTTGAATAACGAAGACACAAACAATAGATTGCACGATTTATTGCCTGGCATATTTCGCTGCATCTCGTCAGGTACATACTGCAGAAATCGTGCGAACATGTGTATATTTCAGTTTGAAGGATTTATCTAATTAATTCACGTAAGTTGTGTGATTTCTGCAGTATGTACCTGACGAGATGCAGCGAAATATGCCAGGCAATAAATCTTGCAATCTATTGTTTGTGTCTTCGTTATTCAAATATAGATAACATCAAAGAAATGATCTTTAGAATATTGAAATTCAAAGAAATAATAATTGAAATAGTCGTCATCAAAGAAATTATCGTTAAATAATCAAATTCAAAGAAATGATAATTGAAATAGCCAGAATCAACTAATGGTCGTTGAAATAATTAACATCAACTGAAGATAGTGAAAATAGCCACATCAATTAATGTTCGTGGGAATTTTTTTTTTTTTTAAATTCGCATATCCTTTTACAGGACATCGCTGTCAACAGCAGCATCTTTCAGCTGTCTGTTGATTTCTTGGCAAGATTACGCTCAGTAGTTTGCCATTGCTTTCTGAGCGACCGGCTCAGTTATCCCGCAAGTCACCAGCGGGGGACGAACCGCTCCCAGTTCTCGCCCGCTACGAGACTCTGCGTGATAAAAAGGATTACGGAGAAAGTGGTGTAACCCCTCGGCCAGAGAGACCGGCTCGTGGAAATTGTCAAAATCAATTAATGATCGCTGAGATAGTCAAATTCACATACAGTCATGGTTGAGATATCAACATCAAATACATTTGAGTGAAAATACTCATCATTCTGTAATGGCCCTTGAAATAGTAACCGTCACATAATTATCATTGGAAAAGTCGACATCAGTTGATCATTACAGAAAAAGTCAACATCATTTAATTATAGATGAAAGAGTCAACATCAATTAATCATTGTCTAAACAGTCAACATCAATTAATAATCGTTAAAAATGTCAACTTAAAGGAAATGATATTTGAAATAGTCAATACCAACTACTGATCGTTGGAAACATCAACATCAGTTTATTATCATTGAAATAGTTAACACCAACAACATGATACATGAAATATTCAATGGTAATTAATGACTGCCGGCTTCCTGACCTAGAGGTTAGCGACTTTTCTCCGTAATCTCGTATACTCTCGTGAGTAACGTGACGACGGTGAGAATCAGCAGTGGTTCGAATCGCATCGGTAACTTACGGGGTATGTGAGCCTGCCGCTCAGAAAGCAATGGCTAACTACTGAGCGTAATCTTGCCAAAGAAATCAACAATCAGCTGAAAGATGCTGATGTTGACAGCGATGTCCTGTAAAGGATATGCAAATATTTATTTTAAAAATTAATGACTGTTGGAAAAGTCAACATCAATTAATCATCGTTAAATAGTGAAAATAAAATATGCGATATCAAATAGTGAAAAATAAACTATGCTATTTCAAATAGTGAAAAATAAACTATGCTATTTCAAATAGTGAAAAAAAAACTTAGGATCTTTGAAATGGAAGTAGAAGTAATCACCATCACCTGATGATCGCTAACATTATCAATATCAACTTAATATCGCTGAAATAATCAACATCAACTAATGGTCGTTGAGATAGTCAACCTCAACTAACCATCGCTGAAATAGTCAACATCAACTAACCATCGCTGAAATAAACAACATCAACTAACGATCGCTGAAATAGTTAACATCAACTAACGATCGCTGAAATAGTCAACATCAACTAACCATCGCTGAAATAGTCAACATTAACTAACGATCGCTCAAATAAACAACATCAACTAACGATCGCTGAAATAAACAACATCAACTAACGATCGCTGAAATAAACAACATCAACTAACGATCGCTGAAATAGTTAACATCAACTAACGATCGCTGAAATAGTCAATATCAACTAATGATCGCTGAAATAGTCAACATTAACTAACGATCGCTCAAATAAACAACATCAGCTAACGATTGCTGAAATAGTCAACATCAACTAACGATCGCTGAAATAAACAACATTAACTAACGATCGCTCAAATAAACAACATCAGCTGAGGATCGCTCAAATAAACAACATCAACTAACGATCGCTGAAATAAACATCATCAACTAACCATCGCTGAAATAAACAACATCAACTAACGATCGCTGAAATAGTTAACATCAGCTAACGATCGCTGAAATAAACAACATCAACTAACGATGGCTGAAATAAACAACATCAACTAACGATCGCTGAAATAGTTAACATCAACTAACGATCGCTGAAATAGTTAACATCAGCTAACGATGGCTGAAAAAGTCAACAACAACTAACGATCGCTAAAATAGTCAACATCAACTAACGATCGCTGAAATAGTCACCATAAACTAACCATGCGCTGAAATAGTCAACATCAACTAACCATCGCTGAAATAAACAATATCAACTAACGATCGCTGAAATAGTTAACATCAACTAACGATCGCTAAAATAGTCACCATCTACTAACCATCGCTGAAATAGTCAACATTAACTAACGATCGCTCAAATAAACAACATCAACTAACGATCGCTGAAATAGTCAACATCAACTAACGATCGCTGAAATAGTCAACATTAACTAACGATCGCTCAAATAAACAACATCAACTAACGATCGCTGAAATAAACAACATCAACTAACCATCGCTGAAATAAACAACACCAACTAACGATCGCTGAAATAAACAATATCAACTAACGATCGCTGAAATAAACACCAGCTAACGATCGCTGAAATTGTCAACATCAACTAACCATCGCTGAAATAGTCAACATCAACTAATGATCGCTGAAATAAACAACATCAACTAACGATCGCTGAAATAAACAACATCAGCTAACGATCGCTGAAATAGTCAATATCAACTAACGATCGCTCAAATAAACAACATCAACTAACGATCGCTGAAATAAACAACATTAACTAACCATCGCTGAAATAAACAACATCAACTAACGATCGCTTGAAATAAACAATATCAACTAACGATCGCTGAAATAAACATCAGCTAACGATTGCTGAAATAGTCAAAATCAAATAACTATCGCTGGAAAAAAAAAACAGCATCAAGTAACTTTTGCTGAAATAGTCAACATCAAATAACGATCGCTGAAATAAACAACATCAACTAACGATCGCTGAAATTAACACCATCAACTAACGATCGCGGAAATTAACAACATCAATTATCGAACCGCTTAAATAAACAATATCAACTAAAGATCGCTGAAATAAACAACATCAGTTAACGATCGCTGAAATAGTTAACATCAACTAACGATCGCTGAAATCAACAACATCAGTTAACGATCGCTGAAATTAACAACATCAACTAACGATCGCTGAAATTAACAATATCAACTAACGATCGCTGAAATAGTTAACATCAACTAACGATCGCTGAAATCAACAACATCAGTTAACGATCGCTGAAATTAACAACATCAACTAACGATCGCTGAAATTAACAATATCAACTAACGATCGCTGAAATAAACAACATCAACTAATGATCGCTGAAATAAACAACATCAACTGACGATCGCTGAAATAAACAACATCAACTGACGATCGCTGAAATAAACAACATCAACTGACGATCGCTGAAATAATCGAATCAGTTAATAATCGTTGAAGTAATCACCATAACTAATGATTGCAGAATTAATCAACATCAACTAATAATCGCTGAAATAATCAATATCAACTAATGGTCGTTGAAATAACCAATATCAGCTAAGAATCGTTGAAATAATCAACATAACTAACGATTGTTTGAATTATCATAATCAATTACTTATAGGTGAAATAGTCAACAAAAGTGGTGATCATTTAAACAGTCAAGAACAACAAGAATAGCTGACACAGCCACCATCATTTCAAGACTTAATTGCTAAGCCACTATCGATTGCCGGCTTGCGAATGCGGTTCGTGAGCCGCTTACCAGGCGTTCGAAACAGCTGCGACCGATTTTGTGCACCAGACCGTGTCGCGTTGTGTTATAACGTGTTGGTATGGGCGCCGGTCGTCCAGAAAGCAATGGCAAACTACGTAAAACTTGCCTAGTACATCAACAGCAGCTGAAAAATGCTGGTGTTGACTGCAATGTCCTGTAAGGGATAAGCAACATATAACACAAAAAGGGGGGAAAAAGAAAACCATCACTTGACGACTACTGATTGTTCATGCCACAATCAGTTGGCGACTATTGAATGTTAAAGTCGCCATCAATTGGCGACTATTGAATGTTAATGTCATCATCAATCGGCGATTATTGAATGTTAATGTCACCATCAATTGGCGATTATTGAATGTTAATGTCACCATCAATCGGCGATTATTGAATGTTAATGTCACCATCAATCGGCGATTAATAAATGTTAATATCACAATGATAGAACGCTGAGGATACCACCAGAATGAATCTCTCATTCTACAATCTAGACCAGGGGTAACTGCTTGTCGTGAGTTCATTTAAAGTGTCGTCCCTGGAGTGAGGGGAATCAACACCTACATTATTTTTAACCCCATATCATTATTCTGGAGAATCCACCAGATTCCGTCCACCACACTCCCTCAATCAGTGGGTGGATACCCCCCCCCCCCCTCTCTCTCTCTCTCTCTCTCTCTCTCTCTCTCTCTCTCTCTCTCTCTCTCTCTCTCTCTCTCTCTCTCCACTTGCTCATGCCCCCTCTCACACTTCCCCAAAACAGATTAATTTAATAAAGAAAAGTGTATGTATGTGAGAAGTGTATGTGTAGAATGTATGTCGTATACTCTAGTGTGTCTGTAGACTCAGACTGAACATCTCAGGAGCAACATCCGATCATCATGGTAAGGACTACACAACATCATCTGAGTCAGCACAAAAGACCTCACCAAACGATGTGTCCCTCCTGCCAGATGTAGACTATCTCCGGTAGCCCTCACCAAACAATGTGTCCCTCCTGCCAGATGTAGACTATCTCCGGTAGCCCTCACCAAACGATGTGTCCCTCCTGCCAGATGTAGACTATCTCCGGTAGCCCTCACCAAACGATGTGTCCCTCCTGCCAGATGTAGACTATCTCCGGTAGCCCTCACCAAACGATGTGTCCCTCCTGCCAGATGTAGACTATCTCCGGTAGCCCTCACCAAACGATGTGTCCCTCCTGCCAGATGTAGACTATCTCCGGTAGCCCTCACCAAACGATGTGTCCCTCCTGCCAGATGTAGACTATCTCCGGTAGCCCTCACCAAACGATGTGTCCCTCCTGCCAGATGTAGACTATCTCCGGTAGCCCTCACCAAACGATGTGTCCCTCCTGCCAGATGTAGACTATCTCCGGTAGCCCTCACCAAACGATGTGTCCCTCCTGCCAGATGTAGACTATCTCCGGTAGCCTGTGATAATCACGATACTAAGACATCAATCACAGATATAGTCCGATACTGATCCTAACTTGATCATAAACACTGTCCCTAAATGTTCTTAGAGTTTTAGACTTCACAATTCCTGAATAGTGAAAACGCATAACACTGTCCCTTGAAATTAACATTATTTCTTTCTACGAGATGTCCTAAAGTTCTCACCCTCTCTCAAGCATCGTACATAGTCTCACAGGAATCTACTAATTTCCTTGACACTTCTTATTGTTATTTTTCCATATGATGTGAAAAAACAAAACGCTCATTAATGTTCAGGTCTGGTGTGGCGTGTAACACAAACATTATTGTTCTGAGAAGTCATCCTGTTGGATGCTTATAGGTATCGGCTCACCAGAGCCATGCCCTTCAGACTCTTTCTATCATAGGCCCAGTGCAAAGGCTGATGCATAAACCTTCCTGCACTACTTTCTCCAGGATTTTAATTTTCCATGTTTCAGTGGTTTTCATCCTAACCTGAGGGAACCTGTAAAAGATAGAACAACACACCCAGTGAGAGCAACTTGTCCCTGACCCCTATTACATGAGTGTAGGCCGATGGACCCACTCAGAAACATGACAGTGAACCAACTATGTCATGTGCAGATGAGCTCATCACCTCGGTCTTAGGTAGGGTAAGACAAGAACAGAGCAAAATGTAAAGTGTAGAACCCCAGTAGACCCCACTGGAAGATCCCACCATTGGACATTCTCCCTATCCCCCAACCATCCTCAATCTCTCTAAACATCATCCCATTTCACTATTCCCAATCAGCTGAGCTACTTGACTTCTCACACTAGTTAATTTTAACAATGCGATTGCCTACTGTCGCCGATACTCCTTGACTACCTAACCACAACTCAACAACACTATGATAGAGTTCTAAACTCTATCTATCACTAAGCTATTCAACATTATTTACAGCTAGATGCTATCCCGCAAATACCTTATGCAATCCTAGCTCAATCCGGAATCGAATTCACAATTTGCCATAAAAGACACATGTTAATTGATACATAACACATGCGATTCTATTCAACGCTAGAATCGAGCCAGCTAACACTTCTGTCTAGTCCAATTTCATTCTTCACACTGGGGGGAAAAGAATTTATGTTTTCTGCAGTCAGAGATTGTTTGAGTGACGTCATTCTCCTGTCAACAACAGGTGTTCTCAGGGGCATACAATCCGTCCCTAACTTCACAGGAATTCTCGTCTCCCCCTTTTATAATCAAAGCAACCGTCTGTCCCTTCATCTCGCGATTCACCAAAACAACAAGCCGCCATTTCCCGTTTCCTAGGGACTTTTCAATGACTGGCGGTTCCCTTGATCCGACGTGAATGTTTTTGTACTAGTAACAAACAATTGCAGCTGTGAAAACAGGCTGTCTTTGTTAGTTTTATCATCTTATCGTTAACCCACAGTGTTTCCGCGACACTGCCAGCGTCTTAGATAGCTAGTGTAATTGGACTCAACTGACAGGTTACACATATGCAAGAAATCGTCAAATCAATGTGTACAGTAATCTATTTAATACATTATATCAGTTTACACAACAAAATTACACTTATAACAATAATATCGCACAGCGCTCCGTAATACTCTCGCGCGTTCACAATTCCAGAATCAGCTCACAATCAAGCATACAGGCTAATCATTGCCACAATCACTCGCATTAGCAAAACACTTGTATCGTATATTCGGGTCACTCTCTCTCTCTCTCTCTCTCTCTCTCTCTCTCTCTCTCTCTCTCTCTCTCTCTCTCTCTCTCTCAGTTAGACATCCTCCCTCAACCAAAGTCTCGTCCCGTCTGCCGCTTCTTGTTCGGCCAGTCGTCACTGATCCTGGACCTCGTGCCGTTGGTGATAGTCGTGCTGGGTTAAGTCTCTCGTAAATAACGATGTCGTCCTGTCCTTCAACCGTTTGTCAATGGTAGGCGTCCTACGTCGTACCGTCCAAGGTTGAACTGTCCTGTCATTCAAGGGCACAGTCCTGTCATTCTACCCCATGTCCTGTCTATACATGGGCGTATAGTCCTATCCACTCTACCCGTACTCTACCCCTGTCCTATCTCTATCCTCTGTCCTCTATGTCATTCCTTTAGGATCATGACAGTCACCAAACTTTTTTCACGGCGGGCTAGATAACAGACCAAATGACGACCGCGGGCCGGATACTCATTCTGTACAATACTTACGTTGGTCTCCGTGGCGAAGGTCTTACCGACGCGGTTCGTAAACCCGTATACCCGCTTTCGAAACACAGCTGCGCGCGATTTGGCAGCAGACCGCGTTGCGCTGCTTTTTTAGGCTATGGTATGGGTTACTGAACGTAAACGTGCCAAGACATCAACAAATGCAAACAATGCTGGTGTTGACTGCACACGTCCTGTAAAGGATATGCAACTAACTTTAACAATACTTGCATGCCAGAACAAAAGCTCTGGTAAAAATGACGAAAATCTAAGTTAATCATGGGTGAGTGGCGTGCAATGCACACAAAAAAAACAAAGACAACCAATATATTTATTTATTTAAAAAAAAAAAAGTTATCAAAGAAGGCGACGTTAGCAAAACGATAGTTACATCAAACCTCGTGTGCACATATCCGAATCTCACAAACTAAGCAGCAAAAAAACGGTTAGTGAGATTTGTGAAACTGATATTTGGCTTTCAAGATATCATCAATGTTTGGTTTGGATTAGTTGCATCCAATCAAGAGAGTTGCTTTCAAATGTTAATCAATCAATCGTTCGGTGTTGAGAGGTAGGAGAAGTGCCTGGGGATTCTTAGCAAAAGCTAATGGTCGACGTTTCGTGCAGGAGAGCCTAGCGTATGATGCCACAATATCTAGCTTAAGAATGGAGGTGGAGGCAGTCAGTGCAGGTTTCCCCTGGATGGAGAACAAGATACATACACACATTGTGATTTTAACTGACTCAGAAAGCATGCTAAGGAAGGTGAGGAATGGCAGGCTTCGTACAGAGTGGCTTGCTTCGCTTCGGAGGTCACGGGTAGCAAGCATCACCTGGATCGTTTCTCCGGAGCATGCCGGTGTGCTGGGGAATGAACAGGCGGACAGATTGGCTAGCGCGGCAAAACTTGGTGGAGTATTGATGCATGACAAGGCAGACGTGGTTGCGGCCTTTTGGGAGCACGTGTACACCTCGGAGGAGCAAATGGATCACCATAGTCTGGTAAGAATGAGGCAGCAAGGTGTGACGAGGGGATCTGGCCGACGCTAGACGCTCAGAGGAAAGGCGAAACAGACACATAATCAGATTGCTACTGGAACTATTAGTGTTGGAACTCTTCGCTGGCTGCTGAGAATGGGGACGGAGCGCTTATTGGAATGCCCCGAATTCTGTGATGTTGTTTCCCAAATCAATCAATCAATCAATCAATCAATCAATCAATCCAATCAATCTCGTTCGATGTGTTGACTTCACATACTTCATTTTTGAAAATGTTTGTTCGCAGATATAAGTTGTTCCAACCACTGGTGCCATACCAGCGGCAAATTTCTTCAGTTTTGGAAACTCACCATCAGATGAGCAGCGGTAAAATTCAATAATTGTTCCTTCTCTGTGCTTCTCTTTGAACAAGTCATTTGCTTGCAAATCAATGAGCTCCAATTGAAGATCAACTGGCACATTATCAAGTTTACAATCAAGCGGATTGTGGAACAGAAGAATGTCACCCTCACACCTGTCAAGATCTAAAAATCTGTTTAACAATGCTTTTTAAGTCACGAATATCCCCCCCCCCCCCCCGGAAAATCGAGGTTGAGATCTTCAGCGACGATTGTAGCGCAAAATTCTTTGAAACTGTGAAAATTAGAAATGTTTTCTCCTTCCAGTTGTGCTTCAAACAATGACAGCTTTCTTCGGAATCCTTTGATGATTCTGTAGAGATCACAGACGAGGTTTGTCTTTCCCTGAAGTTTCAATTTCAGTTTATTCATGTGGGATTTGATGTCGACGAAAAATGACAACTTTATGACAGTCTGGTAGGATATGACAGCTGGAGATCAGCTCTATCTTTTTTCAGTGAGGAAAAAATCTATTTCGTTTTGGAGCTTGTAAATACGAAAAAGGACTTTACCGCAGCTGAGCCACCTCACTGATGTTTGAAAAGGCAAGTCACAGAATTCAGATTCAACGTCTTCCAGAAAATCCTGGAATTGACGGTGATTGAGTGCATGTCCACGAATGAAGTTCACAGCAGAAGCGACTGATTTCTGTGCACTAGAAATATCTAAGTCTTTCCCACAGATTGCTTGTTGATGTATGATGCAGTGTGTGAATAGAGCGCTCGGAAGTTGCAAATCTTCCAACTAAGTCCCGATCTTCCCCATCCGACCTTTCCTCACTCCAGCCATATATTTTCCTCCATCAACTGTAACACATCGAAACTGATTCCACTGAAGGTTATAGTCCTGCAAAACATTTTGCACTTCCATGACAATATCTTTTCCAGTTGTTGTTCCATGCATGCTGCAAACGGATGCCAACTCTTCCGTTACCCGAAAGTCCAAATTGATACCACGAATGAACACGAGAAGCTGTGACGTACTTGAGAAATCAGTAGCCTCATCCAGCGCCAAAGAATACCTCAACAAGTTTCTAGTTTTCTCGCGTATCTGTAGCACTATATTCTTTCCAAGTTCTATTGTTCTTCGCACAACTGAACTTGCCGAAAGGCTGATAGTTCCAAACAAATCGGCTTTCTCGGGACACAAGTCATTTGTTGATTCCATCATGCACTCTTTGATGAAGTTGCCATCAATAAATGGTTTTCCTCGTTCTGCCATCTTATGCACTATTTTGTAGCTGGTCCGAGTGACAGATTCATTTTCAGCAAACTTTCTCGTGAAGAGATCTCTGTGTGTTTCTAAACCACGTTTTATGGACTCATATTTCTCATAGTGTAGCTTTCCAGAAAACTGTGAATATGTTGATAGATGTTTTATTTCGTAGTGACGCCGAAGATTGTACTCTTTCAAAACTGCAACACTTTCGCTGCATATCAGATTGGTTTTCTGGTCCTTTGTTTCCACAAAAAGTACTTTACGCCCCATTCTTAACTGAAAACGCGACACTAGGCGTCCACCTTTCTTTTCTTAATAGCCATAATGAAGGGTGAAGTACACGGTATCTGAAAATGAATAAGACATTGAATTAGAAACATAATTAAACTATTGAAACACAGGAAAAGCAGAGGACTAAGGGTCACTGGTGAAGCTACGGTTCACCAAAGGTACATATAAAGTGTATAGGTACCTTTGGTAATCGAATATATCACATAATAAGGTTTGCAAAATATATAAATAGGGCCGGCCTAAATAAGCAGCCTAGTGCAGAGTTTTTCAACCGGGGTTCCGCGAGTGGCAGCCAGGGATTCCGCCAAAACAGACCGAAATCGCCTAAATGCAACATGTCTGCCCATCGGGTTTATTACATAAAGTAGGACAGACACTTAGATCATCGCACAGAGTTCATTGAGAAACGTAAATATTTTCGTAATGATCTGCTCCAGCAGAAAGGTTGAAAAACACTGGCCTAGAGACCAGCTCGATTAGCACCTTGACCGGGGAATTCTTCTGAGCTGGGATAATATTTTCGTAATAACACGAGGTTTCTATGACACTGTTATGCTATTTCGCTACTTTATTGCCTCTATTCACACTTGTAGTTCACTTACCTATCACTGTCAAACAAAGAAATCCTTGTTACATACCTATAAAATGGATGACTGGCAAAAACAAAAAGTAAATATTTCTGGAGCATCGGACCTCTGTTGACAACCGAACGCATCTGGGGAAGAGAAAGATGCATGTGTGTGTGTGTGCGTGTGTGTGCGTGTGCGTGTGTGTGTGTTGCCATGGCGGCGCTACCATGAATCAGGGAAAGACTTATGATGGCGCGAAATAAGCAAACATTAAAATAAATAATAAAATCTAGATAAAATAATTTGTAATTGAAAATAGTAAATTTGAGACACATAGCCGCCAGGAGGTCTCCGCACGTGTGAAGATCTCCTATTATTCAAAACATAATATTTACATGTAAATTGTATCACAATCTCTCGTGTTTTAATACATCATATCAAGCAAGTTCGAGTACCGTCGGCGGGCCGGGTGAAATGATGTTGCGGGCCGGATCCTGCCCGCGAGCCGTAGTTTGGTGACCCCTGATTTAGACGGACAAACAAGGCAGTATTGGGAATAAAGGAGGAATGAGCAGATAGGCAACTAAACTAATCATCATCAATATGAATAGCTGATAAATATAGTGGTGGTTTGTTTTACTCATAGTTTTATCTTAATATTTTCCAAGTGTATATAATTCTGTATTTGTATCTTTTATGTTAAAAAGCTTGGTGGGAGAATTATATTAACCAGAGAGGGGAGATTGTCAGGGAGGAAACCTTTAACCAGAGAGGGGAGATTGTCAGGGAGGAAACCTTTAACCAGAGAGGGGAGATTGTCAGGGAGGAAACCTTTAACCAGAGAGGGGAGATTGTCAGGGAGGAAACCTTTAACCAGAGAGGGGAGATTGTCAGGGAGGATACCTTTAACCAGAGAGGGGAGATTGTCAGGGAGGAAACCTTTAACCAGAGATGGGAGATTGTCAGGGAGGAAACCTTTAACCAGAGAGGGGAGATTGTCAGGGAGGAAACCTTTAACCAGAGAGGGGAGATTGTCAGGGAGGAAACCTTTAACCAGAGAGGGGAGATTGTCAGGGAGGAAACCTTTAACCAGAGAGGGGAGATTGTCAGGGAGGAAACCTTTAACCAGAGAGGGGAGATTTTCAGGGAGGAAACCTTTAACCAGAGAGGGGAGATTGTCAGGGAGGAAACCTTTAACCAGAGAGGGGAGATTGTCAGGGAGGAAACCTTTAACCAGAGAGGGGAGATTGTCAGGGAGGAAACCTTTAACCAGAGAGGGGAGATTGTCAGGGAGGAAACCTTTAACCAGAGAGGGGAGATTGTCAGGGAGGAAACCTTTAACCAGAGAGGGGAGATTGTCAGGGAGGAAACCTTTAACCAGAGAGGGGAGATTGTCAGGGAGGATACCTTTAACCAGAGAGGGGAGATTGTCAGGGAGGAAACCTTTAACCAGAGATGGGAGATTATCAGGGAGGAAACCTTTAACCAGAGAGGGGAGATTCTCAGGGAGGAAACCTTTAACCAGAGAGGGGAGATTGTCAGGGAGGAAACCTTTAACCAGAGAGGGGAGATTGTCAGGGAGGAAACTTTAACCAGAGAGGGGAGATTGTCAGGGAGGAAACCTTTAACCAGAGAGGGGAGATTTTCAGGGAGGAAACCTTTAACCAGAGAGGGGAGATTGTCAGGGAGGAAACCTTTAACCAGAGAGGGGAGATTGTCAGGGAGGAAACCTTTAACCAGAGAGGGGAGATTGTCAGGGAGGAAACCTTTAACCAGAGAGGGGAGATTGTCAGGGAGGAAACCTTTAACCAGAGAAGGGAGATTGTCAGGGAGGAAACCTTTAACCAGAGAGGGGAGATTTTCAGGGAGGAAACATTCCCTGCCTTTGTCAGTAAAGTAATAGAAGTAAACCTTGGCATCCATCTTCCTCCTTCCCACTCCTTGGGGATACCAAGATCAGCTACTTGTAGCATTTACGAGCAATTTTTTGCTGTTTGCTTGTGTATCCAGGCACTTGGTCTTGATTCAGCCTATAAAAAACATGTGTCCCGAGTTTTCTCTCTAGGATGTGGAGCGTAAGGGAACCGAACCTGCACACAGAACTAAACACCAATTGAGAAACAGTGACATCTGACAGTCACTATCAATTGTTAATGTCACCATGGCGAGGATGCATTTTTATCTGGATATAGCTGCATATTCTTTACAGGACGTCGCAGTGAATCCCAGCATGTATTAGCTGCTTGTGATTTTCTAGATAGCTTCATGTTCAGTAGGTAGCCAACACTTTCTGAACGGCAGAGGCTCACACAATTGAGAAAATCAACGCAAATCGAATTACTCCCAAACTCCCCACAGCTGACTTTGAACCCGCTCTGTTGGGATTGTGGAATTGCGTTCATAACCCTTAAGCCACAGACAGCAACTAAATAGCTAGTTGCATGTACTTTACAGTATGTTGCAATCAATGGAGAGTTCTTTGGCTGTTTGTGATTCTTTAAGTAATATTACGTTCAATTGTTTGCAATTGAATTCTGGTCGTTTCACTGCGGTACGGTATGTTATATAAATGTATCTAGTTAACTTAGTGTTCGACTTCAGTCTCTGTATATTAGATCATTACATCTACTATACTTAGTGTTCAACTTTAGTCTCTGTATATTAGATCAATATATCTACTGTACTGAATGTTTGATTGTATTCACTTTGTACTAGAACAATATATCTACTGTACTCAATGCTAGACTCCAGTCTATGTAAATTAGATCAATATATTTACTGTACTCAATGTTAGACTGCACTCACTGTATATTAGATCAATATATTTACTGTACTCAATGTTAGACTGCACTCACTGTATATTAGATCAATATATTTACTGTACTCAATGTTAGACTGCACTCACTGTATATTAGATCAATATATTTACTTTACTCAATGTTTGACTGCATTCACTGTATATTAGATCAATATATCTACTTTACACAGCGTTGAATTCAGTCACTTTATACTATATCAATTGTACTACTGAATCACATGTTTCACTACAGTCTCTGTATATTAGATCAATATATCTAATGTGTCCAGTGTTGTACACCAGTCTCGGTAAATAATCTACGAAAAGAATATGTGTGGCTTACATAGGCTAGGATCGGCAAGTTCCATGCTGCAGCAACACGGCTCTCAAACTCACAGGACTCTTCAGGTCCAAAAAATGCCACAGCTCCTTGCTTCCACTGTTCTGTAGAAGAGTGACACATGTACAAGGTCTTTATGGTGGTATGCAAAGGTAAGTTACACAACTTCAAATAAGTTGTATTTAATGGTATGTCTAGAAGTAAAATGGCGACGGAATAATTGTGTTTTTCGCAGAGGGACGCTTTTGTTTTTTTCTTGGGAGGATGTGATTTTTTTTCGTATCCGTTTTAGGAATATTTTTTTGCACGGGGATGGAGTTTTGAGGGCAGCCGACAGATAGTTGTTAGTTATGGTCTCAAGTTTCGAGACGGTAGGCAGAGTATCTCTTTAATGAGACAATGGCTATGGTTTCCGGCCAGTATGGCCATTGCCAGCAAGGAAAGTAACGGCAAACTACCTTCTTTAAAAATGCTACGGTTATCATGATTCGTCAAATCACAGAACATCACAAGAGAAGGACAGCAACAATGAAATTTGCAAAACAGAATGTTCGTACTTTAAGAGCAGATGGAAAATTGAATAACATCAAATTAGAAATTAGAAGATAGAATATTAATATATTAGGAATGTGTGCGACGAGACACGAGATGGAAAGGGACAGAGATTAAGACAGCGGAGGATTTTAAGATGATATGTTTTGACGGAGAGGAAAGGTAGCAGGGTGTAGCAATTATCTTGGATCTGAAAACATCAAAATCTGTTAAAGGATATTGGGCAGTGTCAGACAGGGTTCTAATGGTAAAATAATCGAAGACCTTTTAACATAAACGTCATTCAAATATATGTCCCAACAGGAGAAAGCAGTGAAGAAAGTGTAACGGAATTTTATAATGACCTGGAGAATGATTTCAAGGAATGTAAAACTTCAGAAATAAACATCATAATGGGTTGATTTATTGGTTGTTTCGGGACTTGAAATTTAAATATTGAGCACAACCCACCACCAGCATCGCTGATAGCATTCTGGCATGAACCTAAGGCCTATCCACGTCAATATGGAAGCACTATACTCGAGTTTCGCTCTCGTCTGAGCTCGTCAGTGGTGCATATCCCTGACCGGATCCGGAAACAAGCCCCGGATCACGCGTGAGAAGCGGGTGTGTAACCACGCGGCACACACTGTGTGTATGTGTGTATGTTTGTGTGTGAATGTGGGTGGGTGGGTGGGTGGGTAGGTGGACGAACGAACGAACGAACGAACTTTATTTTAAAAGGGTAACAAATTGGGCACGCAGGCCCGTCTTACAGTCGGCCCTTTCGACCACTCATCTTTCATTCATCAACTGTGCATGTAACATTTGCATAGGGAAAAAACAAACATTGTCAAATTGATTTTGTAAGCATAAACAATGCATATTACGCATGGTACATTCACACGGGGGAAAAACATTGTCAAATGAAAGTTGTAAACATAAACAGTGCATATTGCAATGTTGTGAGACACATCCCCTATCCACCCTCACAGCCTGCATCCACCCACACATCCCTCAGCCACCCACACATCCAAAAAATTATAAAATGATTACACAAAATTATAATATGAAAGATGAGAATACACCCCAAAAAAAAATAAGGAATGGCATGTTACAGGACAATCAAGTGGTATACAAAATGATACCTCGTAATATGAAAGATGAGAATGCATACAAAATATGGAATAGCATGTTACATGACATGCGTGCGCTCAACTCTCTCTCTCTCTCTCTCTCTCTCTCTCTCTCTCTCTCTCTCTCTCTCTCTCTCTCTCTCTCTCTCTTTCTACATACACACACTCTCACACTCATTCACTATCTCTCTCTCACTCACACTCACTAACTCTCCCACTCACTCTACAGTAATTTACATGTGTTAATTTTATGCATGTTAAAATCAAGTGGCATTCAAAGTGATAATATGAAAATGGGAATACACAAAAAATATAGAACAGCATATTAGATGACATGCGTGCGCTCAACTCTCTCTCTCTCTCTCTCTCTCTCTCTCTCTCTCTCTCTCTCTCGCTCTCTCTCTCTCTCTCTCTTCTCTCTCACACACACGTACATACACACACATACACAGCATACACACGCAAATACACACATATACCCACGCACATAAACACACCTACACACATCCACATACTTACGCACACGTACTCACATAAAACACAAATACACACTCCCTCACATACACTGCATGCATGCACACTTACACACACAAACATATACATATACATATACGAGCACACACACATACATACACACCTACACACACACATTTACACACATACATATAAACACATATAAAAACACATGAACGCACATCTTAAAAAACGTACAGGCATACATACACAGAGACACACACAGATACACACGTGTACACACACATATACACCCATACACACATACAGACATTCACACACACATACATCCACACATATAGACACGCACACAAATAGACACACCCATCCATCCACACACATATATTCATTCTTTTTCATTCATTGGCACCTTGCCGTCTTGACAGACGGTAGTTTGTGCTTTAAAAAGGCATAATAACTTTTAACTATGGCGGTAGCGAGTGTGGCTGATAAGGCCAATTTGCGCTGTAAATGTCCGTTCACAGTGGGTGCATGTGAACACGTGGTCATTTCCACCATCATGCACCATCTTACGCCATTGATGGAGTTATTGCCTCTCCATAGCACAAAGCCTGGGCTAAAATATAGAGATCATGTGTTGCCCATGCAGCATGATCACTCTCTCGGCCTGCCTAGTTCACTCCAGAGGAAAGGTAACACCCCTATATCTGGAACAAGACAAGCTGCAGAAGCTGCCGGATCAGCAAAGCAATGCTCTAACTGTCCGCCTGCCGGAGCTTCGATCCTAGAAAAGTCGCCAACCAAGGCTTAGGGCCTGGTCTGCCCTGCCATGACACTTTTGTCTTTAGCTTGCATTTCCTCGCACCAGGGTAAGGCTTGTACCCTCCAAATTGCGCTCTTCCGCCCGAAGCCGTTGGCACAATGTGAGGTGTCGGGTTTGGTAAGCGCCGCCCAACGTTCGGCGCTAACAGAAACCAGGTAGTACCGTCTACTGTTATACGGTAGCTCAGTCATATCTGACTAAGACCTGACCTGGACACACATATATGTTGCCTCACATAATCACTAAAACTAATATGAATAAACTCCCACACTTTTCACACATACACACTGTCGACTATCGTGAGCATCCTCACAAGAACATTCAAAATTGGGAAACAATGGGAAAACATGTAAGATATGGAACATGGTGATGAATATATGGTATACATTGTGTAACGTAAAAATAAAATAGTGGTCCAATCCAGTAAGATAATTCCTAGAATTGACATAAACATGATGAAATAAGCAGTGCATGTTAAATTCAATTGACAGTAAAAATGCAAATATGAAAGATGAGGATATAGAACAATACATACATGCATGCATCCATCCATCCATACACACACACACACCTGTCTGTCTGTCTGTCTGTCTGTCTGTCTGTCTGTCTGTCTGTCTGTCTGTCTGTCTGTCTGTCTGTCTGTCTGGATGGATGGATGGATGGATGGATGGATGGATGGATGGATGGATGGATGGATGGATGGATGGATGGATGGATGGATGTATGTATGTATGTATGTATGTATGTATGTATGTATGTATGTATGTATGTATGTATGTATGTATGTATGCTTGCTCCTCCGAGGTGTGCACGTGCTCCCACAAGGCTGCAACCACATCTGCCTTGTCATGTATCAATACTCCACCAAGTTCTGCAGAGCCATCCAATCTGTCCGCCTGTTCATTTCCCAGCACACCGGCATGCCCCGGAGAAAAGATCCAGGCGATGCTTGTCACCCATGACCTCCGAAGCGAAGCAAGCCACTCCGCACGAAGCCTACCCGTCCTCACCCTCGTCGGCATGCTTTCTGAGTCAGTTACAATCACGATGTGTGTGTGTGTGTGTATCGTATTCTCCATCCAGCGGAGAGCCGCAGTGACTGATTCCACCTCCATTCTTAAGCTGGATGTTGTGGTATCATATGTCAGGCTCTCCTGCCCCAAACATCGACCATTAGCTTTGGCTATGAACCCCCAGCCACTTCTTTCACCTCTTGACACCGAATCATCTGTGTAGATAATCACGTCACTCGAGTGAGCATTGTCCTGAATTAGTTGCTGGATTTACACTTCCGTGGCCCCTGCTGGCCATTCCCTGCACTCCCGGCTTAATGTGATTATAACTCTGCACAAGTCTGACTGCTCCGCTGGCACTCTGACCCACTCCTCTCCACGCCTAATGTTCTCCAAGTGGCATACCTGTCTGATCGTATCCTACGTCTGAGCCATCCATGATGTCCCTCTTATCAGTCGCTACCCTTAACTGCGTCCAGTGCCTCATGCAGTGGGTGGTCTGTGTCTGCAGCTACTCTGAGGTATGCCTTCGCCTGCATCACCTTGAGCCTACCAGCAACAGTCAGCAGACCAAGAATGTAACGCATACACACTACTGGGATGTCTCTAGTGCATCCCAGAATGACCCGCATAGCTTCGTTCTGTATGCGCTCTAACTTCACCAGCTGACTCTCTGAGACAGTGAGCAGACCTAATCCATAATCAATTACTGAGAGGATCAAGTGCTGGTATAGTGTGAAAAGCATTCTCTGCTCTGTGTCCATTGCAGCCATAGTTTTAAGTGCATTGAGTCCCTTTTAAGATCTTGACACAACCGTCTCCACATGGTCCTTGAAGGATAGGCTCCTGTCAAATGTGATCCCCAGATACTTCAGTTTGTTCTCTCTGCTGACATTTCTACCATCTATCGCGAAGCTTGGGACATCAGCTCTCACAATCCTGTTGTCCAGAGAGCACCACAAAACAGCCGCCTTTTCCGGGTGGATGACAGCACTCATTTCTGTGCACCAGTCAATCACCTCATCTACTGTCGCCTGTAACTCCTGGGCTGTTTGCTCCCTATCTCTCCCCTACCTATATGCAAGAATATCATCTGCAAATTTTAGTATTCTTTCAACCCCTGGTGCTTCTAGGTTTGCAATCTTGCTCGTATACACATTAAAGAGCACCGGTGAGACTGCAGATCCCTGTGGCAGTCCCGGGGTTAAAGAATGTGGCTCTGAGGTCCATGCGCCCAGACGGACAGCAACCTGACGAGAGTGCAGGACGGCCGCTATCCAGTTCACCAACCAGGGATTGATCCCCTTCTCCATCAGTAAGGTCATCAAAGTATCATATCGAGCTCTATTGTATGCTTCCTCAAGATCAAGCGCTACCGCCATCGTTTCCTGTCTACTCTGGAACCCCTCGTAAACGTCAAAGGCAAAAGTGGCTGCATTTGACCAGGTATCTTTTCCTGGCCTGTAGCTCCCCAGGCCTCTTGGAAGAAGCTTCCCCCTTTCCAAAAAATCCTGCAACTTAACAGCGACTATCTTCTCTAAAACCTTCCCAAATGTATTTTGAAGCGTGATGATCCTAAAACCGCTAGGCTTTGATTGATCCTTGAATGGTTTTAGGAGAAGGATGAGATAGCTGTGCACCCAATCCTGCGGTACTGATGCTGTCCTAATGCTCTGGTTAAAGCAGTCAGTCATCTCCTCCAGGTCTGCATCGCTCAAACCCTTCATGTGACCATATCTGACCCCATCGGGCCCTGGTGCCGTGTCTTTTGCCTTTTTTCAAAATGTGTTTAACATCTCCCACCCGTATGATGTCTTCATACTGCATATTCTTCGTGGTGCCAGATAACTCCCCTCTAACTGTATCCCTGGTGTCCGCATCATTATGATTGGTCTGCTCTAAAAATCTCTGGAGAAACGCCTCCCCTTTCTCTTTGTCTGTCGTCACGCGCACACCATCATCTCTATAAATTGTTCCCACTGTCATAGGCCTATCTTTTCTCTGCATTTGCCTGTGCAGTTTCCAGAATTTTCGCAGTGTTTTATCACCTCCAATCTCCTTCATGAAACATTCCCATTTTGCCTTTTTGGCCTCTGCAGCACAGCGTTTGAAAACCTCCACCTTGTCTTTCTTGACGTTTTCCGCTGTGTCCACTTCCTCTCGTGAATTTCGAAGTGTCTGTCGCACTTTCTTTAGCTGCTTCACTGCAGCTCTCTTTGCTTTCCAAGCATGGTCTACTTCTGGGGTCCACCATGGGGGCTGCAAGAAGGGAGTTTTAACAGTCCTGTTGCATGCCCCTTGTCTGAGTCGTCCAAGAAGGCAATCGGTCCACTCATACCGGAAGGTCTTGCGCGCTCTCCCAGCTTTAACTTTCCTGGGTTTAGAGATCAGGACTGAGCATGGCATGTGATCACTTCCATGGTCATTCAAAACATTCCACTTTACATCAAGGACTGATGACTGGGAGACAAGTGTCAACTCAATAGCTGTGTCTGCATCGCCAGGCCTCATTGCCATTCTTGTCGGCCTACCATCATTTATGCAGACCACATCGGAGTCCACCATGGCATCCGCAAGGGCAATTTCCTGTCGGTTTTCTCCACTACTGTCCCAATCTCTGTTCCTTGCATTGAAGTCTCCACATATGAGTAGCCTATCACCTGGTAATTCCTCCAGTTCCTTAAGCCAGTCCCAATGTTCCGTTCTGACAAAACAGTCCACTGTGGCATATACATTTATGATGTTCCAACTTAAGCCACCAATCTCCATTTGTATACCCTGGACCTTTCTAGTACTGTGATTCCACTGGCTCAAGTCAAGTACCACATGCTTCACTCCTTCCTTCACCAGCAGACCTTGTCCATGTCTCTTCTGCCCAGTAGGGTTTATATAACTGGCGTACCCAGGGCAATTGTATTTGTCTGTATTTAGCTCCTGGAGCATGAGGACGTCAAAATCATATATTAGTCTCTCCAATACAGGACCTCTCTGTCTGGCACTGCGACAATTCCAGTATCCCACTCTTACATAGTTGAAACCTAGTCTCTCCACTTTTCGTCTTGTTCTCCTGGCGCCTGCCCTCCTATTTCTATGCCGTCTTCTCACACCATTTCCTCGTATTCTCCTCCTCACTCTCTGTTCGCTAGCCTCTGAGGGATGTGTCAAGCGCAGAGCACGTGCTCCATAGCTCCGGCGACGATTCCTGTGTTTAAATGAGTCCATAGGCACAGTTTGGATATTGCAGGAAATAAACGGTCACCCTAGCATTGTCTGCTTGCTAGGGAAGAGGCAGGGGATGTCCCGCAGGAGTCCATACGCCTGGTGCCGCCCCGCACGCCTGCCAGACGTCCAACGTTCACGACCAGTTTACCCATGGCCATCCAGTTCCTCAGCACGCTGGTCCACCTTGCACTTGGGGGTTTATACTTGGAGTTTTCCGTCTCCTAGATGGACTGCTGTCCAAAGCTAACTGGTTCCACCTACCCGGTAGAGGGGTTAGAGCGCCCCGACTCGCTTGGCATGCACGTCTCCGAGCATATGAGGTATTTTCTAAGGAACTTAGATCCCACACTGAGATCCCTCCTCGCCCTCTGTGCCCACCGCCAGTTGGTCCGCGACTGCTTATTGGGTATTCGCAGCTAACCTCTATGTCTCGGTACATCTACCAAGGATTGTTCCCTGCCTCATATCTCGGCACATCTACGTACGATTGTTACCTGCCTCATATCTCGGTACATCTACCAAGGATTGTTCCCTGCCTCATATCTCGGTACATCTACCAAAGATTGTTCCCTGCCTCATATCTCGGTACACCTACCAAAGATTGTTCCCTGTCTCATATCTCGGCACATCTACGTACGATTGTTACCTGCCTCATATCTCGGTACATCTACCAAGGATTGTTCCCTGCCTCATATCTCGGTACATCTACCAAAGATTGTTCCCTGCCTCATATCTCGGTACATCTACCATGGATTGTTCCCTGCCTCATATCTCGGCACATCTACGTACGATTGTTCCCTGTCTCATATCTCAGCACATCTACATACGATTGTTCCCTGTCTAATATCTCGGCACATCTACCAAGGATTGTTCCCTGTCTCACATCTCGGCACATCTACGTACGATTGTTCCCTGTCTCACATCTCGGCACATCTACGTACGATTGTACCTGTCTCATATCTCGGCACATCTACCAAGGATTGTTCCCTGTCTCATATCTCGGCACGTGTGCGTATGGTTGTTCCCTGTCTCTTATCTCGGCACATCTACATCCGATTGTTCCTTGTCTCATATCTCGGCACATCTACATCCGATTGTTCCCTGTCTCATATCTCGGCCCATCTACCAAGGATTGTTCCCTGTCTCATATCTCGGCACATCTACGTACGATTGTTCCCAGTCTTATATCTCGGCAATCTACGTACGATTGTTCCCTGTCCCATATCTCACCACATCTACGTAAGATTGTCCCCTGCCTCATATCTTGGCACATCTACATAGATTGTTCCCAGTCTTATATCTCGGCAATCTACGTACGATTGTTCCCTGTCTCATATCTCGGCACATCTACGCATGATTGTTCCCTCTCTCATATCTCGGCACATCTATGTACGATTGTTCCCTGTCTCATATCTCGGCACATCTACATACGATTGTTACCTGTCTTATATCTCAGCACATTTACACACGATTGTTCCCTGTCTCATATCTCGGCACATCTACACACGATTGTTCCCTGTCTCATATCTCGGCACATCTACGCATGATTGTTCCCTCTTTCATATCTCGGCACATCTACGTACGATTGTTCCCTTTCTCATGTATCGGTACATGTACGTACGATTGTTCCCTGTCTCATATATCGGCACATATGCGTACGAATGTTCCCTATTGACAGATCCCATCTAATCTAGCCAGTTCTATCTACGCATGGGTTGATAGTCTTCCCTAACAATTTTGAATGAGCGGCAACTTTAAGCTTCTTCTTTGCCATTTTCAACAATTGTGAAAGGGCGACAACATTAAGCCTCTTCATTGCCATTTCCTAACCATTTTTGACAGGCCGGCAACATTAAGCCTCTTCTTTGCCAGTTCCAAATCTCATGGGAATTTGACCGCGCACAACTTTCACTGGGCACGTCCTGTTTATCACCTTTATCTGAGTAGGCTATGTCAACGATCTCACCACCCAAGAGATCAAGCGGGAGTGTGATACATTAAACACTCATGGTTCTGTGGACAATTCCTAGATGTATACTGGAATGGAACCCGACACCGCCAGAGCTTGAGGTGGGTACCTCTCGGCCACGATCTTATGTAATGTGTATTTGAACTAAGCAACGACCCCGCCAATGTGACAGAGCTTGAGGTGGGTACCTCTCGGCCACGATCTTATGTAATGTGTATTTGAACTAAGCAACGACCCCGCCAATGTGACAGAGCTTGAGGTGGGTACCTCTCGGCCACGATGTTATGTAATGTGTATTTGAACTAAGCAACGACCCCGCCAATGTGACAGAGCTTGAGGTGGGTACCTCTCGGCCACGATCTTATGTAATGTGTATTTGAACTAAGCAACGACCCCGCCAATGTGACAGAGCTTGAGGTGGGTACCTCTCGGCCACGATCTTATGTAATGTGTATTTGAACTAAGCAACGACCCCGCCAATGTGACAGAGCTTGAGGTGGGTACCTCTCGGCCACGATCTTATGTAATGTGTATTTGAACTAAGCAACGACCCCGCCAATGTGACAGAGCTTGAGGTGGGTACCTCTCGGCCACGATCTTATGTAATGTATATTTGAACTAAGCAACGACCCCGCCAATGTGACAGAGCTTGAGGTGGGTACCTCTCGGCCACGATCTTATGTAATGTGTATTTGAACTAAGCAACGACCCCGCCAATGTGACAGAGCTTGAGGTGGGTACCTCTCGGCCACGATCTTATGTAATGTGTATTTGAACTAAGCAACGACCCCGCCAATGTGACAGAGCTTGAGGTGGGTACCTCTCGGCCACGATCTTATGTAATGTATATTTGAACTAAGCAACGACCCCGGCAGGATGAACCACACAATAAGAGTGAACCACAACATGGTTAGACTGGCAGACGTTATCATTGGCTGTGCATGTGATCACATCATTGTTCAATTATCGATTTGTGTTGAATTTAATTCAATCGCAGATGAGGAGGGGAGGGGATGAATGCATGTGAGCAGAGCTATGCATGGGCACATGGACGAATAGATTCTAATCAACATATGCAAAGTCCTGTTCATGTAAATAATTGGAGAATAATTGTTGACATGTTGGCCACGCAAGTCTTTATTTTCATATCAAGACCAAATTTGGGTTGAACATATGAACAAAATTCAACACGAAAAAGCAACCCAAAGTTAACATTTGTGGAGCCTGACATCTATTTCTATGTGATTGTTCTCCTCCACTATCTTTCAGCGTTATCTACTTCTAATGCTTCATTATCATCTTCTTCCACGTGTGCCATCAATCGTCCTAGGAGACGAATACTTGGCCCGACTGGTGGCACTGGATATTGGCATTCGTCGTTGCACTGTCTGTCTATTAACACCATTTCCTAATCATCTTCGGATAGTTAAGCTGGCAGCTCTTCTTAAGCATCTTCTCTCGTAGGTGTTAATTTTGCATAAGTGTATTTTGATAAGAAAACAGTAACAATGGTAATATCAAAGAAAATGGTGACACCAAAATGTGACATAGGAATAGAAGGAAAAATCCTTAACGAAGTGGATAATTTTAGATACCTAGGGGCATTTATAACATCAGATCGAAGATGTACAACAGAGATTATGAGCAGAATAGGGCAGGCAAAAGCCGCATTTCAGAAAATGAAGAGTATCTTGTGCAATAAGTCACTATCACTGAATGTAAGAAAGAGAGTGCTGAAATGCTATGTAGAACCAGTTTTGCTGCATGGCAGTGAATCTTGGAATGTAAATGAACAAAGTAAGAAGAAATTAGAAGCAACAGAGATGTGGTTCCTGAGACGAATGTTGCGAATTTCTTGGACTGCCAGAGTAACTAACGATGACTGCCTGAAACAGGCTAATGAAACTAGAACATTATATACAACAATAAGACAGAGACAAACATCTTTCTTCGGTCACGTGATGAGAAGAGAGGCATTGGAGAACATCGTAACAACTGGAAAGATCGAGGGGAAGAGAGGCAGAGGCAGACCAAGAGAAATGATGCTGGATGGATTGAGACGGTGGCATGGAAGAATATCAGCAGCAGAGTTGGTCCAGAAAACCAAAGACCGAGATCTGTGGAGAGCCATGAACGCCTACGCCAGCTGGCACGGCACTTGATGATGATGATGATGACCATGATGTATTTTGATAAAGTCCAAGTTTGACATTGGTAGTAGCATAGGGCTGGTGTAAATATGCTATCTATTTTTCTGTCGTTGTGGTTTATATATATGGTATGATATATATGGATGTTGTGTCCGTGTGGGATATTTTGTGTATGTGACTCTCTCTCTCTCTCTCTCTCTCTCTCTCTCTCTCTCTCTCTCTCTCTCTCTCTCTCTCTCTCTCTCTCTCTCTCTCTCTCTCTCTCTCTCTCTGTGTAGTAAAAGGGAGGAGGTTTGTAATTATTGTGTCCTTTTGAGTGTCATTTCTGTGTAACATGGCATTTTATGTGTCCACAGATATGCCCCTGTCTATGTCCGAGGTAGAGGTTACTCTGTGTCAATAAATTGACCTTTTATGTGTCCATGTGACGAAATATTCTATTTTGTAAACTGGGCGAAAAATGGCGGGCATGTGTAAGGGATTTACCATGTCTGTGCGATGACATAGACAAACATCACCCAACACATCGCATGCACCATCCTCACACATCACATGCACCACTCCACACATCATATGCACCACCCCACACATCGCATGCACTATCCCCACACATCACATAAACCAGTTCACACACCAAGTGTCCACTAAAACCAGCTCACACACCAAGTGTCCACTAAAACCAGCTCACACACCAAGTGTCCACTAAACCAGCTCACACACCAAGTGTCCACTAAACCAGCTCACACACCAAGTGTCCACTAAAACCAGCTCACACACCAAGTGTCCACTAAAACCAGCTCACACACCAAGTGTCCACTAAAACCAGCTCACACACCAAGTGTCCACTAAAACCAGCTCACACACCAAGTATCCACTAAACCAGCTCACACACCAAGTGTCCACTAAACCAGCTCACACACCAAGTGTCCACTAAAACCAGCTCACACACCAAGTGTCCACTAAACCAGCTCACACACCAAGTGTCCACTAAAACCAGCTCACACACCAAGTGTCCACTAAAACCAGCTCACACACCAAGTGTCCACTAAAACCAGCTCACACACCAAGTGTCCACTAAAACCAGCTCACACACCAAGTGTCCACTAAAACCAGCTCACACACCAAGTGTCCACTAAACCAGCTCACACACCAAGTGTCCACTAAACCAGCTCACACACCAAGTGTCCACTAAAACCAGCTCACACACCAAGTGTCCACTAAAACCAGCTCACACACCAAGTGTCCACTAAAACCAGCTCACACACCAAGTGTGCACTAAAACCAGCTCACACACCAAGTGTCCACTAAACCAGCTCACACACCAAGTGTCCACTAAACCAGCTCACATACCAAGTGTCCACTAAAACCAGCTCACACACCAAGTGTCCACTAAAACCAGCTCACACACCAAGTGTCCACTAAACCAGCTCACACACCAAGTGTCCAATAAAACCAGCTCACACACCAAGTGTCCACTAAAACCAGCTCACACACCAAGTGTCCACTAAAACCAGCTCACACACCAAGTGTCCACTAAAACCAGCTCACACACCAAGTGTCCACTAAACCAGCTCACACACCAAGTGTCCACTAAAACCAGCTCACACACCAAGTGTCCACTAAACCAGCTCACACACCAAGTGTCCACTAAACCAGCTCACACACCAAGTGTCCACTAAACCAGCTCACACACCAAGTGTCCACTAAAACCAGCTCACACACCAAGTGTCCACTAAAACCAGCTCACACACCAAGTGTCCACTAAAACCAGCTCACACACCAAGTATCCACCTAAACCAGCTCACACACCAAGTGTCAACTAAAACCAGCTCACACACCAAGTGTTCACTAAACCAGCTCACACACCAAGTGTCCACTAAAACCAGCTCACACACCAAGTGTCCACTAAAACCAGCTCACACACCAAGTGTCCACTAAAACCAGCTCACACACCAAGTGTCCAGTAAAACCAGCCCACACACCAAGTGTCCACTAAAACCAGCTCACACACCAAGTGTCCACTAAAACCAGCTCACACACCAAGTGTCCACTAAACCAGCTCACACACCAAGTGTCCACTAAACCAGCTCACACACCAAGTGTCCACTAAACCAGCTCACACACCAAGTGTCCACTAAAACCAGCTCACACACCAAGTGTCCACTAAAACCAGCTCACACACCAAGTGTCCACTAAAACCAGCTCACACACCAAGTGTCCACTAAAACCAGCACACACACCAAGTGTCCACTAAAACCAGCTCACACACCAAGTGTCCACTAAAACCAGCTCACACACCAAGTATCCACTAAAACCAGCTCACACACCAAGTGTCCACTAAAACCAGCTCACACACCAAGTGTCCACTAAAACCAGCTCACACACCAAGTGTCCACTAAACCAGCTCACACACCAAGTGTCCACTAAAACCAGCTCACACACCAAGTGTCCACTAAAACCAGCTCACACACCAAGTGTCCACTAAAACCAGCTCACACGCCAAGTGTCCACTAAACCAGCTCACACACCAAGTGTCCACTAAAACCAGCTCACACACCAAGTGTCCACTAAACCAGCTCACACACCAAGTGTCCACTAAAACCAGCTCACACACCAAGTGTCCACTAAAACCAGCTCACACACCAAGTGTCCACTAAATCCAGCTCACACACCAAGTGTCCACTAAAACCAGCTCACACACCAAGTGTCCACTAAAACCAGCTCACACACCAAGTGTCCACTAAAACCAGCTCACACACCAAGTGTCCACTAAAACCAGCTCACACACCAAGTGTCCACTAAAACCAGCTCACACACCAAGTGTCCACTAAAACCAGCTCACACACCAAGTGTCCACTAAAACCAGCTCACACACCAAGTGTCCACTAAACCAGCTCACACACCAAGTGTCCACTAAACCAGCTCACACACCAAGTGTCCACTATAACCAGCTCACACACCAAGTGTCCTCTAAAACCAGCTTACACACCAAGTGTCCACTAAACCAGCTCACACACCAAGTGTCCACTAAAACCAGCTCACACACCAAGTGTCCACTAAACCAGCTCACACACCAAGTGTCCACTAAAACCAGCTCACACACCAAGTGTCCACTAAAACCAGCTCACTCACCAAGTGTCCACTAAAACCAGCTCACACACCAAGTGTCCACTAAACCAGCTCACACACCAAGTGTCCACTAAAACCAGCTCACACACCAAGTGTCCACTAAAACCAGCTCACACACCAAGTGTCCACTAAAACCAGCTCACACACCAAGTGTCCACTAAAACCAGCTCACACACCAAGTGTCCATTAAAACCAGCTCACACACCAAGTGTCCACTAAAACCAGCTCACACACCAAGTGTCCACTAAAACCAACTCACACACCAAGTGTCCACTAAAACCAGCTCACACACCAAGTGTCCACTAAAACCAGCTCACACACCAAGTGTCCACTAAAACCAGCTCACACACCAAGTGTCCACTAAAACCAGCTCACACACCAAGTGTCCACTAAAACCAGCTCACACACCAAGTGTCCACTAAAACCAGCTCACACACCAAGTGTCCACTAAAACCAACATTTATTTTCACACAATGCCAATCACAATAAATCACCCTGATGCGTATACACTACACACGCGCACGGCACACAAACCAAAAACAGTTCCAGTCACAGAAAACAATGCGCATGTAGAAAATCACACACATACACACACACGCACGCACACTCACACACACACACACGCACACACTCACACACACACAAATGAAGAAGACCGACCTGTAAGGATGTCCAGTGACTTTAGGTCTGCGCCCATGTTGTCCCCGAGAGAGTAAACAAGATTGTGTCCAGGCAGAATCACGGGGTCGGCGTTGATCGTCTGCACGGCAAGGGTCATTGCGCCAGAAATCTTCTTGCCGTCTGCCAGCTCTGAGTTAGCTGGGAAAGTGAGCGTGGTGATGTAACCCACCAAGAGATCCTTGGCAGTCAGGGCGACGGTAGCGTTTGGCCAGCTGCGGTTGTTGTTGGTTGCTACATCTGTGGGGATGGTTGTTTGTTCCCAAGACATGTTTGTGGTGCTTATAAACGTTGTGGGATGTCCTGCCGTTGTGTCCGACCAGGTGGGTGTCAAGACAATCGACAGTATGGCCATAAGGAATGGTGACCTCACACGGATAGGTAGCCGGTCAAAGGGTCGAGAGCTCTGTCTTCTGACGTACTTTGTTAAGCTCACAGCTTCCATGAGGCATCAGAAATAGCTGCAGATGGATTATATAAATTGTGTACAGAGCATAGTTACAGGACGTAGCAGTCAACTCCAGCATTTGTTGGCTTTTTATGATTCTTGAGCAAGTTTACGCTCAGTATTTTGCCATTACTTTCTGAACCACTAGCACTCACACTCCTGTATGCAAACCAACGTAAGGTCTATCCAGCTAATGTGTTTCGACCGCGGTTTGCGGGATTACGAATTGCTTTCATAACCCCTTCGCCACAGAGCCGTCATAGACACAAGTTGTATAGACAGGCGTCATAGACACAAGTTGTATAGACAGGCGTCATAGACACAAGTTGTATAGACAGGCGTCATAGACACAAGTTGTATAGACAGGCGTCATAGACACAAATTGTATAGACAGGCGTCATAGACACAAGTTGTATAGACAGGCGTCATAGACACACGTTGTTTAGACAGGTGTCATAGACACAAGTTGTGCAGACACAAGTTATTTAGACAAGCGTCATAGACACAAATAGTATTGACACAAGTTGTTTAGACAGGATCCATAGAAACAGATAACATAGACACAAGGTGTTTAGACAAGCTTCATAGACACAAATAGTGTAGACATAAGTTGTTTAGACAAGCTTCATAGACACAAACAGTATAGACACATGTTGTTTAGACAAGTTTCATAGACAGAAATAGTATAAACACAAATTGTTTAGACAAGTGTCATAGACACAAAACGTATAGACACAAGTAGCTTAGACAAATTTCATAGACACGAATAGTATAGACACAAGTTGTTTAGACAAAATACATAGACACGAATAGTACAGACACAACTTGTTTCGACAACATTCATAGACACAAATAGTATAGACACAAGTTGTTTAGAAAACATTCATAGACACGAATTTAAAAGACACAAGTTCTTTAGACAAATTTCATAGACACAAATAGTATAGACACACATTGTATAGACAAGTGTCATATACACAAATTGTATAGACCAGTGATTCCCAACATGGGCCCACGCCCACAGGGGGGCAATTCGATTGTTCAGGGGGGCAATTCGATTGTTAAGGGGAGTAATTCGAAAATGGATTCGTCCAGAGTTTAAGTTAACCGTATGACGACTCTCAGTCGCTACTCGAGCTGGGTAAACGTCCAGTATAAGTCAGATCTGTCCGCCATTTTAGTAGCCGTGATTTAAAAAAAAAATATTTAGATGTCAGTAATATCCATCCATCATGTGACATGCCGGAAAGCGTGGGCGGTCATGACTCGCCATTTCACTCGATCCCAGAGTCGTGGATCAGCTCAGTGTTCCTGGCTCCTGAAAAATCTGTTAACGGTCGATGATAAGGCATTTGTGAGTTATTTAGCCCGTATCTTTGAAAAACTAAATATATTAATTAAACAACTTCAAGGAACAAATAAAACTCTTGTCGATGCAAAAGCGAAGATATTTGGTTTCATTACCTTTATTGAATTATGTCAGACATATCTTTACAACAAAAGTTTCGTAAAGTTTCATTGGCTCCAAAAATGTGAGGTGACTGATACCGCTATATATGTTATTCTCGATCATCTGATAATTTTATCGGCTGATTTAAAAGAACGATTTTCTGATTTGAAACAAATTGATTTCCCAACTTGGATGATGTAGCCAATGTTAGTGGATTTGTCTGATATTTCAAATATGCAGTATCAAGAAGAACTCGCAGAAATGCAAAATCATGAGTCAATTAAAAATTTATTTAATATAAAAGGGGCGATGGCATGGCTTTGTGAGGAAACCGAAATCAAATATCCAAACGCAACCAAATGTGCAAGAGAACTATTGTTACCGTTTCCATCTTCATATTTAGCTGAATGCGGATTTAGTGCCATAAATGATTTGCTACTAAAAAAAAAAAAAAAAAAAGAAATCGGCTGGATATAACAAAACGGGGAGACTTGAGAATGAAGTTAACTAAGTTGGAACCTGAAATAAAATCTCGTTGCAGCAAGCATCAAGCGCAAGGATCTCACTAAATTTAAATAATAAATAATTACCAATAATTAAAATAATATAGAAAAATTTTCATTAACATTATTTTGCACTTGAATTTCAGTTCTCAGTTATATGTTTTGAAAAGTTACTTACTGTGTTTGCTCAATAATTTATCCTTAGTGAACATTGCAATTTTTGAATATTAAAAATTATGTGTATGTTGTTTTTTTTTTGGGGGGGGGAGGGGGGCATAAGAATTTTAGAAAGGCTTAGGTGGGGCATAGCACAAAAAAGGTTGGAAAACACTAGTATAGACACATGTTTTATAGACACAAGCTGTATAGAAACAAATTGTATATCGAACCATTCAGTCCATAAGTGCTCGGATCCCCCCTCCCTCCAGAAAATCATGCAGCGTGTAGTGGCTCACGACACCAGTTCTGTGTTGGATAATCAATCTTCTTTGGCTTCCTGCGTAGTGTTCTTGTTTGGCAACACCTCTTTTAATTTGCAGTTCTCGCAGTCTGACCATGGTTGTAGATTCACAGTCATCTTGGTTCTCACAACAGTCTTACTTCTCGTAGAGCATTCAGAATGTCAGCCTGGTCCATAGCGCGTCCGCCCTCCACAGTAGCCTTACCTGCGAGCTCGTCAGCCCGCTCATTTCCTTGTACTCCCGCATGCCCTGGCACGAAGATGAAACTAATCTTTGCCAGCCGAGACCGCTCCAGAGACAGCAACCACTCTCTTCGGATCCACCCCATCTCTATCCTCTTGAGCATACTCATTGAGTCGCTAAGAAAACATGCCCTAGTGAATGTCTGTGTCTCGAGCCATGTTATTGCTTTACTTACTGCCATGATTTCCAAAGTCTGGCTACTTGTGGCCTCAGCAAAAGCACCAGAGTCCTCCTTCACTATTCTCCCTCCGGCCTGCGCCGTAAAAGCCCATGAGCTTTTCACATGTCGGACGACCGACCCATCTAAGTATATGACAGCATCACCGTCTAACGAATTCTCGAAAATCAGAACTTGTACTTCCGCCTCCACAGCAGCCGGATTTTCTTGTCTGTATTTTCTGTCTAGTTGGATGCAGACTGAAAAGGACGTACAGAAATCTGTTGGCACTTGCACCCACTCCTCGCCAGGCTCTAAGTCCTCCAGTGAACACACCTGTTGAAGAATGTCTTCGGCTTGATCTATCCACTATATGCGTTAACTCTGAGGTAGGCACGTGTTCTGCAAATTTGTATTCTGTCTTCAATGGTTGGAATATCAAGAAGGTAGCTCATCGCCCTGCATGCTGTATCTCTTGTACATCCAAGAATAATGTGCATGGCTTCGTTCTGTATCCTTTCCATCCTTTCTATCTGCTTATGGCTGAGAGACAGGATAGCCATCGCATACTCAGAAACAGACATGACCAGTCCTTCGAACAGAAGACATAGATGGCGCTGCTCACAGTTTGCTGCCGCCATCACCCGCATCTCAGCCAAACCCCGCTTGGCCTTTTTTTTTAAGCAAGGCTTCGATCAAAACGTATCCCCGGTTAGTTCATTGCCTGCGTCCTTTCCACAGTCTCTGAACACAGCTTTACAGTTGGTGTTGGATTGTTGACAATATGATTATTCAAAGAGAACCATGTCACTGTTGCCTTTGTTGGGTTGACCATTGCCCCAGCTTCAACACACCAAGTACTTATGCGATTGAGTTCGGTTTGTAGTTCCGCAGCAGCCCGATCTCTATCCTTACCCTGACGATACACTAAAACATCGTCGGCATAAGACAGTGTCCTCCCCGGTCCCGTGATCTGCTCGCTGGTGATTCTCACTGTGTAGGCGTTGAAGAGCACCGGAGATAATGGTGATCCCTGTGGTAGACCAGGATATATTGTTGTTTTGTTCCCAAGTCCAACTGCCACATGTAAAAACTACTTTCCGTTGGAAGAATGCTGCAGCGATCCAACTCAGGAGGAACGGACTTATCTTGAGTTCAAGAAGCTGAGGCATTAAAAAATCCAATGGTACTCTGTTGTACGCGTCCTCAAGATCAATCGCTGCAGCAAAGGTTTTAACGCCTGAGTGGAAACCTTCATAGACGTCATGGGCAAAAACTGCTGCATTGGTCCAGGTTTCTCTTTTTGGACGGTACCCTAACAGGCTAGTTTGGAAAACACCTTGCCTCTCTAACTGGCTTGATATTTTTCTGGCAGTTAACTTCTCCAGCAGCTTGCCTATTGTACTCTGCATGGTTATCTATATCTATAAAACACAATGTATGTATGTGTGTGTGTATGTGTGTGTGTATGTCCGTTCTTTATGCGTTCGCGAACGGTCCATCCGATATAGATGCAATTTTCTACATGTTTTCTTTTCATTCTTGTGCAACCAAATGTAATCCTCTATTTACTTACTAAAATTTAATTTTGTAATTACATGACTCAACATAAGAAAAAATAAAACAAGGGACATAACTTTTAGTAGCATTGCTATATCTTAAGTTAAGTAAGTTAAGTCCCCTGGCTATAGATAGATAGATAGATCGATCCATCGATCCATCGATCCATCGATCGATCGATCGATCGATCCATCGATCCATCCATCGATCCATCGATCCATCCATCCATCCATCCATCCATCCACCCACCCACCCACCCACCCACTTACCCACCCACCCACATACATACATACATACATACATACATACATACATACATACATACATACATACATACATACATACATACATACATACATACATACATACATACATACATACATAATACATACATACATACATACATACATACATACATACATACATACATACATACATACATACATACATAGACAGACAGACAGACAGATACCCGCCAGGTACTGGGCGAAGCCGGGCCGGGTCAGACAGACAGACAGACAGACAGACATACAAACAGACAGACAGACAGACAGACAGACAGTCGGGAACGGGAACTTATATGACTACTTTTATGAATTAAATTAGATGCTCCCCATCAGGAGCTGGGCGAAGCCGGGCCGGGTCAGACAGACAGACCGACAGAACGAACGAACGAACGAACAGACTTTATTTTCAAAGGGTAACAAATTGGGCACGCAGGCCCGTCTTACATTCGGCCCTTCCAATCACTCATCTTTCTTTCATCAACAGTGCATAGGAAAAAAACATTGTCACGTGAATTTTGTAAACATAAACAATGCATATTACTATGTTATGAGACACATCCACCACCCACCCACACATGCCCCATTCACTCCAACTCCCCCACCCAACCACACACACATACAATACATTCCCCCACCCATCCACCACATCCCTACACCTACACATCTCCCCGCCCACACACACCTCTCACCCACCACACATCCCATCCACCCACACCCCAAGCACACATACATTCAATAATCCACACATCCCCCACCTACACACATCTCCCCACCCACTCACATATCCTCTACCCGTCCCATTTCCCACCAACAATCACTCATCCAATATCCTCCTCCACCCACACACCTCCAACCACTCAACCAAACACATATTCCTCAGCCACACACACATCTCCCCGTCAACTCACATATTCCGCACCTACCCACACACAAATTCCGCACTCACCCACATAATCTCCCATCTCCCCCAGCCCACTCACAGATCCCGAGCCCACACCTGCAAACATCCCCCACCATCTCCTAACCTGCACACACTTACCCACCCACATATCCTCTACCCACCCACACATCTTCTACCCACCCATCCCCCAACCAACATCCCTTAACCACACACACTTACTCATATACAATCACCCACCCACACATCCTCTACCCAACCACAGATAGACAGACAGACAGATAGATAGATAGGTAATCGGGAACGGGAACTTATATGACTACTTATATGAATTAAATGAGATGCTCCCCACCAGGGACTGGGTGAAGTCGGGCCGGGTCAGACAGACAGACAGACAGACAGACAGAGACAGACAGACAGACAGATAGATAGATCCCCGCCAGGACCTGGGCGAAGCCGGGCCGGGTCAGCTAGTTACTCGATAAATTGTATATAAATACGTTGTATAGACACAAGTTGTCTAGACACACATTATATAGACACACATTATATAGACACACATTATATAGACACACATTATATAGACACACATTATATAGACACACATTATATAGACACACATTATATAGACACACATTATATAGACACACGTTGTATAGACACAAATTGTATACACACAAGATGTATAGACACAAGTTGTATAGAAAGTGAATGTCTTATGATAAATAAAGTGAGGCTCTAGTGAAGTAGTCATGAGTGAGTGAATGTCTTATGATAAACAAAGTGAGGCTCGTGTGAAGTAGACATGAGTTTGTGAATATCTTATGGTAGACAATGTGTGGCTCTAGTCAGTGAGTCATTGGCTTATGGTAGACAATGTGTGGCTCTAGTGAGTGAGTCAATGGCTTATGGTAGACAATGTGTGGCTCTAGTGAGTGAGTGAGTGAGTCAATGGTTTATGGTAGACAATGTGTGGCTCTAGTGAGTGAGTCAATGGTTTATGGTAGAAAATGTGTGGCTCTAGTGAGTGTGTCAATGGCTTATGGTAGACAATGAGTGGCTCTAGTGAGTGAGTGAGTCAATGGCTTATGGTAGACAATGTGTGGCTCTAGTGAGTGAGTCAATGGCTTATGGTAGACAATGAGTGGCTCTAGTGAATGAGTGAGTCAATGGCTTATGGTAGACAATGTGTGGCTCTAGTGAGTGAGTCAATGGCTTATGGCAGACAATGTGTGGCTCTAGTGAGTGAGTCAATGGCTTATGGTAGACAAAGTGTGGCTTTAGTGAGTGAGTGAGTGAGTGAGTCAATGGTTTATGGTAGACAATGTGTGGCTCTAGTGAGTGAGTCAATGGCTTATGGTAGACAATGTGTGGCTCTAATGAGTGAGTCGATGGCTTATGGTAGACAATGTGTGGCTCTAGTGAGTCAATGGCTTATGGTAGACAATGTGTGGCTCTAGTGATGCAGTCAATGGCTTATGACAGACAATGTGTGGCTCTAGTGAGTGAGTCAATGGCTTATGGTAGACAATGTGTGGCTCTAGTGAGTCAGTCAATGGCCTATGGTAGACAATGTGTGGCTGCAGTGAGTGAGACAATGGCTTATGGTAGACAATGTGTGGCTGCAGTGAGTGAGTCAATGGCTTATGGTAGACAATGTGTGGCTGCATTGAGTGAGTCAATGCTTATGGTAGACAAAGTGTGGCTCTTGTGAGTGAGTCAATGGCTTATGGTAGACAATGTGTGGCTGCAGTGAGTGAGTCAATGGCTTATGGTAGACAATGTGTGGTTGCAGTGAGTGAGTCAATGGCTTATGGTAGACAAAGTGTGGCTCTAGTGAGTAAGTCAATGGCTTATGGTAGACAATGTGTGGCTGTAGGGAGTGAGTCAATTGCTTATGGTAGACAATGTGTGGCTCTAGTGAGTGAGTCAATGGCTTATGGTAGACAATGTGTGGCTCTAGTGAGTGAGTCAATGGCTTATGGTAGACAATGTGTGGCTCTAGTGAGTGAGTCAATGGCTTATGGTAGACAATGTGTGGCTCTAGTGAGTGAGTCAATGACTTATGATAGACATGTGTGGCTCTAGTGAGTGAGCCAATGGCTTATGGTAGACAATGTGTGGCTCTAATGATTGAGTCATTGGCTTATGGTAGACAATGTGTGGCTCTAGTGAATGAGTCAATGGCTTATGGTAGACAATGTGTGGCTCTAGTGATGCAGTCAATGGCTTATGGTAGAGAAAGTTTGGCTCTAGTGAGTGAGTCAATGGCTTATGGTAGACAAAATGTGGCTCTAGTGAGTGAGTGAGTCAATGGCTTATGGTAGACAATGTGTAGCTCTAGTGAGTGAGTGAGTCAATGGCTTATGGTAGACAAAGTGTGGCTCTAGTGAGTGAGTGAGTCAATGGCTTATGGCAGACAAAGTGTGGCTCTAGTGAGTGAGTGAGTCAATGGCTTATGGTAGACAAAGTGTGGCTCTAGTGAGTGAGTGAGTCAATGGCTTATGGTAGACAATGTGTGGCTCTAGTGAGTGAGTCAATGGCTTATGGTAGACAAAGTGTGGCTCTAGTGAGTGAGCAATGGCTTAAGGTAGACAAAGTGTGGCTCTAGTGAGTCAGTCAGTGGCTTCTGGTAAACAAAGTGTGGCTCTAGTGAGTGAGTGAGTCAATGGCTTATGTTAGACAAAGTGTGGTTCTAGTGAGTGAGTGAGTCAATGGGTTATGGTAGACAAAGTGTGGCTCTAGTGAGTGAGTGAGTCAATGGCTTATGGTAGACAATGTGTGGCTCTAGTGAGTCAGTCAATTGCTTATGGTAGACAATGTATGGCTCTAGTGAGTCTGTCAATGGCTTATGGTAGACAAAGTGTGGCTCTAGTGAGTGAGTCAATGGCTTATGGTAGACAAAGTGTGGCTTTAGTTAGTGAGTCAATGGCTTATGGTAGACTAAGTGTGGCTCTAGTGAGTGAGTGAGTGAATGGCTTATGGTAGACAATGTGTGGCTGTAGGGAGTGATTCAATGGCTTATGGTAGACAAATTGTGGCTCTAGTGAGTCAGTCAATGGCTTATGGTAGACAATGTGTGGCTGTAGGGAGTGAGTCAATGGCTTATGGTAGACAAAGTGTGTGTCACCGCCTCACATTTATAGATATTAATTAAAGGGCTGCAACTCCCGCCCAAGGGATAGAAGTGAGTCACTCAAAGGCCAGAGTAATCTAGAGCCTTCTCGAAGGACTGGTCATTGAGTCCATGGTCCCGTGGACACTGATGTGGCCCGCCTATTGCGGGGTCCACGAGGAACTCGGACAGAGTTACCACCCGTGTCGGATTGGGACACGTGTGGACCGGCAGAGGACAGACGGACTTCAGAGAGACAACAGGGCCTGCCTTAGAGGGACTCAATAGATATCAATAGATATATAGACATAGGCTAGATAGTTTGCTAGAATGTTTATGATAACTATGTGTGATGATGTTAACTATCTGTGATATGTAACACAGCGCGGGATTGTTAACCCACTGCGCCAACGCACTGTATATTGAAATACAATAAACGTTTGATATCAGATTGAACGGAGTTATTGTTGCCTGTGTGAACCCGAGCTCAGATACCTAGACATGAGCAAGACGATGACAGGCTTTTTGGAGGCTTATTCTCCGGTTTTGGCATAAGATCTAATGTTACACAGCTATTTATTGCCAAGTAAAAACAATAAATTAATTATATCAAATTGATTTCTGTATATCAAATTGATTTTTGTACAACAAATTGATAACTTTACAAGTTTAAAATATTGGCAGCTATCTAGCGATAAAGTAGTATTAATCTGAGTCCCTCAGCAGTGTGTCTCTCATTATTGTGATTACTATAAACTATTTTTGACATGACTGACATTTTTTTGACTGTTACTAATGTTTTCTCACTTCTACGAGCAGATTGTTCCGCGAGTTGTGTTTTGTGTAACCTATGTAAACTATCCAACAGTGGCGAGAGTACAAGACAACATCCGCAAATTCTGGGATTAAAAGCTAAGTTTCATATCATACCCATTGCAACCCTAAGCGGTACTTCTCACCATCCATCAATGTATCATTTTGCTTTGCATTGATTTGTTTGTATATTCATGACCTTGTAACCAACATAACCTTGCATTTGGATTTACACATTAATAATTAAGGGAGATAACTAAATTTTCTACTCCCCAACATTTTTCTAAGGGATTTAACTTCATAAACAGTACCAACAAGTAAAAGACAAGATGTCTAGCTTAGATAAATGCATTGAGCAAGGAATCTAATTAGGTTATAAAGAAGAGAAACTGTCAGAATGGGCACAGAAAACGCACGCAGAAAACATTGCCCGTGAAGAAAGAGCGATAGAACGAGAAGAAAAACAAAGGCAAATGCAGGCAGAAGAAAAGAAAATGCAAATTGAGGCAGAAGAAAAGAAATTGCAAATGGAGGCAGAAGAAAAAAGATGCAAATGCAACTACAAGCTGAAGAGAAAGAAAATGCAATTGCAGGCTCAAGAAAAACAGATGGAGCTTGAGGCGGCGGCCAAACTAAGCCCAATTGAATGCCGATACACAAATAAAACTAAAACAGATGGAGATTGAGTCCAACGTAGAAATATCTGTGAATAAACTAAGAAGCAAAGAGGAGGAACAAAAATATAACAAGTATAAAGGCCTCGTGAAGGCATTCTGCTCAGGAGATTCCATCAGTGCATATCTGGAAAATTTTGAGTGTCTAATGTCCTACCATAAGATCATAAAATCAGATTGGGCATTTATTTTAATGAGAAACTTAGCTCTGGAACCTTTAAAAGTAATAGAGACAGTGCCACAGGAAATGCGAAAAGATTATGACTATTTAAAGCAGCGCATTCTCCAACATTTCTCATTAGATACTGCAGGGTTACCAACAACAGTTTGCCAAACTTATCCCCACAACCAAATCAAACCTTTATAGATTATGTCAGTACAGTACAAGATGTGTGTACAAAGTGGATTAACTCGGCTAAAACTAACAACAGCCATGACAAACTTAAAGAACTTATTATTATTGACAAGATAGTGAGTACAATCCCTACACCTTTTGCTAAGTTCTTGAAACAAATGGACTGTAAAAGTATTCAGGAAATCGAGTCCAAGGGGAATGCATTTTTCACAGCAAACAGAGACATTTTTCATTTAAACTCAAGTCAAAACGATACAGCAGCAGCAGTAGTAAATACTAGATATTCGAAACCAACAGAAAGTAAATTTAAACCACGCTCAAATGGCAGTAAACCAGTGAAATGCCAATATTGTAGTTTGAATCACGACCAATACGCGATGTGCGATAAATCGCCGAACTATCCTCACCACCTCAAAATGATGGTGGAGAAGCAGAAGAATAAACGCAATGCTTACCAGAGAGCGGTCAAATGTTTTTTTTTGCAGTAGCTTTGGGCACTATAGTCGCTTTTGTGAAGGCCGAAAGATATTAAAACAGGCCAATGCTGCATTAGTGGAAACGTCATCAGACGAAGAGATTGAATCACTGAATGATTGTGACAATCAAAACGAAAATGTAAGTGAGCTTGGAAATGCTGTACAAATTATTGACACCATTACAGACAGTAAGTGTAACACCTGTACGAAGTTCCAACTTGACACAACATTACTATGTGGCCACACTATCCCTATTTCAAATGAAACAGCCAACGCTGCCTTGTCATCTACAGGCAAGCTAGTTTTTTCAACAGGGTTTGTAAATAACAAAAAGTGCACATTAATTCGGGATTCCGGCGCAACGCTCTGTGGGATTAAGAAAACATTAATAGACAGGAAAGACTACACAGACAAACATGGACTTGTCGCACATTCTCAGGCACTATAGAGAAATATCCCCTTGCTCTTGTCGAAATTCGAACCCCGTTTATATCAGGACGAGTAGTATGCGCTGTCCTTGAAAATCCGGTCGCTGATATTATACTTGGGAACCTGCCCAACATACAACCATGCTCTGAAAAGGAAATCAGAGATTGGGAGCATAGAAACGGTATCCACCACCCAAACAGCGCTTCTAAAGAGAAACACCATTCATGCTTGTCTCAATCTGCCAAAATACCAAGGGAGACAACCACTGAAGTAATTCAGAAAGAATTCACCAAGGTGTACAATGCAGGGGCGGTCGAATCTGTCAGTGATACGACCAAATTAAAACCTCGAATTGAGGATGCTACCGATCTACCAAGTACCAAGCCTGTAGATGTGCAACAACACACACAACACACAAATGCAATTACACGACAGACAACCCATAAAACCAACACCGACCAACTGCAGGAATCACTAGAAATTATAACACCAAACTCTACCAACACTAATTTTGGAAATGAACAGAAAGCAGATCCTACACTTTCACCATATTTTAAGTTAGTAGGACTTAAACCAAAATTAACTAAGAACGCATCGTGGACATTTAGGCTACAGAACAATATCTTAACTAGATTATACACAACAAAGCAGACCACGATACAGCAAGTAGTGTTACCACAAGCACATCGAGACAAAGTTCTAAAGATAGCCCATGACTCACCTTTTGGAGGTCATATGGGGTACGAAAAGACCAGGGCTAGGGTCCTGACCCAGTTTTATTGGCCAAAATTTTGCCAAGATATAAAAACCTTTTGTAGATCTTGTGATATATGTCAGAAACTGGTGAAAAAGGGGGAAAACCCTACGGCAGAAGTCCAATCAACGACAACTGCCTCGAGGCCTTTCCAAATCGTGGCAGTTGACCTAGTAGGTCCGTTGAATCACATTTCAAGTAAAGGGAATAGATATATTTTTACTCTTATTGATGTATGTACGAGATGGCCAGAAATGCTTCCATTAAGATCTATCTCCTCTAAGGATGTGACGGACATATTATTAAATATTTTCTCCCGTTTTGGCTTCCCGGAGAAAATAATTTCTGATAGAGGAACCCAGTTCATATCGAATGCCACTCAATCGGTAACTAAGTTACTAGGCATCAAGCAATGTTTCACCAGTCCCTATCGACCGGCCGCAAATGGTATCTGCGAGAAACTAAATGGGGACCTGAAACATATGCTATCTAAAGTGACAGCTGAAAATCCAGCCGATTGGGACATACTCCTCCCAACGGTGCTGTTCGCATATAGAGAAGTCCCGCAATCAAGTACAGGGTTCTCTCCCTTCGAATTGATGTATGGAGCAAACCCAAGAGGACCTCTCACTATTTACAAAGATATCATATCACAACCTGTAAATATCCAACTACCCATTTCTACCTATGATTTAGTCACTGACACCAGAGACAAAATCATACGTTCCTGTATACTGGCCAGAACATCACTACAGGAGAAAGGTTTTAAGTACAGGCAGTACGCCAACAGAGGTGCAAAAACAATTGTAATAAATCCAGGTCAGGATATTCTACTACTGCTACCTGACAAAAGAGATTTACTATCAACCTCTTGGCAGGGACCTTTTAAGATTATTAGAAGAATTTCGGAAGTTGATTACGAAATCTCTTTAAATGGAAAGTTGAAAATATTCCATGTAAATATGTTGAAACCATACTATGCTAGACAGGACATTGAGACAAGTGAGCAGACGCAGCTAACTGGTGACAGAAACGAAACGACAATTTCCCAACTGAATGACACCTTGACAAACGAAGCATCATTAACGACGCATTCTTATGACGACAAAGACGACGAAGACATATGGACTTTACCGACAATATGTGATAACGACAACGACGACCAAGTCGACGACATATTGACAACGATTGATCTCGACGACGACGACAATGACATTGAGGACAATTTACAAACAGTAGCATCTGTGATAAATCAGACAGACGTAGACAATACTGAAATCCCAGTACCTATTATGACTGACGACGGGAGTATAAATGACATACAAATCTCTGACACTTTGACACAACAACAGCGACAAGACATTTTGGCTCTCCTTGACGAGTATAAATCTATCTTTTCTAACAAACCTGGACGCACTGATAAAATAACACATTCAATTGTGCTGACAGATCTGACACCGGTCAAATGTAGACCATATTCTATTCCTCTCCATTACAGAGCAAATTTAGACAAAGAAATTTTAGATTTAGAGAAAAATGGAATAATTCAAAAATCGATGTCTCAATATTCTTCACCGATTGTCCTGGTGAAAAAGAAGGACCAGACAATCCGTTTGTGCATCGACTATAGAGTATTAAATACAAGAACCACAACGGATGCAGAGCCAATGAACAGTTGTGAAGATCTCATTTTAAATATGGCTCAATCATCCTTATTTTCTAAGACTGATTTAGCGAAAGGATATTGGCAAGTGCCACTACACCCTGCTTCTAGACATATAACAGCATTCGCAACACCCCTCGGTTTGTACGAATGGCTATATCTTCCATTTGGTCTCAAGAACGCGCCAGCCACATTTGTTAGATTAACTAGATTGTTATTACACGGAATTAAAGATGTTCAAGCTTATATTGATGATATATGCATCCATTCTTCTAATATGACTTCTCACTTACTTACACTCAAACAAGTCTTCAACCAAATCTCTCTTTTTGGACTTACTATCAAACCTTCCAAGGTTGAATTAGGCTATAAACAAATAGACTTCCTTGGTCATAGAATTTCTGAAGGCAAATTGTTGACAGATGATAAAATTGTTTCCAAGATTCTTAATCTAGAAGTGCCTACCACAAAGAAACAAATTAGAAGTTTACTAGGTCTTATTAACTATTATTCTAAATTTATACCAAATTGGGCAGAACTTACCTCAGTCTTTTCTGATATGTTAACTAAAGATCATCCATCAAAAATTTGTAAAAGTACCAGCTTAGACGATGCAATGTGTAGATTGAAACGTATTTTTTCTAATCCACCAGTCTTACGATTACCCAACATAAATTTACCCTTTATTTTGACCACAGATGCGAGTGCTATCGCAATAGGAGGATGTTTAATGCAAGAAGTGGATGGAGTGAGACACCCGATTCTCTACGTAAGCCGTAAACTAAAGAAGGCAGAGATCCGGTATGCTACAGTGGAATTGGAGGCTTTAAGTCTACTATTTTGTGTATTGAGATTATCTAAGTTCCTCTTAGGTAGTCACTTTGTTGTACTCACTGACAATTCGCCATTGTTGGTCCTTAAGCAAGGGTCACCGAAAAACCATCGTTTAAAAAGATGGTGTCTTCTTCTTCAAGATTTCGACTTCGAAATCCGCCATATCAGAGGCACCGACAACATTATTGCTGACCTTTTATCACGGCAAACGAATGCGCCAGTAGAATAACATTTGGCACATCAACCATTCGCCATACTAGAAACTGTGATATTTTAGTCTGTTTCATATAACAGTGTAACTCTACACCTGCTAGAGTACTTTCATTTAGAAGTAATAACACCTCAGTGAATAGGTTACTTACGACACCCACGAACATGAAACTTTAAGAGCTATACTTTAAGAGCTATACTTTAAGAGCTATACTATCAAGTGCCCAAGCTCTAGAACGATCCGAGCAAGAAACGTTAACTGTGTTTCAACCAATGATATCAACCAGTGAACTGACTCTGAATACTGTAAGAACACTTTATACGGGACATTGAGAACAATCCATACTTGCTGTTGCTACGAGACTTTGCAAACAGCCGAAACAGAACTACTTCGACTACAACACTCAAGAGACAGCCATACTAACTTTAACATTCATGGCACTACACGCTAACAACAGGAGGACAACGCGCACATCATCGTTGGATTTAGTTACTTAATTAATTAATTACTTTAGTATTAAATATGTATTATATTTGCATTAATTATGTATATAAAATGTGTTAACCTGTAATTTGTACATATTCTACTATAATATTACAGGCGGTTCCATTCATAGGCTAAAGGACCGTCCTATACAATTGTCTCTGTGTAAATTATAACCCATTTTTGAGTCATCGTACAAAAAGTACGTATTTTCTTAAAGGGCAAATATCGCCTATTCCATTTGTTCTAAGGGCAATAACACTTACCTCAACTTTAATTATATATTTTAACCAAATACTATTTTGAATGAAAGGTGAGTGAATGACAGCGTGAATGAATTAAATGAGAGAACGATATACTGAGCGGACAAATTGTACGCAAAACGTATTTATTTTAATTTGTCTGCGTCTTTCATGTAAAATTGCATGACTTGTCTAAATTGTTGATACATGTTTAGTAGTTAGTTTAATATACTTAGTTTAGTAGTTAGTTTAATATACTTAGTTTAGTAGTTAGGATACATCTAAGCACCACTACTTGGAATGCCTGATCATGTATTGCACACATTGGAGTAATTCATGATTGAGGTTATCCCAACTCGTGACGCTTGGAAATAAGCCACACATTCAGCATACACTTTACACAAAACTTAAAACTGAACACTATCAATTTAAAATGCAATCACTTTATTAGAAACAGCAACTTATTAGTCACCACACTAACAAGCCAACAGGGACACATGTAGTCTGAGGGGATAAAATAACAACGTAACTACATACTTAGCATTATACAACATACGAGAGTAAAAGTGTATTGAAATGCACACACAGATCAAGATTTGATGGTGTACTTAATTAGCCAGGACTTCGGTCTTGTTAATCCTCTTTAATACAGAGGTTAATTGTCTTGGTATCAGTGGGGTACTATGAGAAGGACGGGTTGTAAAAACATTTACTAAACGTCACGTAACTTCGGTCAGATAAGCATTTTTAAGGACACAGGAGAGAGAGTGATCTCTTCACCAAATCAGAGAAGTGGTGTATGGGAGAATACATGAGTTTTGATGCCAGTATGTAGGTTACCAGGTTACTGTCCACCAAACTACAAACACCGACTTTATGTGATTCGGTGACAGAATTAGAACAGATCTAATTACCCTATAACAAACCATCATATCAGGGGAGAGGGGGGAATCCTGTCACCGCCTCACATTTATAGATATTAATTAAAGGGCTGCAACTCCCGCCCAAGGGATAGAAGTGAGTCACTCAAAGGCCAGAGTAATCTAGAGCCTTCTCGAAGGACTGGTCATTGAGTCCATGGTCCCGTGGACACTGATGTGGCCCGCCTATTGCGGGGTCCACGAGGAACTCGGACAGAGTTACCACCCGTGTCGGATTGGGACACGTGTGGACCGGCAGAGGACAGACGGACTTCAGAGAGACAACAGGGCCTGCCTTAGAGGGACTCAATAGATATCAATAGATATATAGACATAGGCTAGATAGTTTGCTAGAATGTTTATGATAACTATGTGTGATGATGTTAACTATCTGTGATATGTAACACAGCGCGGGATTGTTAACCCACTGCGCCAACGCACTGTATATTGAAATACAATAAACGTTCGATATCAGATTGAACGGAGTTATTGTTGCCTGTGTGAACCCGAGCTCAGATACCTAGACATGAGCAAGACGATGACAGTGTGGCTCTAGTGAGTCAGTCAATGGCTTATAATAGACAATGTGTGGCTCTAGTGAGTCTGTCAATGGCTTATGGTAGACAAAGTGTGGCTCTTGTGAGTGAGTCAATGGCTTATGGTAGATAAAGTGTGGCTCTTGTGAGTGAGTGAGTCAATGGCTTATGGTAGACAAAGTGTGGTTCTAGTGAGTGAGTCAATGGCTTGTGGTAGACAAAGTGTGGCTCTAGTGAGTCAGTCAATGGCTTATGGTAGACAAAGTGTGGCTCTAGTGAGTGAGTCAATGACTTATGGTAGACAAAGTGTGGCTCTAGTGAGTCAGTCAATGGCTTATGGTAGACAAAGTGTGGCTCTAGTGAGTCAGTCAATGGCTTATGGTAGACAATGTGTGGTTGTAGGGAGTGAGTCAATGGCTTATGGTAAACAAAGTGTGGCTGTAGGGAGTGAGTCAATGGCTTATGGTAGACAAAGTGTGGCTGTAGTGAGTCAGTCAATGGCTTATGCTAGAAAAAGTGTGGCTCAAGTGTGTGAGTCAATGACTTATGGTAGACAAAGTGTGGCTCTAGTGAGTTAGTCAATGGCTTATGGTAGACAAAGTGAGGCTGTAGTGAGTCAGTCAATGGCTTATGGTAGACAAAGTGTGGCTCTAGTGTGTGAGTCAATGACTTATGGTAGACAAAGTGTGGCTATAGTGAGTCAGTCAATGGCTTATGGTAGACAATGTGTGGCTGTAGGGAGTGAGTCAATATCTTATGTAGACAACCGTCTCTGTGGCGAAGGCGTTACGAATGCAATTCTGAATCCCGCACACCGCGCTCGAAACACAACTGCGGGCGATTTAGAAGCAGTCAGCTTTGCGTTTGTTTCCATACAATCGTATGAGAGCCGGTCACAATGGCAAACTACTGAACGTAAACTTGCTGAAGAATCACAAACAGCCCAAATATGTTGGAGTTGACGGCTACGTCCTGTGAGGGAAATGCAATTAACTTTATTTTAAATGTTATGATAGATAAGGTGATGCTGAAGTGAATGAGTTCGTACAGGCATAATGAGATTCTTGTGAATGTGTAAAAATAGATACAGTTAAATGCTAGTGAACGGGCTTAGAGAAATTGAAATAATAGACAATTAGTTTAGACACAGCTCTGAGGAGCGGCTGGCCGAGAGGCTAGAACGCCGGACTCTCATTCGTGAGGCCCGGGTTCGATCCCTCGGTAAGGTGTGGGATTTTTTCTGTCGTGGCCAAAAATAAAATCCTAACCTGCATAGTTCGCGGCGACAGCACTAGCCAGGCGGTCTTTATTCCTCAGGCTCAAAGACCCCTCTGCCATACACCTCAAGGTACTATATTGGCAGTAAATGACAGTTTTTTATGACAGTTTAGACACAGAGAGATTCTAAGGTATGAGTAAAGATAGACAAAGTATATGGGTTAAGGTTGACTCAGTTAAGGTAGACACAATACATGACTTAGGGTAAACAAAGTACATGAGTTACTGTAGACAAACTATAGGCGTTAAGATAGATACAGGACATAAGGTAGACAAATTACATGAGGTACCGTAAACCAGTGGTTCTCAACCTTTTTTGGCCCGTGCCACCTTCACCATATTTTCAGAACGTCATTCCCCCCCCCCCACCCCCCCCCCTTCCTATCAAAATTTTGGCCCGTGCCCCCCTTCACCGTATTTTCAGAACGTCATCCCCTCCTTCATATTTCCTATCTAAAAATCCCCCACCCCTACACAGTATACGTAAAAATGGAAGGTAAATTTATTAGCATATACTAAAACAAGTCTAGACATGCACATAAAACATGATTTATGGGTCTACTTACTTTATAAAATGAATTTTAGAAGTATGAGGCGTACATAACTGTAAAGTATGAAGGGAAAAACAATATCAAGTAATCGGTCCTTGTATTAACGCGATCTTGAAATGGTCTTCATTCCCCCCCCCCCCCCTCCCCCTGGAAACCCTAAAATTCCCCCCTGGGGGGGGGGGGGTAATTCCCCACCGGTTGAGAACCACTGCCGTAGACAAACTATAGGCGTTAAGATAGATATAAGGACATAAGGTAGACAAAATACATGAGTTACTGTAGACAAAGTATAGGAGTTAAGATAGATAAAGGATATAAGGTAGACAACGTAGATGAGTTACTGTAGACAAAATACATGAGTTACTGTAGACAAAGTACATGAGTTACTGTAGACAAAGTATAGGAGTTAAGGTAGACACAGTACGTGAGTTACGGTAGACAAAATACATGAGTTAGGGTAAACAAAGTACGTGAGTTACGGTAGACAAAGTATAGGAGTTAAGTTAGAGAAAGGACATAAGGTAGACAAAGTACGTAAGGTAAGATAGACAAAGGACATAAGGTAAGGCAGATAAAGGACAAGGGTTGTGGCTGAGTGAAAGTACAGAGACCAATATGAACATGACCTAGAAATACGTACGCTATTCACGAACAAGGCGCAAAATTGTGTTTACATGTATACAAATGTGATGCAAAATTACAAAAATGCATAAGTGAACGTGACGTAACCATATTGAAACCTATATGTGAACATACTGAAATCTGTATGTCAAAGTGATATATATGTGCATGCATCTCTTTGCTATCATCTCGTAAAAGAAGATGAATCTGAATGTGATCTGAACGTGAAAGAACATAAACCTTCTTGTGAACACGAGGTATCAGCGCATAAATCTCTATGTGAACATGATGTAGGAATGTGGAGGTATGTAAGTGAATATGACGCAGAAATACCTGTGTATTCCTTGGTCGGCTGTTGTCGTTTATGTGCAGAAACTCCCTGAAACGTCTCTCGTTAGCTGTTTCCAGCGAGCAACTGAAACCACATCCTCCACAACCAGGCTGAATTGCTGGCTGATCACGTGGTAAATCCTCGGCGCCGTCATGTATTAACGGGCCATCTCTGACGTCACAATAGTACATTGCCAGCTAATGGTCTTATTACCAAGTTTCAGCAGTGTGAATATTTGCCGATGCTCAAATGTGCTGATCTCTCTCTCTCTCTCTCTCTCTCTCTCTCTCTCTCTCTCTTCTCTCTCTCTCTCTCTCTCTCTCTCTCTCTCTCTCTCTCTCTCTCTCTCTCTCTCTCTCTCTCTCTCTCTCTCTCTCATTTATATATTTCAATATTCATTGACCGATTAAAGCATCATTAAAATACAAACTGTGATTTCTGTTAGTATCTGCTGTTGCTTCATCCACCTTTGTGTTTTGTGTGAGAGTCTTGTGTGAGTGTCTTGTATGAGTGTGTGTGTGTGTGTGTGTGTGTGTATGTGTATGTGTCTGTGTGTGTTTATGTGTGAGTGTTTGTGTTGTTTTTTTATGTGAGTCATAAGGCTAGAGGTAAGACAAGTGACGTTGGCAGATGTTATAACCGTAGACGAATGTGATAATTGTTGCGTATGATGTTGCTATGTTCTCGACTGTTTCCTTTGCCATTATTCCATATTGGGTATTGGTATTCTATCCGTATGGTCACGTGTCACAATTGCCATATAATGGCTACAGGATTGTTTGTTGCTACAATGTGACCTGTATGCAGCCATGTTTGTTTGGCCATCGAACGAACAAACTAATTGATTGCAAAGTATTCTGGTATGAAATATGTCTTCAGTGGGATAGACTGCTTGTGTCCCAGCTTGAATGGTATGCATATTGATTCCATCAATCACACTTCATTAACATAGACATTGGCATGCACGAGTCCATTGTGTGGAACAATTGTGTCTGGCACCTGGAATGGCCTAACGTCCATCCTGTCAGAAATGACATTCACAAAGTCTGATTGGCGCTATTATAATCGATTGCGATATGCAGTACTTATTTGATACCCCATCCAATATCCCACGCTAGAGGAAACTTCCGGAATAAGAGATTGCATCGGAAGTGGCACAAGCTGCCAATCGTTTCCTGGAAAATTAGCGCAGTCAAGAAGACAAGCCCACAGGGAAATAAATATAGAGATTACTGCTGTACGGTTTGCTTGAATGTACTTTCCATTCAATCACCTGTTGAATTGTTTAGTGTTCAATGTCTCTTCTGGGCGAAGAAATTATTTTTGACATGTCCACATGGGATCAAAAGAGGATAACAAAATGCCTGAATAATTTATAAATATTTGACAGAAAAAGGCAAATTAATTAACACAGATTCATGGTAAGGTTTATGGTTAGGTTAAAGGTAACGGCCAGAGGGACAGAGTGCCAAATTAAGTCATGGTTTAGGTTCAGGTCTGATTCAGGATTTGGGTCAAGGTCTGGCTCAGGGTCGAAATCAAGATAATGGTCAAATCTAGTCAAAGTGAAGATCCAAGTCATGGTCCAGGTGAATGTATAAGTTGTTTTAGAGTCCGGAGTTAGGTTCACGTGAAGGTCATGATCGCTGTTATCTACAGGCGCCCTAGTCTGAGTTACGCTGCGGGTCTAGCTTCGATTCAGAGTGCGGATCAATATAAGGGTCAGGATGCGGGTGAGGGATCGAGACAGGGTGAAGACGTAGATCAGTGTCCCAGTCAGGGTTCTGGAAGGGTCAGGATCAGGTCATGACAGTATTGGGGGTGAGTTTCGGCGTATCTTTTAAATTGTAAGGTTGGAGAATTGGGTTAGAGTGAGAGTTAGTGATAAGGTTTAGGGTTTAGGGTTAGGGTTTAGAGTTAATGTTTAGTATTAGGGGTAGGGTTGCTATTATCTCGGAACAGTCATAACATCTGATGGGAGATGCCTTGAAGAGATTAGAACACGAATTGCCATGACGAAGATAGCCTTTTGCAAGATGAAAATTATATTGACCAATAAAAAGATGTTATTCGCAACTAAAAAAAGAGTGTTGAGGTGTTACATAGAGCCTATGCTTTTGTATAGACGAGAAGCGCGGACAATGAACAGACAAACTGAAAAACATCTGATGGCTGGGGAAATGTGGTTTATGAGGAGAATTCAAAGAATACCATAGACAGCCAGAAAAACCAATGATCAAGTCCTACAAGAAACAAATGAAGATCGTAAACTGATTAGAGATATTAGACGTAGACAGTCACAGTTTTTTTGGGTCACGTTATGAGAAGAGATAAATTGGAGAACTTGGTGACAACTGGCAAGATCGAGTAGAAGAGAACAAGGGGAGGAAAGAGAAGTAAATACCTGGATGGCTTGGCCACGTTGTATGGTCGAGACAAGAACGAGGAACTGATCCACGACTCTGGCGATCGAGTGAGATGCCAAAATATGACCGCCCATGCTTACCTGCATAGCACATGATGAGGGTTAGGGTTTAGGGTTTAGGGAGGGAGTCTCCGTGGCGAAGTGATCAAGCCGTTTGACTCGGGCTCCGAAGGTTGTGGGTTCGATTCCGGGCCGTGTCCTTCGGTTCACGAGTGAAATGTTTCGGAGACTCCTGTGGGTCGTCGCTAGAGCTACGGAGTTAGTGCTTTGTGCGACGCTTTCCGCGCTACGGAAAGAGACCGGCCATATGAAATAAACCCAGTGCAATGAAATCGACTTTGAAGCGACTTTAAAGGGTTTAGGGCTAGGATTAGGGTTAGGGTTGGGGTTAGGGTTGGGGTTAAGGTTAACGTTAGGGTTTAGTGTTTAGGGTTAGGGTGAGGATGAGGTCTAGTGTTTAGGGTTAGGGTAAAGTGTAGGGTTTAATGTTAGGGTTGGAGTTGGGGTTGGATTTAGGCTTGGGGTTAATGTTAAGTTCGGGTTGGGGTAGAGATTAGGGATAGGGTTTACGGTTAGAGTTTAGTGTTTAGGGTTAGGGTGAGGGGTAGGGTGAGGATGAGGTGTAGTGTTTAGGGGTAGGGTGAGGGGTAGGGTGAGGATGAGGTGTAGTGTTTAGGGTTAGGGTGAGGGGTAGGGTGAGGATGAGGTGTAGTGTTTAGGGTTAGGGTGAAGTGTAGGGTGAGGATGAGGTGTAGTGTTTAGGGTTAGGGTGAGGGGTAGGGTGAGGATGAGGTGTAGTGTTTAGGGTTAGGGTGAGGGGTAGGGTGAGGATGAGGTGTAGTGTTTAGGGTTCGGGTGAGGGGTAGGGTGAGGATGAGGTGTAGTGTTTAGGGTTAGGGTGAAGTGTAGGGTGAGGATGAGGTGAAGTGTTTAGGGTTAGGGTGAGGGGTAGGGTGAGGATGAGGTGTACTGTTTAGGGTTAGGGTGAAGTGTAGGGTGAGGATGAGGTGTAGTGTTTAGGGTTAGGGTGAGGGGTAGGGTGAGGATGAGGTGTAGTGTTTAGGGTTAGGGTGAGGGGTAGGGTGTGGATGAGGTGTAGTGTTTAGGGTTAGGGTGAAGTGTAGGGTGAGGATGAGGTGAAGTGTTTAGGGTTCGGGTGAGGGGTAGGGTGAGGATGAGGTGTAGTGTTTAGGGTTAGGGTGAGGGGTAGGGTGAGGATGAGGTGTAGTGTTTAGGGTTCGGGTGAGGGGTAGGGTGAGGATGAGGTGTAGTGTTTAGGGTTAGGGTGAGGGGTAGGGTGAGGATGAGGTGTAGTGTTTAGGGTTAGGGTGAGGGGTAGGGTGAGGATGAGGTGTAGTGTTTAGGGTTAGGGTGAGGGGTAGGGTGAGGATGAGGTGTAGTGTTTAGGGTTAGGGTGAGGGGTAGGGTGAGGATGAGGTGTAGTGTTTAGGGTTAGGGTGAGGGGTAGGGTGAGGATGAGGTGTAGTGTTTAGGGTTAGGGTGAGGGGTAGGGTGAGGATGAGGTGTAGTGTTTAGGGTTAGGGTGAGGGGTAGGGTGAGGATGAGGTGTAGTGTTTAGGGTTAGGGTGAGGGGTAGGGTGAGGATGAGGTGTAGTGTTTAGGGTTAGGGTGAGGGGTAGGGTGAGGATGAGGTGTAGTGTTTAGGGTTAGGGTGAGGGGTAGGGTGAGGATGAGGTGTAGTGTTTAGGGTTAGGGTGAGGGGTAGGGTGAGGATGAGGTGTAGTGTTTAGGGTTAGGGTGAAGTGTAGGGTTTAGTGTTTAGGGTTAGGGTGAAGTGTAGGGTTTAATGTTAGGGTTGGGGTTGGGGTTGGATTTAGGATTGGGGTTAATGTTAAGTTCGGGTTGGGGTAGAGATTAGGGATAGGGTTTACGGTTAGAGTTTAGGGTTAGGTTAAGGTTTAGGGATTAGGGATTAAGGTTAGGGGCACGGTTTGCGATTAAGGGTTAGTATTAGGTTATTGTTAGGATTAAGGATTTATAATCACATTGAGCCGGGAGTGCAGGGAGTGGCCTGCAGGGGCCACAGAAGTGGAAATCCAGCAACTAATTCAGGATAATGCTAGCTCGGGTGATGTGATTATCTACACAGATGGTTCAGTGTTGAGAGGTAGGAGAAGTGCCTGGGGGTTCTTAGCAAAAGCTAATGGTCGACGATTGGTGCAGGAGAGCCTGGCATATGATACCACAACATTTAGCTTAAGAATGGAGGTGGAGGCGGTCAGTGCAGCTTTCCGCTGGATGGAGAATACGACACACACATACACACACACACACACACACACACACACACACACACACATCGTGATTGTAACTGACTCAGAAAGTATGCTGAGTAGGGTTGAGAACAGCGAAGCTTCGTGCGGAGTGGCTTGCTTCGCTTCGGAAGTCACGGGTGGCAAGCATCGTCTGGATCTCTTCTCCGGGGCATGCCGGTGTGCTGGGAAATGAACAGGCGGACAGATTGGTTGGCTCTGCAAAATTTGGTGGAGTATTGATGCATGATAAGGCAGACGTGGTTGCGGCCTTGTGGGAGCACGTGTACACCTCGGAGGAGCAAATGGATCACCATGGTCTGGCAAGAATGAGACAGCGAGGAGTGACAAGGGGATCTGGCCGGCGATCGACGGTCAGAGGAAAGGCGAGACGGACTTATAATCAGATTGCTACTGGAACTGTTAGTGTTGGAACTCTTCGCTGGCTGCTGAGGATGGGGACGGAGCGCTTATGGGAATGCCCCGAATGCTGTGATGTCGGTTCCTAAATCAATCAATCAATCAGTCATAGGATTAGGGATAGGGTTAAGTTGTGGGGTGTGGGTTATGGTTAGGGTTTGGGGTTAGTTAGGGTTAGGGTTATGGTTAGGTTTAGGGTTAGGGTGTAATTTTAGGGTTAGGGTTTAGGGTTAGTGTTTAAGTTTAGAGTTTGGGTATAGAATTAGCGTTAGAGTTAGGATCGAGGGTTAGGGTTAGAGATGAATTTGGAGAAGGGGTTGGGGTTAAGGTTCTCTTTGCGGTTGTGGTTAGTTTAGGGTTGGGTTAGTGCTAGGGTTGGGGTTAGGGTTAGGGTTGAGGTTAGGGTTAGATTTCGGGGTAGGGGTAGGGGTAGGGTTAGGGTTAGGTGTAGGAGTAGCGGTAGAGATAGCGGTAGGGTTAGAGTTGAGGGCTAGCGTTATGATTTAAGGATTATTAAAGGCGTAATTAGTGATGACTATTAAAAATATGATAGAAGGAAAGGCTGCAGGACGTGACAAGATAACAACAGAGATGATACAATCAGTATCAAGTGTTCGCATAGATACTATCAAATAATTATGTAATGATATATGTAATACTGGGTACATTCCAAGGTTCTGAAAACATCCATTTTCATCACATTACCCAAAAAGCTTAGAGCTACTGATTGTTAGAATTACATAATGTCATCAAGCGATGCTTCAGGCATTACGGGATAAACTTCTCTCGCACCACACAAAAAGATTTGTCAGTCGTATGAAAGGAATTGATTACACATTTTATTGCCACTGGCTCTTTACATGACAAAAATGCACAAAACGGTCGCTAATAAATCACACATGAATACACAGAATTGCCTATCACTAGTCGTTCCTAACCCTACTGCTAAATCTATCTACTCGGCTAAAGAAATACGCATCGACGCTAAGCGATGTGTTCCCTACGAAGTCTGTCCCCTGTCTGACTATTCTCCGCGTGCTGTTTACACAAGGACCTGGGGCGCACTACGGCTTTTGCGTGCTGCATCATTCACCACGCTTAGAGTAGTCGCCTCTCTTGAGTTTCATTCTAGTTCTCCGTGTCTATCACGTTGGCGTGATTATGCCGTGACCAGAGTGCTTACTCTCTGGTTGACACCTCCGAGTCTCATGAGAGAACTATTTGATAGTTCCCCTTCCTATCTACTCCCTACACCTACCCTGCCCTCATGTAGGGGCACTGGGTTACCTCTAATCTACTTGAGGTAGACCACTCTTTCAGGGTGGTCTTCACTCCTATATATCTGAGTCTTTGACACACACCCTCCCCTCCTGTGTTGCGTTACAAACTTTGACTCATGGTTGTGACGCAAGAGGTTTCTAAAAATTAGTGTATCTAATTTTTGTCAAAGACTACTGATAACTTGGTTCTGGGTAACTCAATAGACCTCTACTGACTATTGTCACAATGTAGTATCACTTTACTTGGCTACTGGTGATCGCCACAAACTTGTCTGGTTGGCGTGAGCCCTCTTCTCATTCGCAATATTATATTAATTAGAGGTTTGTCTGAACCGGACCATTGTCTTATAAGACCTGCCCTCAAATAGCAAATTAACTCACTACCCATACAAAGTTGACTTTCTTAGGGTCAACACATGAATTGCTTCATGTCCCCCATATAATATTAAACAACCCTTGCACAAGCTGTGTGCGACAGGCTTTACCTATCTCGCTTCCGCGTGTAAAGTTATCTTTCACTGTTAAGTTAGTGTTTCGTTGTCTATTGTGTCCCCTGACCCTGAGTTATATCCCTTTGTTCCTAAAAATGTATGCAATTTACATGTTTGTTTTCCTGGTTGTTTGCGTGTTCGGATGTACCTAATAATATAATTTAACTTCTAACATGTGTGTCTGTCTATAATTTGTATGTAAGTTAGTTTTCAAGTGCCATAATTCGGTTAAATGTGGCCACAAACAAGTGTATAACACTAATTCGTGACTACGTTTCCGTCTTATGAGACTTAAAATACTTTCTCTAAGGTCTACACTAAACTACACACAATACATTCGAGACAGTACATTTCAACACCGAAAGCAAACGCTTGACGCAGACAAATAATAAAAAGTCGCGTTGAGCGGTAGAAAAAATCCGCTGGTTGCCCTCACTCTCCATGTATATTTCCATTTTCTCTCACTTCCACTTCTGCACACTCTCTATTCTCCCAATTATTTAAAAAAAGTCCTTG
>JACEFZ010000408.1:0-177500 GCA_014155875.1 Cepaea nemoralis
AAGCGTAGTTCATACACTATATTTATAGTAGTGATGGAATGAATTTTGCGTGTGGATTAGCTTGCCCTATTAACAGTGTCCTTGCCATCAGGCGAACCCACTAATCTTCAGAGGTACTTGTAATTTACGTCCCCAAGTCAAGGACGCCAGGTCAACATTTTAGTCCAACTGTTTGGTCTAAGGCTTGAACCGCTTACCTCGGCATCAGCACACCGGATGTTAAGAACACGTGTTCTTACCCATTAGACCATGCTGACATACGAAAAAGTGAAGTAAAGCAGCCTTCTACACGCACGCCTGGAGGTGCATTGTGCACGTGGTTCTAGCTCCCAATAGTATAAAACAATCAGAACTGGAGTTGTGAAGTTAGTTGCATGTTTTTTACAGGACGTCGCAGTCAACCCCAGCATTTGTTGGCTATTGATGATTTAAAGCCGCCTCCGTGGCGAAGACGTTACGGACGCAATTCGTAATCCCGCTTACCGATTTTGAACACATCAGCGGGCAATTTGCCAGACAACGAAGAGCAGCCGGTATCGTGGCGAGGCTAACTGGTTGTCTCGACGCCTGAGATACTAAGAAAAAGTAAGTACCCGAGACCATCATTGTTCAGAAAGCAATGGCAAACTATGAACGCCACTCCAACACTGCCCGACAATCAACCAAGAACCTAGGCCAGAACATGATTCTTAAGGACAACGACCGCAAGCATACAGAGAAACGGCCAAGTAAGAATTCTGCCGAAAGAAATAAAAGTGGCAACCAAACATAAAACATATAGCATGCAACAATAGGAAAGGCAGATTATACTGTTCTAATGTACGTTATTTCCACTGGTGTATTAAACGTTAGAAGATCAGAAACCAAACGCTCATTTGTATCAATTGCATTAAGAAGAAAAGGCGAAATCACAAATCACAAAGCAGTATAGTATCCACTACTGTCAAAAACGTGCAGGTGCTTTACGACTCGTAAATGGAAGTAGACGAAAATGACGAATCGCACTCCATGATACGCACAGCACCTTTCGTCACCAGAATAGCCCTACTCTAGTTTTGATTGTTTGGTCAAATATCTATTGTTGACCGGTCTTTTATCTCAACAGACCGTTCCCTCTCAGGTACCATGAGTGCCTGGTAACAATCGTGAATCATTGGAGCCCAAAAGAAAAAGTCAATGACAACCCTGATCCACCCGGCAACTGATTGAAAGAATATTAAAAGCAATTCTAACATCTCCCGCCAACCCGGAGTTACGCGAAACGGTGTAGCGTCTCCCATCTAAACCCATCATACGCTAGCCCCGCGTTTCAAGACCTAAAGTCCTCAAGATAGTACTATAAACCTATATCAACGCATGCTGATGCACGTATCATTGACACGATCGAATTAGACAGCTAAACAGTGCCTACTTTTCACGTTCGCCCCATCGGTTGTATCATTAAAAATAGGAACATGTCGCAATCTGTGAAAAGACTAAGAAGACTGATTGTTGCTAGTTATTGCGCTTTCCTTACATTTCGATTTTGTCTATGTGGACTTTAATCTGGGCTTTTTTATTGTCTGCTAGAACTGAAGATATTTTTGAATTCATTCTAAAATAAGTTTCAAATAAATATAAATGTCCGCTTCCCTGTTGCTAAAACATCACAAGAAGACAATATGTGACGACGGGCAATAGATTATTTACGTGGAATCGCTGGTCAGCCATTGCAAGATTCATCGTGAATTTTTACAAAATCTAGTAGACCTGTCTTATTGCGTGCGTATCGGTGTTATATTGGTCCAAAGGAAAGCAAGCGGATTAGTGAAGACTGTAAGCTGCCATGCATACATCAAGGCAGACAACTATGGAAGGGGATTGGCTTCTGCAGAAAACGCCCCCCAAAACAACCTGGGCTGTGAACAAGTATAATGAGAGTTTCTTTCCCATAACTCAGTGAACCAATCATAGAAGAAGGACGATAGCCGTCCGGTAGCCACATATTTCTATGTCAATAGGAATAATATGGTGTGAATGCGGGAGAAGCCCGACAAAGGATGCTCTGTATCGTCGAGTTTACTCTCACTTTTACTTCCGAGGAAACAACATACAGAACTGGCACCTGGAGTGTAAGGAGCATTCGTTGCTGTGAGAAACTGTGTCTGAATTCTGGACAAGACAGCGCAAGTGGTAGGTAAATGAAATATTGTAAGACTAGCAAATGGGATTATGCGAAGCAAAATGGAATTGAGCATACAAAAAATATTTAAGCGTAGGTGAAACAGTTCTGTTCTGCCGTACATTGCAAAATGCTCAACACAATGATGAAGCAACCCAAATGCTATCCAAAGAGACAGAGACGAATTAAGAGAGTGGGAAGCAGTGTCTTCTAGAGTAATAAAAGCAACATATATAACCATTAAAAACAAGAAAGTAAACCTGAATGTGATCCAAAGTTACGCTCAAACAAATGATCATGATGTATCAAGTAAAGAAGAATTGTATATACCATTTGAAAGTACTATATGTGGCAGTGGCTTAGAAAGACTAGCAATGGAATGCATGGTTGCTGGAAGAAGAAGTAGAGGTCGACTAGCACTAAGGTGGACACAGAGAGAAATAGACTCACTGGGCATGAACATGAAAGGGACAGGGAAACTGGTAGAAGATCTAGAATCATGCCGGGGGGTTGTAATGAGAGCGACGTTCTATAAGGACCTGGTGCACGATGACAATGATAGATAGTAATGATAATCTTAACGAACAGCCTCCTTGATGACGTCTTTATAGTTTTAAAACTATATAAATAATTAACCCTTAATCCGTAACAGTAAAACTTATTCTCAGGGAGAAAACTTCTTCCCCAAATCGTCACGTTCTTTAAGAGTTAATACCCCCATGGAATGATGAAAGCCATTTGTAAATATCATAGATAGCGAAAATGTTGGACTCACAATGTATTTACACTAGATGTGGGAATAGACATTGTAAATTATATACACCTAACTCGACCTCAATATGAGTACTGAGAATAAATAAGCAACCAGCGGTTGAATAGGTCAGAGCTCCATAGTTGGTTTCTGCAAAAACCGTTTTCGTATCATTGGGTGGGAATCATTGAGGTACAGCCGTTATTCAGAAGAAAAGCGGAATTAAGTTCGTTCCCTCGTATAAAAATGATATCCATAAATACAGAGGACATCCACAGGACACATGTTACGCGGGTAATATCAGAGTGTAAATCAATTACTGTCATCCATGGCATCACTAAAATGTTTAAACAGATGATAGTATACATCAAACCTATATTTGTGTTCTTTGCTTTTCATTTTCAACAATTGTTACTATAATGGTTGCCCTAATTTGCGTTGCTCAAAGTATAGTCGTCATACTTTCCCACGTGTCAGTTTTTCCTTGATGCGCTTGGTTTAAGTCTTCAATTCCTGATGGATAGAAGTGTTGCTATTCTTGCAGGTGATCCTTTTATATGTATATGTCCTCCTTGCTGTCAGCAGTTCCAGACAGTCATAAGTGGTTTGCTCTGGCCGTTGTACTTATATGTATATGTCCTTCCTTGCTGTCATTCAGTTCTAGACACGTATTAGTGTTGCGGTTGGTTGATTACTTTATATGTATCTGTCCTTACTCGCTGGTAATGCAGTGCAGATCCAGCGTATTTAGTGTTGCTCTGGTTGTCTATTTATATGTATTCTGTCTTCCTTGCTCCCGTCATTCATAATCCCAGCACAATATAAGGTTGCTACTAGGTTGTTACTTTATATGTATCGTGTCCTTCATTGCTGTCATTTCCAGTTCTAGACCGTCATTAGTGTTGCTCTGGTTGTACCTTTATATGATTGTCCTTCCTTGTGTTAAGTCCATTTACCCAGAAAAATAAGGGTGCTCTGGTGTGGACTTTTTAAAATGGGATCTGTCATTAATGTGGACTGTTCATTCCATTCCCAGAACATTATAAGGGCTTGCTTGGTTTTACTTTATATGTATCTGTCCTTCCTTGCTGTCAGTCATTCCCAGGACCAATATAAGTGTTGCTTGGTTGTTACTTTATATGGATCTGTCTTCCTTGCTTGTCATCATTCCCAGACTAATATAAGTGTTTTGCGCGGTTGGTACTTTATATGTATCTGTCCTTCCTTGCTGTCATTCATTCCCAGACAATATAAGTGTTCTGCCTCTGGTTGTTACTTTATATGGTATCGGTCCCTTCATGCTGTCATTCATTCCCAGGACAATATAAGCGTTGCCTCTGGATGTGTTACCTTTATATGTATCGTCATTCCTCTGCTGTCTATTCAGTTCCAGACAAGTATTTAGTGTTGCTATGGTTGGTTGAATTTAGATGTATCGTCTCATTCCTTGATGTCATTCAGTTCTAGAAAATGTATTAGTCGTTGCTACTGGGTACACGTTACCTTTTATCATGTATCTGTCCTTCCTACGCTTGTCATTCAAGTTCAGACACGTATAGTGTTGATATGGTTCGTATACTTTACTATGTATCTGTCCTTCCTTGCTGTCATTCAGTTATAGAAACGTATTAGTGTTGCGTTGGTTGTTACTTAAATATAGGTAATCATCTGTCTTCCTCGCTGTCTTCAGTTCCAGACACGTATTAGTGTTGCTCTGGTTGTACTTTATATGTATCTGTCCTTCCTTGCTGTCATTCATTCCCAGTACAATATAAGTGTTGATCTGGTTTTGGTTACTTTATATTGTACTCTGTCCTTCCTTGTGTCATCAGTTCCAGACAATATAAGTGTTGCTCCTGTGTTGTTACGATATGTATCGTCCTTCCTTGATGTTGCATTCAGTTCTTAGACCACGTATTAGTGTGCTCGGGTGGTTACTTTTATATGTATCTGTCTCTTCCTCTGCTGTCATTCACTTCCCAGACAATAGTTAGTGTTGCTCTGGTTGTTACTTTCTATTGTATCTCGTCCTTTCATTGCTTGTCATTCAGTTCACCTAGACAACGTTATTTAGTGTTGCTCCTGGTTGTTACATGTATATGGATACTGTCCCTTCCTTGCTGTCATTCAGTTTCCAGGAAAAGTATTTAGTGTTGGCTCTGGTTGTTACTTATAGGTATATGTCATTAACTTGCTGTCATTCAGTTCCAGACAAATAAGTGTTGATCTGTTGTTACTGATATGTATTCCGGTTCCTTCCTTGCTGCATTCAGTTCCAGGACAATAAAGTGTTGCTTGGTTAAGTGAACTGTTTAATGATATGTCATTTCCTCGCGGTCAATTTAACAGTTTACAGACACGTATTTAGTGTGTGATCGGGGTATGTTACTTTATATGTATGCTGTCCTTCCTTGTCTTCATTCAGTTCTAGACAGTATTAGTGTTTGACTATGGTTGTACCTTTATATGTAGTCGTCCCTTCCGCGATGTAATTTCAGTTCCAAGACACGTATTAGTGTTGATCAACTGCGTTCGTTACTTTTATAGTATACTGTCCAACTTCCTTGCTGGTCATTCAGTTCCAGACCATATTAATGTGCTCGGTGTCGACTTTATATGATCTGGTCCTTCCTTGGTCATTCATATCCAGACAATATGTAGCTGGGCTCTGGTTCGCTTACTTGATATGTTATCTGTCCTGACTTGTCTAGTACATTTTCAGTTCCAAAGTAGACCGTATTAGTGTTTGCTCTGGTTGGTTATCTTATATGTAGCTGTCCTTCCTTGCTGTCATTCAGTCCAGGACAACGTATTAGTGTTTGCTACTGGTATTACATTTCATATGCTATATGTCACTTCCTTGCCTGTCATTCAGTTTCTAAGACACGTATTAGTGTTGCTCCTGGTTGTTGACTGTATATGCTTTATGTCCTCGCTTGTCTGTAATTACAGTTCCAGACTAAGTATTTTATGTGTTGCTCTGGTCCTTTGTACTTTATATGTAATATGTCATTCCGTTTGCTGTCATTCATTCCACAAGACAATATAAGTGTCTGCTCTAGGTTTGTTAAATTTATATGTATATTGTCACTTCCTCGCGCTAATTCAGTCCAGTACACGTATAATAGTGTTGCCCTCTGGTATGTTACTTATATGTATTAGTCTCTTCCTCGACGGTCATTCAGTTCTCAGAACGTAATTAATGTCTGCTATGGTTGATTACTTTATAGTATATTACTTACGTGATGTCACTTACAGTTCTAGACACGTAGTATTAGTGTTGCTCTGGTGTTAATTTATATGATATCTTCCTTCCTTGAACTGTCATTCAGTTTATAGACACGTATTAGTGATTTGCTCGGGGTGTTAATTTAGATGATAATGTAATTCCTTTTCTCCGCTGTCATTCAGCTTATAGACACGTATTAGTGGTTTGCTTGGTTGTTACTTATATCGGATAATGTCACTTCCTCGCTGTCATCAGTCTAGACACGTATTAATGTTGCTCGGGTTGTTCACTTTATATGTATCTGTCCTTTCCTGGCTCGTCATTCCAGGTACAGACACGTATTAGTGTTTGCCATGCTGGTGGTTACTTTATATGTATCTGTCCTTCCTTGCTGTCATGACAGTTTAGACACCGATATATAGTGTGTTGCTCCTGGTTGTTACTTTATATGGATTATGGCTTCCTTTGTCACGGTCATTCATGCCAGAACAATATAAGTGGTGCTCCTAGGTTTTAGGTACTTTATAGGTATCTGTCCTTCCTTGCTGTATATTCAGTTACAGACAAACGTATTAGTGTTGCTCTTAGGTTGTTACTTTATATGTATCTGTCCTTACCTTGCTGTCATTCAGTTCCAGACAGGTATACGTGTTGCTGGGTTGGTCACTTTATATGTATCGGTCCTTCCTTAGCTGTCATCAGTTCCAGTACAGGCTAAAGGTTGCTACCTGGTTGTGTAACTTTAGATGATCTGGTCCTTCCTTGTGTCAGTCATTTCCAGACAATATAAGTGTTGCTGTGGTTTGTGAACTTTATATGTATGGCTGTCATTCACTGCTGTCATTCATTCCCAGACAATTAAAGTGTTGCTATGTGTTTGCTACTTTACTATGTATCTTGTCCCTCTTCCCCCACCTTGCTCGTCATTCAGTTCCAGACACGTATTAGTGTTGCTCTGGTTGTTACTTTGATGTATCTGTCCTTCCTGCTGTCATTCAGTTCTAGACAAGTAATTCAGTGTGGCTCTGGTTGTTACTTTATATTGTATATGTCTTCTTGCTGTCATATCAATTCCAGACAATATAAGTGGTGCTCTGTGTTGTTACTTTATATGTATCTGTCTTCCTTGCTTGTCATTCAGTTCCAGAACGATATTACTCCTAGTGTTGCTTATACTGTGTTGTTACTTTAATGTATTGTCATTCCCTTGCTGTCATCAGTTCACAGACAGGTATAAGTGTTGCTCTGGTTGTCTTTTATATGTACCTGTTTCCTTCCTTGCATTTGTCATTCTAAGTTCCAGAAAGGTATAAGTGTTGCCTACTGGTTTGTACTTTTATATTGTATCCTGTACTTCCTGCTGTTTCATTCACGTTCCAGACAGGTATAAGTGTTTGCTTCTGGTTGTTACTTTATTGTATTCTGTCCCTTCCTTGCTGTATTCATCCCAGACAATTTATAAGTGTTCGCTCTGGTTGTAATTCTATAGGTCTCGTCCTTCTTGCTCGCATTTCATTCCCAGACAATATAAGTGTTGCTTGAGTGTTACATTATATGTATCTGTCACTTGCTGTCATTCAGTTCCAGGAAACGTATTTAAATTGTCTGACTCGGGTTGTTTACTTTATATGTATATATGCCTGTCCTTCCTTGCTGTCATTCAGTTCCAGACAGGTATAAGGGGTCTTGATCCTGGTTGTTACATTTATAATGTATATGTCCTTCCTTGCTGTCATTCAGTTCCAGGACACGTATATAGTGTTGTCTGGTTGCTTACTTTTTATATGTATATAGTCCTTCTCGCTGTCATTCAGTTCATAGACACGTATAATGTCTGCTCTGGTTGTTTACTTTATATGTATATGTCCTTCCTTGATGTATTCATTCCCAGACAATATAAGTGTTGCGCTGGTTGTCTACTTTATATGTATCTGTCCTCTTGCTCGTAATTCAGTTCCGGACACGATTAGTGTTGCTCTGGTTGTTACTTTATATGTATATGTCCTTGCCTTGCTGTCCATTCAGTTCCAGACACGTATTAGTGTTGCTCTGTTGTTACTTTATATGTATATGTGCCTGCCTCGCTGTCATTCAGTGCTAGACACGTATGAATGTTGCTCTGGTTGATACTCTATATGTCCTATGTCGTTCCTTGCTGTCATTCAGTTCCAGACAATATAAGTGTTGCTCTGGTGTTACTTATCAGATCGTATCTGTCCTTCCTTGCTGTCCATACAGTTCTAGACACGTATTAGGTTGATTGGTTGTTAATTTATATGTATTGTTCTTCCTCTCTGGTCATTCAGTCTAGACAGTATTAGTGTTGCTCTGGTTGTTACTTTATATGTGTATGCCTTTCCTTGCTGTCATTCAGGTTCTAGACAACTATAAGTGTTGCTCTGGTTGTTACTTTATATGTATTTTCCTCCTTGCGTCATTCAGTTCCAGACAATAATACGTGTTGCTATGGTTGTTACGTTTAGTATGTATCTGTCCTTCCCTTGCTGTCATTCAGTTCCAGACAGGTATAAGTGTTGCTCTGGTTGTTACTTTATATGTATGTGTCCTTCCTTGCTGTCATTCATTCCCAGACAATATAAGTGTTGCTCTGGTTGTTACTTTATATGTATATGTCCTTCCTTGCTGTCAGTCATTCCCAGACAAATTAGTGTTGCTCAGGTTGTTACTTATATGTATCTGTCCTTCCTTGCTGTCATTCATTCCCAGACAATATAATGGGCTCTGGTGTTACTTTATATGTATATGTCCTTCCTGCTGCATGCATTCCCAGACAAATATAAGTGTTGCCTCTGGTTGTTACTTTTATATGTATCTGTCCTTCCTTGCTGTCATTCATTCCCAGACAATATAAGTGTTGCTCTGGTTGTTACTTTATATGTATCTGTCCTTCCTTGCTGTCATTCATTCCCAGACAATATAAGTGTTGCTCTGGTTGTTACTTTATATGTATCTGTCCTTCCTTGCTGTCATTCATTCCCAGACAATATAAGTGTTGCTCTGGTTGTTACTTTATATGTATCTGTCCTTCCTTGCTGTCATTCAGTTCCAGACACGTATTAGTGTTGCTCTGGTTGTTACTTTATATGTATATGTCCTTCCTCGCTGTCATTCAGTTCTAGACACGTATTAATGTTGCTCTGGTTGTTACTTTATATGTATCTGTCCTTCCTTGCTGTCATTCAGTTCCAGACACGTATTAGTGTTGCTCTGGTTGTTACTTTATATGTATCTGTCCTTCCTTGCTGTCATTCAGTTCCAGACACGTATTAGTGTTGCTCTGGTTGTTACTTTATATGTATCTGTCCTTCCTTGCTGTCATTCAGTTCCAGACAGGTATAAGTGTTGCTCTGGTTGTACTTTATAGTATCTGTCCTTCCTCGCTGTCATTCAGTTCTAGACACGTATTAGTGTTGCTCTGGTTGTTACTTTATATGTATCTGTCCTTCCTTGCTGTCATTCAGTTCCAGACACGTATTAGTGTTGCTCTGGTTGTTACTTTATATGTATATGTCCTTCCTTGCTGTCATTCAGTTCCAGACACGTATTAGTGTTGCTCTGGTTGTTACTTTATATGTATATGTCCTTCCTTGCTGTCATTCATTCCCAGACAATATAAGTGTTGCTCTGGTTGTTACTTTATATGTATCTGTCCTTCCTTGCTGTCATTCAGTTCCAGACAGGTATAAGTGTTGCTCTGGTTGTTACTTTATATGTATCTGTCCTTCCTTGCTGTCATTCAGTTCCAGACAGGTATAAGTGTTGCTCTGGTTGTTACTTTATATGTATCTGTCCTTCCTTGCTGTCATTCAGTTCCAGACAGGTATAAGTGTTGCTCTGGTGTTACTTTATATGTATCTGTCCTTCCTTGCTGTCATTCAGTTCCAGACACGTATTAGTGTTGCTCTGGTTGTTACTTTATATGTATCTGTCCTTCCTTGCTGTCATTCAGTTCCAGACAATATAAGTGTTGCTCTGGTTGTTACTTTATATGTATCTGTCCTTCCTTGCTGTCATTCAGTTCCAGACAGGTATAAGTGTTGCTCTGGTTGTTACTTTATATGTATCTGTCCTTCCTTGCTGTCATTCAGTTCCAGACAGGTATAAGTGTTGCTCTGGTTGTTACTTTATATGTATCTGTCCTTCCTTGCTGTCATTCAGTTCCAGACAGGTATAAGTGTTGCTCTGGTTGTTACTTTATATGTATCTGTCCTTCCTTGCTGTCATTCAGTTCCAGACAGGTATAAGTGTTGCTCTGGTTGTTACTTATATGTATCTGTCCTTCCTTGCTGTCATTCAGTTCCAGACAGGTATAAGTGTTGCTCTGGTTGTTACTTTATATGTATCTGTCCTTCCTTGCTGTCATTCAGTTCCAGACAGGTATAAGTGTTGCTCTGGTTGTTACTTTATATGTATCTGTCCTTCCTTGCTGTCATTCAGTTCCAGACAGGTATAAGTGTTGCTCTGGTTGTTACTTTATATGTATCTGTCCTTCCTTGCTGTCATTCAGTTCCAGACAGGTATAAGTGTTGCTCTGGTTGTTACTTTATATGTATCTGTCCTTCCTTGCTGTCATTCAGTTCCAGACAGGTATAAGTGTTGCTCTGGTTGTTACTTTATATGTATCTGTCCTTCCTTGCTGTCATTCAGTTCCAGACAAGTATAAGTGTTGCTCTGGTTGTTACTTTATATGTATCTGTCCTTCCTTGCTGTCATTCAGTTCCAGACAGGTATAAGTGTTGCTCTGGTTGTTACTTTATATGTATCTGTCCTTCCTTGCTGTCATTCAGTTCCAGACAAGGTATAAGTGTGCTCTGGTTGTTACTTTATATGTATCTGTCCTTCCTTGCTGTCATTCAGTTCCAGACAAGGTATAAGTGTTGCTCTGGTTGTTACTTTATATGTATCTGTCCTTCCTTGCTGTCATTCAGTTCCAGACAGGTATAAGTGTTGCTCTGGTTTGTTACTTTATATGTATCTGTCCTTCCTGCTGTCATTCAGTTCCAGACAGGTATAAGTGTTGCTCTGGTTGTTACTTTATATGTATATGTCCTTCCTTGCTGTCATTCAGTTCCAGACAGGTATAAGTGTTGCTCTGGTTGTTACTTATATGTATCTGTCCTTCCTTGCTGTCATTCAGTTCCAGACAGGTATAAGTGTTGCTCTGGTTGTTACTTTATATGTATCTGTCCTTCCTTGCTGTCATTCAGTTCCAGACAGGTATAAGTGTTGCTCTGGTTGTTACTTTATATGTATCTGTCCTTCCTTGCTGTCATTCAGTTCTAGACACGTATTAGTGTTGCTTTGGTTGTTACTTTATATGTATCTGTCAAACAACATATAAAGTAACAACTTGCTGTCATTCAGTTCCAGACAGGTATTAGTGTTGCGTTGTTTGTTACTTTATATGTATCTGTCCTTCCTTGCTGTCATTCAGTTCCAGACAGGTATTAGTGTTGCGTTGTTTGTTACTTTATATGTATCTGTCCTTCCTTGCTGTCATTCAGTTCCAGACAGGTATTAGTGTTGCGTTGTTTGTTACTTTATATGTATCTGTACTTCCTTGCTGTCATTCAGTTCTAGACACGTATTAGTGTTGCTTTGGTTGTTACTTTATATGTATCTGTCAAACAACATATAAAGTAACAACTTGCTGTCATTCAGTTCCAGACAGGTATTAGTGTTGCGTTGTTTGTTACTTTATATGTATCCGTCCTTCTTTGCTGTCATTCAGTTCCAGACACGTATTAGTGTTGCGTTGGTTGTTACTTTATATGTATCTGTCCTTCCTCGCTGTCATTCAGTTCTAGACACGTATTAGTGTTGCGTTGGTTGTTACTTTATATGTATATGTTCTTCGTTGCTGACATTCAGTTCCAAACAGATATTTTTTTAATGCTCGCTCGCTTTGAACTCAAGCGTAGTCCGTACTCACTACTTCTAGTCGTGCTCTACTGAATTTTGCGTGTGGATTAGCTTTCACTATTAACAGTATCCGTCGCCATCAGGCGAACCCACTGCCACTTCAGAGGTACTTGTAATTTACGTCCCTAAGTCAAGAACAATAGGTCAACATTTTTTAGGCCAACTGTCTGCTGTAGGGGTTGAACCCCTTATCTCTGCATCAGCACAAGGGATATTTAAGAACACGCGTTCTTATTCATTCGGCCATGCTGATCTAACTTCCTGACTGGTATTAGAGTTCCTTTGATTGTTATTTTATATGTATCTGTTCTTCGTTACTGTCATTTAGTTCCAGACTTGTATTAGTGTTGCTTTGGTTGCTACTTTATATGTAGCTGTCCTTCCTTGCTGGCATTCAGTTCCAGGTATGTGTTACTTTGGTTGTTACTTTATACGTGGGGGATTAAAATGAAAACCCTTAAATATTGTGTGTGTGCGTGTGCGTGCCCGCGCGCGCGCGCGTGTGTGTGTGTGTGTTCTGAAAAAATAAAGAACAAATGTTTCATTTTTCGATGTAGTCATTACTGCGTTCAATGCAGGTCCTCCAGCGCAAATAAAATGCTTGTATGTCTGAAGAAATATCGACCCAGGGGTCGCTATTTTGTGTGTCTGACACGGTCGTGAAAAGCCTATCACATAAGTCACGCTGTTTCCGGGAAGGTTAACCCGGTCAACAAATGCCCGCAGAAGTCGGATGTGTCGGCCTAACGGCGCAAGAACGCAGCTCTGCTGTAAACAGGCACAACGCAATCACGTCCGAAAAAAAACTCCGGATGAACGAAGAAGAAGAAGAAGAAGTCACGCTGTTTTGAAACTTCCTACGCCACTCATACACTTGCTGGACTGACAGGCATGCATAACCACACTGGACCTTCATTCTATGATGAATTTCTATAGGTTTCACCCCTTCACTGATTTTGTAAAAAAAAAAACGGATAACAGAACACTGTTTCTATTTGGTGCATGTCAAAAGCGGGCACCATCTTTTAACTGTCATTATGACGTCACCATATTAGCCTGCACCGTTATTTCACGCACTAAACACCCATGGCATTCTTAACAACGATATTGACAGATTGCAAGACAAGGGATGGTTCTTGTAATTTCTATCACACTTTTAAGGTTTTCATTTGAAGCCCTGTAGTATGTACCTGTCATTTTTTTTGCTCCAAATAGGTATTAGTGTTGTTCTAGTTGCGCTAGTTGTTATTCTGTATGCATTTGTGCTCCCCTGTTGTCATTCAGTTCCAGACAGTTATTAGTTTTGTACAACTATCACTAGTTACTGCTAAACAATGTCCTTCATTGCTTTTATTACAAGTCCTTTAGGGTCAGACGGTTATTCCATTTCCCGAGTTTTCATTAGAGTCTATTTTAAAGGCGTGTATCCCACCGCGCTCTTACCTCCAATCATTCAATTCCTGACAGTTATTAGTTTGCCTGTTTCAGTAACTCTTACTTTACACACGCGTGACTACCCTTAGCTGTGACAAGCCATTCCATTCCAGACTAATTAATTTTGCCTATTTTTAACTAGATGTTACCGTAAACTCCTCCGCCCTTCCCTACTGTTACTTTAAGCCCTTCAGTTCAATACAGTTAATACTTAGTTCCTTAAGTTCATCTGTAGCTATAATAAAATGTGAAATATCGGGGAAATACACTGCACTGGTAATGCACTACCTATGTACGCAGACCATGTATAGATTTCTTTCAATGTAATCTACAAACTATAAAACTGCTTGAAGTTTCGACTCGACTTATCTTGCCAAAAATACATTAACATATTAGCATCGATCAATAAAACTACCACACAATCAATGATTTACAAGTAAAAAAGAGAAACCACATACACCTAAGCATTAAGAACACAGAAGGCAACCAGCAACAAACGTGGAAAGAAAAACCACGTAGGTAACAGGAAAGAAATGCATACACTGAAAGACAGGGGAAAAAAGGAGAAGTAAGAAGAAAAAACTTGACAAAGGAAAGATCCGCTTACTGAACAGATTGTATGTGGAGCGTTCTTCTGTGTCAGTGCGAGTACTGATCAATGAGCGAATGAAATGGTTAGGACACTAGAAGCGACGGATATGTAGTGTTTGACAAGAATGTTGAGAGTATTGGGGACAGAGATAAACACAGCTATGGGGTATTGATATTTGCAAATGTATGAGATCTCTAGAGAGATTCCACACAAGCTAACGGACACGTAACTGAGGATTGTGTTTGTTTCCTAGCAAGGCGCTTGCCAGGGCAGTGACTTGCTCTTTTTTAGCAGTGTCGCCACCCATCCTGGCTAACCGCCCCCAGAGGGGCCCATGGCAGCGGGATCGCATAGCGTCACAAAAATCTTCATGATCGAATATTAGAAAGATTATAAACAGCAGCTGTAAACATCAAATTGAATGCTTCAACGCAACAATTCTCTGGAATGTGGAATAAATACAAGTCAGCCTCCGTAGTTCAGAGGTTTCTGCATTCTTTATTGTCCTCTGAGCAAAAAGGGCGGTTCAGGATTGACATGTCAATAGATACAAAAATCATGGTCGTTCTGCATAGTTCGATTGTTGTATAAACAACATGTTTGTTTGCGGTGTTATAGTGAAATCTCTTACATAATTCTTTTTAAATTGGCATTTCGCCTTGGAACAACCTTTCCATTCTTCTTCTGTACATTAGTTATCCAAATAAAAGTACATCTTAACTCCTGTCCAGATGAAATCATTGTTCATTATAGCAAGAGCGTCCTGCTCACTTGCTGGATAGATGGCTTCTGTATGGCATGACGATTGTTGCCAACGTACGTAGTTGCCGTCTGGTCGTCTTAGACATCTCGGTTGTGCTTGTCAGTACGCCGCTTACTAATATTTGACTTCTTCTTCTTCTTCTTCAGCGTTCCGAGCCATTGAGGTTCTTTGCTGCAGATACAGTCCGTCTCCATTCGTCTCTCTGGTTGACCTTCTCTTGCCAGTCGTTGATTCCAAGTGCTTGTAGGTCTGTATATATATTATCTCTCCACCGTCTTCTAAGTATACCTCGGGGTCTACGGTCATTTATTTCCTGAGTGTAAGCGAGTTTTGTTTCCCTATTATATTCCATTCTTTCTATATGCTCCAGCCATTGTAGTCTATTAGCCTTCATGATACCAGTGATTAGCGGGGACTTAAACAGATCATAAATGTCTTTGTTACTTCTTCTTTTCCACTCTCCACTTTGTGTATCCCTAATGGGTCCAAAGATGCGTCTTAAAACTTTGTTCTCAAAGGTTTGTAGCAAGGCTTCGTCTCCTTTCGTTGTACTCCAGGTTTCAGAGCCATACAGCACAACTGGTCTGATCAGTGTTTTGTATATTGTGATCTTGGTGTTACGAGATAGCGCCTTTGATTTTAGTAGATGTTGTAGTGCATAGTATATCTTATTTCCAGAATTGATTCTAGTTTGTATTTCTTCCCTTATGATGTTGGAGCAGTTGAAGATTGTACCCAGGTATTTGTATGTTTCCGTTCTTTTAATGGTCATATTATCTATTTGTATGTGGCCAGAGTTTTTAGCCATTCCTTCTCTTGAAATTACCATATATTCTGTCTTATCTTGGTTGATAACCAGCCCCATCTGTTGGGCTTTTTCCTTTAAGTGAGTCAATATTTCCAATGTCTTTTGTTCATTTTCCCCTATAATATCTATATCATCTGCATAACCAAGCAGCTTGGATGTTCCTCCAATATCACATTCCTCCTTTACCCTCCTTACAACTTTCTCTAGAGCCAGATTGAAGAGTAGCGGCGATAGTGCATCACCCTGTTTCAAGCCAGATGTTATTTGGAAAGGGTCTGATTTCCTGCCTTTATATATTACTATATTATAAGTATCTTCCATGCATAGTCTGGTCATGTTGATTAACTTCATTGGTATTCCAAATTCCCGCATAGCATTCCATAGACTATTCCTATGGACACTATCATAAGCCTTTTTAAAATCCACAAAAATGTTATGGAGATCTCTTTTATATTCCCAATTTTTCTCGGCTATTTGTCGTAAGATAAATATCTGATCTATTGTTGATCTGTTTTGTCTAAAACCCGCCTGGTAGTCACCTAATATGTATTCTGAATATGGTTTTAGTCTATTTAGTAATACTGCGGATAGTATCTTATAGCTTATGGACAGTAGTGATATTCCTCTATAATTTTCACACTGGAACTTGTCTCCTTTCTTAAAGATAGGTATCAATAATGACTCTTTCCAGTCATGGGGTAATTCTTCAGTCCTCCAGATTTTTATTATTAGTTCGTATAGCTTTAGATGTAATGCATGGCCACCCGCCTTTATAAATTCAGCAGCAATTCCATCAGCCCCAGTTGCCTTATTGTTTTTAAGTCGTGTGATTACATATAGGATTTCTTCAAATGCAGGTTCTTCAATTTGTGGTTCACACGTTAGAACCTCTTCCTGTGGGAAAGTGTTACTTGGAGCTTCACAATTTAGTAATTCAACAAAAGTATTCTTTCCATGTGTTGCACATTTCCTCATTGGTATTTATCATATTCCCATTTTTGTCTTTTAAACCATATGTGTTGTGTTGGTGCCCTCGTTTCATTGACTTCAGTTCTTTAAAAAACTTTCTGGATTCGTTTTTCTGGTGATTAGTTTCCATATCTTTGATTATATTACTCATATATTCTCGCTTCTGCTGTCGAACTATTTTTGTAGCCTCTTTACATTCATTTCTATATTGCTCTTCCTTTTGGATGTTGTTGATGTCATTTAGCCATAGCTGTCTGGCATTCTTTTTTCTAATGACTGCTTCTTCACATTTTGGATTGAACCACCTGTTCTTTCTATGCGTGGTTAACACACCGAGACATTCTTCTGCGGTAGATTGAATTTTATTCTTGATGTTCAACCAAGTTTGGTCAACGCTTTCCTCCAACGGGTTTTGTAGAATTTCAAGTTTACATTTTATTTCATCTGCAAATTTCTCTTTGACTGTAATTTCTTGTAGTTTTTCTCTGTTATATGTTGGGTGTAACCTTTGTAGTTTAGCATAGAAAGCTCTCTTAAGTTTTATTTTAAATTTTGCCCCAACGAGGAAGTGGTCGCTGTGGCACTCAGCTCCTCTATAGCTTCTAACTTGTTGTATGTTTGATGCATTTTTGTTGTTAATTAAAATGTGATCTATTTGATTATAGGTTCTCTTGTCACATGATTTCCAAGTTTGTTTATGTATATCCTTTCTTTGCAGTCTGGTACTGCTGATCTGCAGTCCTTTGGCTTCTGCTAGGTTGATGACTCTCCATCCATTATCATTTGAAGTTGTATGTAGGCTTTCCATACCGGCAACTTTTTTATGAGTTTGCTCTCTACCTATTTTTGCGTTGAAGTCTCCCAGCACAATCAGGATGTCCTGTTTGGGGGTTTCTTCTATGACATCTTCCAGATCATTATAAAAGTCTTCTTTAATATCATCTTCTTTCTCTTCAGTAGGTGCATGTACATTAATCATCGTTATATTTTTCCATTTACCTTTTATTCGTAATTTACTAATCCTATCATTAACAGCTTTAAAGTTTAGAACGTTCCCCCATAACTCTTTTTTGATGACAAATCCTGTTCCTAATTCATGTTTATTTTGGGTGTTTCCTCCATATATTATAATCATTCCATTTTGCTCTAAAGTACCCTCTCCTGGCCACCTTATTTCTTGAATTGCTGTTATATCCATTTTATACTCAACCAGCTCCCGGGTTAATTCTTCGGCCGCTCCAGCTCGATATAGTGTCCGTACATTCCATGTTCCAAATCTCAAAAGTCCTTTAACGTTCCAAGGTCGATGTCCAAATAAGTCAGTCCGAATTCGAGGCTCATGTATCTGTTTCGTAACAAAATGGTTTTTACAAAGGTGGGGATGTTAACCCCACGCTTCAACCCCCAACCTGGAGGACCAGGGTGTTTCTCTTTGTCTGTTCTCTACCCTTTGACCTGTCCGGCTTGGGAGGCCCTGCTGGTAGCTACGCTACCGCCGGCATAGCTCTCAGGGTCATTGAGAAACTCAAGCTCCCCCACCACGACAAGGTGGAAACACCATCGGGGGAGTATGGTATATATATATATATATATATATATATATATATATATATATATATATATATATATATATATATATATATATATATATATATGCGCTCGCTCGCTTCGAAATCAAGCGTAGTCCATACACGCTACTTCTAGTGGTGCTAGACTTAATTTTGCATGTGGATTAGCTTTCCATATTAACAGTGTCTCTCGCCATCAGGCGAACCCACTCCAACTTCAGAGGTACTTGTAATTTACGTCCCCATGTCAAGGGCATACCTCTCCGAGGATGTGAAATTCCAGTACTCTGCTTTGCACACCCCGCTGGGTTCAGCACAGTCATCTTGGAGAGATCACCCTCAGAGAATGTCATTAAGATTCCAATCATTACCAGGTGCCGGGTGCCGACACCGACTTCACTCCTATCAAACCTTTTCTGAATCTGCATGAAGTTTATGCCATAGAGTCGGATGTAAGATTAACACTCGGTCTTCTGGAGCGTTCACGACACACTGTTGATGATATTTTGAAATCATGTCGCTTATATTTGAGCGATTCGTTTTTCTTTAAGTTTTCGGCTGAGTGATATTAACACAGGAAAACGTTTATCTTGCGCGATGCTCGGTGCTTATAAATAGATTGATCGATACTTAAGAATCACACAGATCACATAATTCAGCGGATATACTCGGTTTTAGAGTTGTACGTCATGTAGAAAGAGAATAAATAAATATATGCTTACTGATTGGCGATCATAATATGGGAAATGAGCCCACGCCCAAAACAAAACCTGACGCGCTATTCGAGAAATATTTGACATTCTGCAACAATATAAATAACGAAACTGACGTAAAAGCTTTTTACTAAGATGTTTACTTTATAATCATGATTTTGTTTTTCTTTTTTTTATTTCTCATTTGTCCCACAGTTGCAAGCGTGAATGTTATTTATACATATACGTTTAAGATGTGTTATTGGTGTTTATCTTAATAATTCTATAGAAATCTACGCGCCAAGGATTGTAAAGTCATGACCGACGATGCCTTCTCCAGACAAGGATCCAGAGGAAAATGAATAAGAGCAACAAACCGAGAAGAAGAAGAAGAAGAAGAAGAAGAAGAAGAAGAAGAAGAAGAAGAAGAAGAAGAAGAAGAAGAAGAAGAAGAAGAAGAAGAAGAAGAAGAAGAAGAAGAAGGAGGAGGAGGAGGAGGAGGAGGAGGAGAAGAAGAAGAAGAAGAAGAAGAAGAAGAAGAAGAAGAAGAAGAAGAAGAAGAAGAAGAAGAAGAAGAAGAAGAAGAAGAAGAAGAAGCAACAGCAGCAGCAGCAAAAGAAGAAGAAGAAGCAGAAGAAGAAGAAGAAGAAGAAGAAGAAGAAGAAGAAGAAGAAGAAGAAGAAGAAGAAGAAGAAGAAGAAAGCATATAACAAAGGTTGATGATGCATTAAATCACGTTAGACAACTGACAAACTGAGATCTATGTGCACACTGCATTCAAAAGTTCATCCCCACGTAACTGTCAGTTCGCTGAATTAACAAGAGTACTTCGATGTTTGAGCCACATAGGCTCACATAACATGTGTGTGTGTGTGTGTGTGTGTGTGTGTGTGCGCGCGCACTCGCGCGTGCCTGCACACTTATGCATGTATGTGTGTGTAGCCATGGACCTTCCTAGGCTGTGCTAATGTTTCTTTCTTTCCAGATTTGTAATTTAATTTCCAGATTGTCCATGTGTCAGCTAATTTCTCGTGTTTTAATCAATTCTCCTATAATTGTATTTGCCCCTGCTGAGGCATTTTCAATGAGTCAATGATTGACACCACTTCTACATCTTGTGTTTTCGATTGGCCTACTGCTGTAGGGCATTTCCCATGCCCCACTCAGGGAGACATCGTATTGGAGTTAAGCAAAAACACCACGACACCAACTGTGTACAAGTGTAAGGCATGACGTATGGCGACCGCGGTAACGTGGCGGCTTGACGCTTGTCTGTCGTACCAGTGGCCTTCGGTTCGATCCGCATCCGGAATGATTTCTTTAGAATTTTTTTTTTTTCGTTTAATTAATTCAGCCAACTAGTTCGATCCAGCCTAAAATGGAATCCAGAAAATGTCTGGGGATGTAACGGCAGCCAGCAAGATACCAGCCACGTCACTCATTGAGTGCCCTTAGGTCTGGACACAATATAGAACTATCTCCAATGCACAATACGACTTGGTGGGAACAAGGGATCTTTACTTACTTACTTGACTATGACATATACTGATTTCGTTGTGTGGGGTCTTGAACTGTCACGTTTTCTAGTTCAGCTTCTATACTGAGGCAAGGACGATTAATTTTGTCCTCGCAATTTTTCTTTCTAAGAAAATTTTAAAATTAAAACAAAGACGCCATAAACAATATATTGCACGATTTCTTGAATGACATTCTGAGGAAATGACGTAAAATTGCCGTCAAAATCAATCTGAGGAGATGACAACGTCTTGAAAATGTCATGCAGTATTAAACAAAAATTACAATCTTGTAATATGCACACGTATGAATTGCTACCAACACAGTGGTCCGGGGTTCAATCCCCAGCAATACCATCTCGACTCCGGGGTAGAACTAGCCTACCATAGGGTGTAATTTTAATGGCTGTGCAGTGTTTGAAAATGTTGCCGGTCCAAGTTTCGTATTTATCTATTATGTTGCATGAACGTTACAGACGGTGAATACAAAACTTGGACCGGCAATATTATCAAACACTGCACAGTCTTTAAAAATGCACCTTGTACAACAGATACGTGATAATGACGAACATCTTCATGACATTTTCCAAGAAGGATAAGTAGCGAGGGTGGCACATTGATACCCGATTTATTATGTTGGGATCTAAAAGAATTAGCCAATAGCAGATACTGTTGTTGTGGTTTGAAGTGGTAGACCTTCATATATTCTAGGGCAGGTCAGCACGGGCAAAAGGATAAGAGCGCACGCTCTTAATCTTCCGGTGTGCTGATGCCGAGGTAACGGGTTCACCCACTGCACCGGTCGGTTGGGCTAAAATATTGACTTTTCGTCCTTGACTTGGGGACGAAAATTACAAGTACCTCAGAAGTCGAAGTGGGTTCGCCTGAAGACGAGGGACACTGGTAATAGGGAAAGCTAATCCACACACAAAAGTAAGTCCAGAACACTATTAATTGTAGCACGTGTATGGACCACGCTTGAATTCAAACCGAGCGAACGAAAAAGAAACAACAACAACAACATATTTCAGGCCACGGTACATTGGCAAGATCCCTTATTGTTAAGGCCAAGTATGTGTGAAAGACTAACATTTCACACTTCTCTCACATTACCTGTCACCCTATTAACCTTTATCTGTACGCCAAAGAGAGTTCACCATTGTGTTCCGTAATTGTGAAAGATTGTTATAGGGGAAAAGCTTTTCACACGACAAGTAACTAGATGATGATGATTGACAAAGTCAGGATTACCTCTATGTATTCCATGAGTCCATTATGTAATCTTTAAACATCAAGTCTTAACTAAACATCTTTTGTTGACCAATCGTTTTGTATTTGGATCCATGTAACCTTGACAACCGACGCCAATGTGGTATTGACGTCGGAATATAATTGGCGTGTGTGAGGCTTCTGGCGTTAATTCTCCTAATATCAAGGACACATGCGTCGTTGAGTACGCTACATGCGTGTCAAGAAATCAAGGTTTTTATTTATAGACATTGATTCGTCTGTAATTTATGGAGGTCAACGTGGGTAGCAACGAATAGTAACATTTTAAACTACCAAGCATGTCGTAAGGTGCAAGTAATGGGGTTTGGTCGTTGTGGGGAGCGCTGTTTTGAATTCTGCGTGTAGTGTTTGCACGCTTGTAAGACGTAGAGGGACACATTGTCTTTAACATGTCCTACTAGATAATAAATGAAGTTATGTGAGGAGGTCCACTGTTTCCGATGTGATGACTCTGCTGAGAACCACACATTTTGAACGCTTCAAGGCTGAAAGAGAGTCACAGAAAATCCTCATGATGATGGTGGACATTCAGCACCCAAACCTTGCACTCACGTGTACAGACTTAATGTGCATGATCTAAAAATGTGTGCTGTTTGCCTACCTAAATGGAAACAAAGACATATTCACTCCTAAAATTCTTCATGACATATAAGAGAGAATAATTCGAACGTCGAGGTTAGCACACAAACGTAAACAACAATAAAAACAACAACAACAGCATCATCAATAACAACAAATATGCATTCAGATGTATAGAGCTGTAAATTTTCGTCCATACACAGACATATTGACTCCCTAAAAGGCTTCTTGTCATATAAGAGAGAATTATTCGAACGTCGAAGTTAGCACAAAAACATAATCATCATCGTATTCCAGTACGAATCTAAGGCCTTGTCCACGTCAATGTGGAAACACTAGACTCGAGTTTCGCTCTCGTTTGAGCACATGTTTAAATATCAAATCCCGAAAAAAACCCAAATAAATCAATTTGATTATTGCTCGCTGGACTTTAATAAGCGGACTGGTGTGCCTTACCAGTCGAGAAGACCTGATCATTCGGGGCCACATCGAGTGACGGATGTGATGTCGCGGCGATCGGGCAAATTTGTAGCTATAGCCTACGATAGGTGACGTTGTGATATTCTAGTGTGATAGTTTGGTCGCGTCCAGCGCGTGCCGCGTGCTTTAGTGGTTGCACACCCGCGTCACACGCCAGTGATCCGGGGTTTGATCCCGGGTTCAGTAAAGGATATACACTACTGCTGAGCTCAAACGAGAGCGAAAATCGAGTCTAGTGCGTCCATATTGACGTGGACAAAGCCTTAGGTTCGTACTGGAATACGATCAGCGTTGCCAAGTAGTGGGTTGTGCTCAATGTTTAAATCTCAAAACTCGGAAATAACCAAATAAATCAATTATAATCATCAACAACAACAACAATAACAACAACAACTAGAACAAAAACAACAACAGCAGCAGCAACAACAACAACAACAACAAATATTCGTTCGATTGTATAGAGCTGTAGGTTTTCGTTCACACACTTCTCTCCTGCTGTCTAATGTGGTGTATGCAGATTGCGGCTGATCTCATGTTCCCTCTGTGAGATACAATCAATAACCATACATTTATGTAACCAGCACACCAAAAGGAAATAGGGAATGCGTGGGGACATCTGAGGCTTGTACATGCACACATTTTGTCCTCCATGAGAGGTACTGCCGTACATATGAGAAGCTTTCGGCCACCAAATAGTCTAGATCAAAGCGCGAAACCTGTTTTCTTACACATCATTTTTCTTCTTCAGTTTAAATGGGCACCGGGGAAAGTTTTGGTTAGTAAAGGCAATCGGCGTGATATTGACCATATCACCCTTCGGGTACTGATTGGTTTATACAAATATGAGGCTAGCACCATATACCCTATAAACCGCAAGGTGTACACAATGGCCATTTCCTTTTTTTATTTTTTTATTAAACCAACTATCCAGTCGCGTAGAACAGCTTTCAAAATTATATAACTTCCACATAACAAGCTATCTGTAACATGTGTCATTTTGGTCAACACACACTGAGAATCTAATCAGTGCTATGGACTTTATGCTCATTTGTGAGACCTCATACGATTTATGGAAGAAAACTGGAGTCCTTCAGGGAGCCGAGGTAGCGTAGTTGTTAGAATCTGCCGATCCTGTGATCATGGTCTCGATCAGCATATGCACGGATTTGAATGATGAAACTTGACCTGGACTCCAGGGTCGATCCAGCCTGAAATGGGTACCAGGAAATGTCTTGGAAAGTAAAAGCGGACGGCGGGATACTTACCATATCACCCACCGAGTGCTGATAGCTCTATACCAAACGGGGTCTAGCGCCATAGACCCAGTGAGTCTTAAGGGGTGTGCAAGGACCTTTTACTTACTCAAATCTTAATGGGGATAAATAAATAAATGAGTCGTTTCCAATCATTGTGGCTTATTGCTCATATGGTGATAGCCACGTGTTTTTATAGACCAATCGGCACTGAGTCTGTTAGGTAGACCAATTGACACTGAATGGGTTAGGTAGATCAATCGACACTGGGTGGGTTAGGTAGGCAAATCGACACTGGATGGGTTAGGTTGACCAATCGACACTGGATGGGTTAGGTAGACCAATCGGCAATGGATGGGTTAGGTAAACCAATCGGGCTCTGTATGGGTTAGGTAGACCAATCGGGTACTGTATGGGTTAGGTAGACCAATCGGGCACTGTATGGGTTAGGTAGACCAATCGGGAACTGTATGGGTTAGGTAGAGGAATGGACACTGGATGTGTTAGGTTGACCAATGGACACTGGATGGGTTAGGTAGACCAATCGGCCTGGATGGGTTAGGTAGACCAATCGGGCACTGTATGGGTTAGGTAGACCAATCGGCCCTGGATGGGTTAGGTAGACCAATCGGCAATGGATGAGTTAGGTAGACCATTCGGCACTGGATGTGTTAGGAAGACCATTCGGTACTGGATGGGTTAGGTAGACCAATCGACACTGGATGGGTTAGGTAGACCAATAGACACTGGATGGGTTAGGTAGACCAATAGGGCACTGTATGGGTTAGGTAGACTAATCGGCACTGGATGTGTTAGGTAGACCATTCGGCACTGGATGGGTTAGGTAGACAAATCGACACTGGGTGGATTAGGTATACCATTCGTCACTGGATGGATTAGGTAGACCATTCGGCACTGGATGGGTTAAGTGGTCAATATCGACCTTTACTATTTAGAACATTTTCTAGTACATATTAACTGCGTCGAGCTGGGAGTCAAAAATCAACGCCTCGATCGACATTCGAACACATGACAACCGGACCGACATTCAAGCGTTCTAACTACTACGCTAGAAAGTCTCCATCCTTGTTGATGCATTCGTGTGCAATGAACGGATTTCTTAACAAAATTCACAGCTGAGACTGGTGATCAATACTTACACATTGATGAAATTTATTATTGTGTAACAAGTAGCGTGCAAGACATTTAATTAGCTACTCGTTCCATCATGTGGCTGTCTAAGTTGATCATAAGACCCCCCCCCCCCCCCCCCTCCCACCCCCCCCCCCCCCCCCCGAGCAGAAAAAAACTAATATAACGTACAGTGGTTCTCTGCGTTCACAGTTCACGATCATATGTTGTCTGGAGGTCACCATGGCAGAATGGATAAGAATGCGTGTTCTTTAACATCTTATGTGCTGATGCCGAGGTAGGATTTCAACCCTTACACTGGACAGTTGGACCAAAATGTTGACTTCTCGTCCTTGACTTGGGAACATAAATTACAAGTACCTCTGAAGTCGGAGTGGGTTCGCCTGATGGCGAGGGAAACTGTAAATAGGGAAAGCTAATCCGCACGCAAAATTCAGTCCAGCACTACTAGAAGTAGTGTGTATGGACTACACTGGAACTCAAAGTGGTCGAGCGGAAAAAAATGCTGTCTCCTGGGAGTGGCAATGTTGCAACAGCGTGCCGAGTGCTGCTTGCGTTGTCGGTGACATTAAGTTGTCTATAGTTCTTGACATTTGTGTCACTGGAGAGATAGATGCTGTTTCCAGAGACTGTAGACCAGTGTTTCCCAACGTGGGGCCCACGCCCCACAGGGGGGCAATTTGACTGTTAAGGGGGGCAATTCGAAAATGGAAGAAATCGGCTGGATATAACAAAACGGGGAGACTTGAGACTGAAGTTAACTAAATTGGAACCTGACATAAGATCTCTTTGCAGCAAGCATCAAGCGCAAGGATCTAACTAAATTTAAATAATAAATAATTACTAATAATTAAAATAATATAGAAAAATCTTTCATTAAAATTATTTTGTACTTGAATTTCAGTTCTCCATTATATGTTTTGAAAATTTACTTACTGTGTTTGCTCAATAATTACCTAGTGATTTCTTCCTAAAACCTATCATTCAAGTTTCTTTAGTGAACATTTCAATTTTTGAATATTAAAAATAATGTATATGTTGAGGGGGGGGGGGGTGCGTGGGGCGGGGGAGGGGGGCAATATGAATTTTAGAAAGGCTTAAGTGGGGCATGGCACAAAAAAGGTTGGGAAACACTGCTGTAGACAATTAATTTCGTTCTTCCGTCTATATACTATTTTCTCTTCATCTATCCGTGGTTATATACGGGGTGGGATCGTTAAAGAATGGATGGGGTATTGTTAGCGGATAAGCTGGAGTCGATGGATTGGGAACTAATGCCGAGAAGCTGCAGCCGATGGATGGGAAATACTATGATAGAGACTAGAGTCGCTTGATGGGAAATACTAAGGGAGAAGTTCGACTCGATGGATGGAGAACTAATGTCAGAGAAGCTTGAGCTGATAGATGGGGAAACACTATCGGATATACTCGAGTCTATAGATGGGGAACAACTACCAGAGAAGCTAGATTCGGTTAATGTGAACAACTATCAGAGAAGGTAGAGTCGGTGGATGTGGAACAACTACCAGAGAAGCTAGAGTCGGTTAATGTGAACAACTATCAGAGAATCTAGAGTCGGTGGATGGGGAACAACTACCAGAGAAGCTAGAGTCGGTTAATGTGAACAACTATCAGAGAAGGTAGAGTTGGTGGAAGGGGAACAACTACCAGAGAAGCTAGAGTCGGTGGATGGGGAACAACTACCAGAGAAGCTAGAGTCGGTGGATGGGGAACAACTACCAGAGAAGCTAGAGTCGGTTAATGTGAACAACTATCAGAGAAGCTAGAGTCGGTGGATGGGGAACAACTACCAGAGAAGCTAGAGTCGGTTAATGTGAACAACTATCAGAGAAGGTAGAGTAGGTGGATGGGGAACAACTACCAGAGAAGCTAGAGTCGGTGGATGGGGAACAACTACCAGAGAAGCTAGAGTCGGTTAATGTGAACAACTATCAGAGAAGCTAGAGTCGGTGGATGGGGAACAACTACCAGAGAAGCTAGAGTCGGTGGATGGGGAACAACTACCAGAGAAGCTAGAGTCGGTGGATGGGGAACAACTACCAGAGAAGCTAGAGTCGGTTAATGTGAACAACTAACAGAGAAGCTAGAGTCGGTGGATGGGGAACAACTACCAGAGAAGCTAGAGTCGGTGGATGGGGAACAACTACCAGAGAAGCTAGAGTCGGTTAATGTGAACAACTAACAGAGAAGCTAGAGTCGGTGGATGTGGAACAACTACCAGAGAAGCTAGAGTCGGTTAATGTGAACAACTAACAGAGAAGCCAGAGTCGGTGGATGGGGAACAACTACCAGAGAAGCTAGAGTCGGTGGATGGGGAACAACTACCAGAGAAGCTAGAGTCGGTTAATGTGAACAACTAACAGAGAAGCTAGAGTCGGTGGATGTGGAACAACTACCAGAGAAGCTAGAGTCGGTGGATGGGGAACAACTACCAGAGAAGCTAGAGTCGGTGGATGGGGAACAACTACCAGAGAAGCTAGAGTCGGTTAATGTGAACAACTAACAGAGAAGCTAGAGTCGGTGGATGTGGAACAACTACCAGAGAAGCTAGAGTCGGTTAATGTGAACAACTAACAGAGAAGCCAGAGTCGGTGGATGGGGAACAATTACCAGAGAAGCTAGAGTCGGTGGATGGGGAACAACTACCAGAGAAGCTAGAGTCGGTTAACGTGAACAACTAACAGAGAAGCTAGAGTCGGTGGATGTGGAACAACTACCAGAGAAGCTAGAGTCGGTTAATGTGAACAACTGTCACAGAAGCTAGAGCCGATGGATGTGGAAACAACTACCAGAGAAGCTAGAGTCGGTTAATGTGAACAACTAACAGAGAAGCTAGAATCGGTGGATGTGGAACAACTACCAGAGAAGCTAGAGTCGGTTAATGTGAACAACTAACAGAGAAACTAGAGTCGGTGGATGTGGAACAACTACCAGAGAAGCTAGAGTCGGTGGATGTGAAACAACTACCAGAGAAGCTAGAGTCGGTTAATGTGAACAACTGTCAGAGAAGCTAGAGTCGGTGGATGTGAAACAACTAACAGAGAAGCTAGAGTCGGTTAATGTGAACAACTGTCAGAGAAGCTAGAGTCGGTGGATGTGAAACAACTAACAGAGAAGCTAGAGTCGGTTAATGTGAACAACTGTCAGAGAAGCTAGAGTCGGTTAATGTGAACAACTGTCAGAGAAGCTAGAGTCGGTGGATGTGAAACAACTAACAGAGAAGCTAGAGTCGGTTAATGTGAACAACTGTCAGAGAAGCTAGAGTCGGTGGATATGAAACAACTAACAGAGAAGCTATAGTCGGTTAATGTGAACAACTGTCAGAGAAGCTAGAGCCGATGGATGGGAAATACTACGATAGAGACTAGAGTCGCTTGATGGGAAATACTATGGGAGAAGTTCGACTCGATTCATGGAGAACTAATGTCAGAGAAGCTTGAGCTGATAGATGGGGAGACACTATCGGATATACTCGAGTCTATAGATGGGGAACAACTACCGGAGAAGCTGGATTCGATGGATGGTGAACTACTACAGAAGACACTAGAGTCGGTTAATGTGAACAACTAACAGTGAAGATAGAGTCGGTGGATGTGGAACAACTACCAGAGAAGCTAGAGTCGGTGGATGTGAAACAACTACCAGAGAAGCTAGAGTCGGTTAATGTGAACAACTGTCAGAGAAGCTATAGTCGGTGGATGGGGAACAACTACTAGAGAAGCTAGAGTCTGTTAATGTGAACAACTATCAGAGAAGCTAGAGTCGGTGGATGGGGAACAACTACCAGAGAAGCTAGAGTCGGTTAATGTGAACAACTAACAGTGAAGATAGAGTCGGTGGATGTGGAACAACTACCAGAGAAGCTAGAGTCGGTGGATGTGAAACAACTACCAGAGAAGCTAGAGTCGGTTAATGTGAACAACTGTCAGAGAAGCTATAGTCGGTGGATGGGGAACAACTACTAGAGAAGCTAGAGTCTGTTAATGTGAACAACTATCAGAGAAGCTAGAGTCGGTGGATGGGGAACAACTACCAGAGAAGCTAGAGTCGGTTAATGTGAACAACTACCAGAGAAGCTAGAGTAGGTGGATGCGAAACAAATATCAGAGAAGCTAGAATCGGTTAATGCGAAACAACTACCAGAGAAGCTAGAGTCGGTGGATGAGGAACAACTACCAGAGAAGCTAGAGTTGATGGATGCGGACATAAAACTGGACAAGCTAGGGTCAATGGACAGGGAACTAATACTGGAGAAGCCAGAGTCGACGAATGGGAAAAACCGGAGAAGCAAGTCCATGGGTGGTGAAATACTGGAGAAGCTAGAGTCGATGGGTGGGGAAATACTGAATAAGCTAGAGACGATGGAGCGGGAAATAACGGAGAAGCTAGAGTCGATGGAGTTGGACCAGCTCACATACCCTGATCGCCGACCAGACTGAGATCTTCTAGCCCAGTGGTTTTCAACCCTTTTTTGGCACGTGCCCCCTTCACCATATTTTGAGAACGTCATTCACCCCCTTTCGTATTTCCTACCTAAAAATTTGGTTCGTGCTCCCCTTCACCATATTTTCAGAACGTCATTCCCTCCCCCCTTTCGTATTTCCTACCTAAAAATCCCCCCCCCCCCCCCGCCCTACACAGTATACGTAATAATGGAAGCTAAATTTAGTAGCACATACTAAAACAAGTCTAGACGTCCACATAATACGTGACTTGTGGGTCTACTTACTTTATAAAATGAATTTTAGAAGGGTGAGACGTACAGAACCGTAAAGTATAAAGGGAAAACAATATGACTACTTATATGAATTAAATGAGATGCTCCCCATCAGGGGCTGGGCGAAGCCGGGCCGGATCAGACAAACAGACAGACAGATAGACAGACAGACAGACAGATAGATAGTCGGGAACGGGAACGTGAGCTTATATGACTACTTATATGAATTAAATTAGATGCTCCCACCAAGCACTGGGCGAAGCCGGGCCGGGTCAGCTAGTATATATATATATATATATATATATATATATATATATATATATATTATATATATATATATATATATATATATTATATATATATATATATATATATATATATATATATATATGATAGTAACTGGCCCTGACCACATGTGTTTCTTCTTCTTCTTCTTCTTCTTCTTCTTCTTCTTCTTCTTCTTCTTCTTCTTCTTCTTCTTCTTCTTCTTCTTCTTCTTCTTCTTCTTCTTCTTCTTCTTCTTCTTCTTCTTCCTCTTTCTCTTCCTCTTCCTCTTCCTGTTCCTGTTCCTCTTCCTGTTCCTCTTCATCTTCTTCTTCTTCTTCTTCTTCTTCTTCTTCTTCTTCTTCTTCTTCTTCTTCTTCTTCTTCTTCTTCTTCTTCTTCTTCTTCTTCTTCTTCTTCTTCTTCTTCTTCTTCTTCTTCTTCTTCTTCTGCGTTCATCCGGAGTTTTTTTTTCCGGACGTGATTGCGTTGTGCATGTTTACAGCAGAGCTGCGTTCTTGCGCCGTTAGGCCGACACATCCGACTTCTGCGGGCATTTGTTGACCGGCTTAACCTTCCCGGGGGTTTCTTAGGACGTTTGACTCTCACTGTTGTGGTGTTATCCCCCATCCCAGCTGGCCCATATAGAACAGCCAAAGGCATCCTGGTCAGCCCTCAAGGGAAGGCAGGGGCAGACCATGGGCATTCCCCGCCATCCAAGGAGGCTTCCATAATTGCAGAGCCAACACACAGCGCTCTGGTACTGGGCTCATCCAAGGAATCGTCACGTCCTGCACATGGCTGCTTAGCCTCTCTTCCGTATATTGGACCTTCCGTTCACCATAGGCTGTTCTTCCGGAGCCAGAATAATGCAGTCTGCAGATGACATCCACACAGTGAGCTTTCGATTCGGACTTTCCACGTAATGGATTTGCTATCCAAGCAATATTCCATTTCATTCCTCTGGGAGGCTTGTGTAACCAACATGCCTGTGGTATGAAGTGTGGCAGTCTAAACACTTCTTCATGCACCTTTAAATGTCAACCTGAATGTAGTTAAAGTAAGCTGCGGTCAACTTGAGTTTGTTGATATCTCCATAGATCTTGTCCTCAAATGAAGCAGGTGTGGGCCAAAATATTTTTCTCTGTTCTGCACATATTGGGCACTCCTGCAGCAAATGTTTGGCCGCAATTTTACCAGTTCCACAATTACATTCATCGGTATCTACTATCTTTAGTTTATTGAACAAGTGGTATTTCAGCCTGTTATGTCCTGTGCGGAGTCTGAAGATTGCTACTTGTTCTTTTCGGTCGAGTTTGTAATATGCATCATCCTTCTGGTGTCCTGGATTCTCTGATTCCCATTTGGTTCTATAAGTGCTTTTTATAAACCTATTTGCCTCATTATAGGTTATGTCTATGTCAGGCTGTGGTAGTCGTCCACCCTCTTTTGCTAGTCTGTCAGCCTCTTCATTTCCAGGTATACTGCAATGTGATGGGATCCACTGTATTACAACTTTTTTGGATTTCTGGCATAGACCATGGAGTGCTGCTCTTAGGTCAGATAGTTATGTGCTGTTTTTGCTCTTCAGTATTGAGACAGCTGACTTTGCATCTGTGAAGATAGCTATTTGCTTCTCTTTATTTTCCTGCATCAAGAGCATTTCTGCTACAGTTTTCAAAGCCTCTACCTCCGCTTTGAAGATCCTTGAAAATTTTCCAGTTGCCACTGACTGTGTTATTTTCATTCCATTTTTTAAATGTAAGTGAATTCCTCCTCCTCCATTTTCTATTGAATTTTTGGCTGATCCATCTGTATATGCATGGGTCCAATTGCTGCTTGGGTAATGTTCTTTTATGTAGTTTAGGTTTATTTTTCTTCTTTCGGTTTCATTCTGAGTGTTCTTTTTCTCAATACCAGGAATGTTTTCTATCATCTCAGGCAGTTGCTGCTGTCTCCAAGCTTGGAACTTGTCTGCATTGTAAATAGGTTTGACCGTTGATATGTTAAGTATAGGATCTGCCCTAATCTTTTGTTTTGCAGTTGCTACAAAATTGCTACGCTCAGTCTTCCCTTTTCAAAACCATGAAACCTGCTATACATAGGGTGGTCTGTCAATCTTCTACATTTTTCAGCTTGTTGCTGGGCTCTTGTCACGAAGTGATGTCGACGACTCATCTAAGGGCATGAGGACTAATACATTCCCATCCATTCAAACATTTCATCGCTCCTTATACTTGAAATATAAAACGACAACCAAGAAACGGCCACTGTAACAAACCTTTACGAGACGATATGGTTTTATATCTTGCAGACTTTAATCTGACGACTCCTGTCACATGTCGACAAACCCAATCGCTCCACAAAGAAACACTTGAGAATACACACACTGCTGAACACAAAGAGCGGCAGTAACGACTGTTAGCCATGCTCCAGAAGACATGCTGCGTCCGAGCTGGACGGCAGCCCAAGTCTCACTGATCTCTCAGTGACGTTTTCTGTGACGCTTTCACGCTTGCACCAAAACGTCCTGCACACTTATCATTCTTTTGAACTAATGCCGTGCAAAGTGTGTCTTATAATCCATATCCTGATCCAGGTATATGGCACTCACCCCCTCTACCCTTCAAAATGTTGCAAACATTTTGCTAGTTTATTCTGCTTGTTCTACCCTGAAAGGAACGAGAAGTGGTGTCATCTGTCTGTCCCACTTACAACTTAACTTACTTTAACTCATTAACTATCCAATAACTTATTCACATAATAATATAACTAATCAGTACCTAACTAACCAATAATACAACCATATAATTCATTAAACCAGCAATGTTACAATATCACCAGCTCTCTTTGTGTAAATAATGATCAATTAACCAAATGTGTTTCCGTAATTATTCTTTTCTTCTCCTTCAAGGATAAATCTAATCCTCTTTATATCTTCATGAACATTACTCCCGCAGGATAAATCTTTTTTTTTCAATCAACTGTTGTACTGTGGTATCATTGCCCAATGCTCACATCTGTATGCAGAGAAGCTAACTCATAATGCTTTCATTCTGCCCATCGGTGCTAGTACAATGCTGATCTAACTATATAAGTTAGTATCCATAAATCATCCTTAACTCTCTAACGGTCATATCTCGGTATCATATAGACTGCCTTCGCGTATCAGCCTAAAGAGAGTTTCCCCAAACCTCTTAGTCTAATGACGTTGGTTAGTCCACAGTACACCTCCATATTCGTCTAAAGATGTAACGCATATCTTGGTATAATTCTAGTGTACTGTTATATCTGCGTAGGGGAATTGCTTCTATCCCAGCACACCTCACTGCACCCTCACACCACGTGTGTTTTCCTCTGTACCTTTATTATCTATTGTTGCCATTACCCTTGATAAAACCAATGGTAAACATTTGCGTATGATCAAGCAGTAATCGCAAAATCAAAACTAAATTACAAGACCACATAAATAGTATAAAATAAATATATATACTAAAATTTAGCATAATTAAAACAGGTTAAATGACTATAACCAACGAAGAAAACAAATTAACACCATTCACCTAATTTACTATCCTTAAACTAAGGAACACTTTTAATCACGTGCTGGATTCACGTGAGAACAACATGAAATTCTTTTATTTATGACAATGAATGACGTAAATGAAATTATTATTCAGCCTTCCTCGTGTGTATTCGACGACTGGTACGTCTTTAAATGTCATTGTTAAATGAATTGTTATCCATCGTTGACACAGAAGTTTGTCCTCTAGTATTCAATATTCCAATACCGACAACTGATGTAATGACTGGGTAATTGGGCATCCATATAAAGGAGGTCTCAAACGTTGTATCATCGATTCGGGCGACTGATTGGCCCTGCTCGAAAAGTTATCGCCTATCCTGAACACGTTGATCGGAATTTCTTCTGGACTCGACATAAAGGAGCACGGTTGACCTAATGGACGTGGATGAGTAATCATCTGCGGGTTTGGCGATTCAATGTTTTTGAGCAAAATTATCTTCAACGTTAAAACATGCATGGACATTCCTCGGATTTGAAAATGTAGCCAAAGAAGTTCGTGATTTGATAATGAATGACTGAGTATCTCGGCCTTGAGCAACCAGTAAAATCTGCTCACGATTTTAGCTTGATCTCGACTGCATGTAGACTAGTCAGTGTTGGTTGTATTATGATTTCAATTCACAATGTTTCAAGTGAAGTATATTTTTTAAAGATGTAATTTTTCTTAATGACGTTTAGTGTACGTTTTCATAAGTTCTGTTTCTCAAGGTTGATTTTTCTCTAAAACGAATATTCCACTGTATAGAACGATTGAAGTAAATTTCATGATTGAATAATCGGACATTGATATGACGAAGTTTCGAACGATGTATCCAAAGCGATCGATTGGTCTTACTTGAAAATTCTGGTCTATGTTGAATATGTTGATTGTAACTTCTTCTGATCTCAAATATTGATTTGCAGGTTTGGTGATTCAATGTCTTTGAGCAATTTCCCAAAAGTAGTACGATGTGAGAAAATATCCTTAAAGTTGAAATATGCATTGATATCTCTCAGATTTGATAATGTAGCCAAAGAAATATGTATCGTCTTTTGACAATGTATTGAACCAGATTTGTAACTTGATAACGTGTGATTGCGTATCCTGGTCATGACTTTTCGATAAATTCTGTTCTCAAAATTTTTCATGTTCCGTATAATCGAATTTCATGGCATTCGAATTGTTTCATAAAATTTCTCAATTCAAGAATAATTAATATATATGAATGTTCTGAGAATTTTGGTTCATAATTTTAAAATAAGATTCACTTGCTTTCTTCCAAGTGTTTACTTCTCAATGTTCACGTATCAATTTGACTTCATCCAAACTATCGTTTCCAGGAATTCAATGATTAATGTAATTTTCAAAGTTCAGTGAATTTCGACTGTTTAACATGTAAATTTATAGTCTTGTGTTGATTGTACTTCAAGAAATTTCTTTCGAACGTTCCTGGAGAACTGCGTATATATGTAATCCTGACAACTGTTTGTCTTTTTATTTTTCTGACGTAGTACTTGTGTGTAGCAACAAACATGTTGGTACATAGGTTCAAGCATTTCAATGATCAAGTATTTGAGACAAACAATGTGAACTGGAGTATACGGAATCTGACGTGTGTATCAAACAGTTCGATGCCGTGTTATTAGCATCTTTTTACGAGTTCCTATCAGATAATCGGTAGTTGTCTCCTTCGAAGTGCCTGTTACACCAGGTCAGCAATCTGAAGTCGATGAGAACAAGCGGTACGGATTCAACTGATGAACCAGTAATACCGTAGATCACAGTCGAGATTTTCGAATACCGTCGAACAACATCCTGGTCCAAACTTTTTCCATGCTCTTCTATCGCACATACGTCTTGAAGAGTAATAATTTACTGTTTATGTACGCTTTCCTTCACTTTAACACAACTATGACTATAATAGTTTATATGTCGATTTATTTCACGTTGAACTACATTTTCCTGTATCTGTGAAGACGAATTGTACTTGAATATGATGTGAATGGTATCGTGATCTGAGTCCAGATTTCAAATCTACGTTAACTGCAATAAAGATATTAAATCTTCAGAACCATCAGTAACTGAGTAACTCTTGACGACATGTTATATAATGTTATAATGTTCGTATCGCCGGAATATGAAATGTTTATGTAGATCAATATAATCACATGTTCTGAACCTTGCGTAAATTCTGCTGGTAGTACTGACTTGTAGAATAAATAAATTAAATCGTCTGGTGTTCAACCATGTTGGGTGTGGAAAGGATGTTGATAGGTTGACGTTGTGCTCAGACGTTCGTAAATTCAGTTCATAAATGACGACGTGAGGAGTTCGTGTTCGGTCCCGATTGACCGAGTTGACTTGCTCGATGGTAGAAAAATCCTCGACAATTTCAACAATAATATGTCCTAGTGTACGTGTGCGTGTCGTCCTGACGTGTGATGAAGTGTCCGGTATGTGAATAATGGTGTTGTAATGTCCTCCATAATGTTATCAGTGTTCTCAAGTCCAAAATAATGTTGAATAACGGTGTTGTAGACAATCCTCAATGACGTAATAAATATGTGTACACTGACCTGGTTGTCATTATGCGTTGATGTATGTGAAGGTGTAGTTCTTCCGTGTTATGTTGAAAGTACTGTTTATTTGGATAAATTGGATATGCTCACAAATATATATTTGCACTGTCTAAGTGTTATCAATTATAGCAGCGCAATGTTCGTGCAAGATCTACTCTCTTTCTCATCTGTACCATTGCACCGAGCATATATTCTAATTCTTGATCTCCGATTGTACATTCTGATTCTTTAACTTTCTGACGCATAGTTCAATGGTTTATTTCTTAGGATCTTACAATATTATTGTTCTTATAATATTCTTGAACTGTCAAATATGACTCAATTTAAATTATATTACTCACTTTTACAAACAGTTGTTGTTTTCTGAATGTTCACTTCTGTGCAACAGTGTGTGCGTAATCTATTGTTTCTGATGCGCACATCCTGTATAATCGATGACTTGATTGCACTTCTATTTAGTATTTAACACAATATACTCTGTGTGTTATATTTACACTTCAATTTATAATAATGATCAGTGTTTACTGTTGTAAATTAATCGGTAATTGATTTCATTTTCCAAACAACAGCCTTGGGCGACATCTTTACGCGGCTCTTCCTGTGTGTTTATTTTCCGTGCTGCACCGTGCGTTCACATGGTTTAAGCTGTGCATAGTTTTTCGTGACCTTGGCCTTCACATGTATTTGGCTCGATCTTTGAATGATAAATTGTTACTAATATGTCATAAATTAATAATAAATCACGAGTTCATAATTCATTACTACCGGTACGAAGACCCCATTTGTCACGAAGTGATGTCGACGACTCATCTAAGGGCATGAGGACTAATACATTCCCATCCATTCAAACATTTCATCGCTCCTTATACTTGAAATAGAAAACGACAACCAAGAAACGGCCACTGTAACAAACCTTTACAAGACGATATGGTTTTATATCTTGCAGACTTTAATCTGACGACTCCTGTCACATGTCGACAAACTCAATCGCTCCACAAAGAAACACTTGAGAATACACACACTGCTGAACACAAAGAGCGGCAGTAACAGACTGTTAGCCATGCTCCAGAAGACATGCTGCATCCGAGCTGGACGGCAGCCCAAGTCTAACTGATCTCTCAGTGACGTTTTCTGTGACGCTTTCACGCTTGCACCAAAACGTCCTGCACACTTATCATTCTTTTTAACTAATGCCGTGCAAAGTGTGTCTTATAATCCATATCCTGATCCAGGTATATGGCAGCTCTGCTATCTCTTCTATCCTGCATTGGTTGTAAACAAGTGATCTTTTCTAATTCATTAACAGGTGTTGTCTTCAGGCGTCCAGTTAAGATTCGCATTCCTTGATTTTGGACTCTATTGTGTTAAAGTTTGACTTAGCTGCTGTTGCCCAATCTGCAATGCCATATTCCAGTACTGGCTTCACCTGTCCAGTATATAACTTTTTGAGAACTTTCTCATCTGCTCCCCACGTTGTACCAGCAAGCTTTTTCATGACTGCCATTCTTTGCCTTGCTCTTGTTCGATTTTTCTCAACCTGTGTCTTCCATTTCATGCGACGATCAAAGGTGACTCCCAGATAGTTTGGATTTTCTTCATGGCGCAATATTTTTCGATTCAATACCAGCTTAGGTTGCTGAGTTTTATTTGAGAGGGAGAACACTGTGCATGTTGTTTTCTCCTCACTTATCTTCACTAGCCATGACTTTGACCAGTTCTCTAGCGCTAATAAGGCTTGCTGTATTCTGCGGTTAGCTGTACTAATATATTCTTCAGATGTCCATATGGCTAAGTCATCTGCAAAAGAGGATGTGTGTACTCTGGCTGGAAAATTTTCTGTGACGTCATTTATATATACTAGGAATAATGTTGGTGAAATAACTCCTCCTTGGGGGACACCTTGCTCCAACAGCATCATTTTGCTAGTTTGTCCTTGTACGTTTGTCCTGGCTGTTCTGTTCTCAATGTAGTGGCTGATCCATTTATACATTTTCCCACAAACATGCATATTTTGCAGTTTTACTTTCAGTCCTTCCTTCCATACTTTATCAAATGCTTTTTCTAAATCTATCCAGACCGCTAGTGTGTGCTTTTTCTCTTGGAAGGCATCCTCTACTTCCTGAGCTATATAGGTTATTTGATCTTTAGTGGATCTGTACTTTCTGAATCCTGCTTGGTGTGGTGTTAGGAGTTTGTTTTCTTCCAGGTGCCATGTTAGCCTGCCATTGATAATGCGTTCCATTAATTTTCCTACACAGCTAAGTAGACTGATAGGTCGATAGCCATTTGGTTCTTCCAGGTGTTTTCCTTTCTTTGGGACTGGTATTAGTATAGCTTCCTTCCATGCCTGTGGGACTATTCCTCTCTTCCAGCTGTAATTTAGGACTGCTTGTAGTTTCTTTTTTGCCTTAGTGCCTAGTCCTATTAGCAATTCATTTGTAATTCCATCCTTTCCTGGTGATTTCTTCTTATTTAGGGTATTCATTGCCTGTTTCATTTCTTCCATTGTTAGATTTGCCATCATATATTCTGCTGCTGTCTCTGTATTACTATGATGTATCTGTTTATCTTTGATTGCATTCTTCTGTTCGGTTGTAATATCAATGTGGTTTGCACTGGCATAGTGTTCCATTAGTGCATTTGCAGCCTTTTTTCCTGTAAGCAAGGCATTTCCTTGTTTAATTGTTATTTGTTTGTTTCTAGGTCCTTCATTGTTCATGGCTTTCACTAGTTTCCATAGTTTGTTTCCATCCCTGTCAAAGTTCAGGTTATCTGTTTTTTCCCTCCAACAATCTCTTGTTGTTTGATTTACTGTTCTTTTATATTTTTCTGAGATGGCTTTGAGAGAGATGTTCGCTTCAGTTGTTTGTTCTCTCTCTGCTGTCTTCCTGGCATCTTCAACTTTGTCCTCCAAAATTTGTAGCTCTTCAGTCCAGTATGGTTTGTAATTTTTCCTCGCTCTTCTTGGAATAGACTCAGTGGCCGCCTGTATTATCGCTCTGGTTAGACTTTCTACCATTTGCTCCATGTTGCCATATCGTGCATTTATGTTTTCACAATATTTGTCTGTTAGTATGGCAAATCTGTCCCAATCTGCTCGTTTGTAATTCCAGCGAGACAAAGGCTTTTGCCTCTGTGGAACATACTCCATATTCATTACAAGCTTGATTGGTCTGTGGTCACTACCTGCTAATTGGTCAAGCACATAGCGATCGATTTTATGGAGGATGTCTCCTGTGCAGAAAGCTAAGTCTGGAGTAGAAGTGGTAAGCCATCTTCTGGAGTAGAAGCTCGGTATGTCATCCGCTTTGTTGAGTAGATAGAGATTTGAGTCTATTTCCCAGTCCTCCACTTCATCTCCTCTTTTGTCAGTATCTGGGTATCCCCATCTTTCTGAACGGCTATTAAAGTCTCCGACAATAATGCAGTTTGTGTCAGTTATTTTCATGTTTGAGAGTGTAAGGTCCTTATCTGCTGGGCTATAAAGATTGTAAATTCTTATTTTCACATCCTTTATCATTATATCAACACCTATAATTTCTGTTTGGTTTTCAGAGATCACAGATACTTCGCTGCAAGGTATTGTATTTCGTGTAAGTATTAGAACTCCTTTGTGTCCTTCGCGGTCAAAACGTGTGGTCTGGTATCCTCTGACTGAGAATTTGCGATTGACATTGAGGTGTGTCTCTTGAATGCATGCCACATTTATTCTATCTTTATGAAGACGCTGTGTCAGGGATTCTTTCTTGTTATAAACTCCTTCGGCATTCCACTGTAGTATGTTGAGTGTCCTTGGTATTTGGTCAATAGTTCTTAACCTACTCATCTGTGCCTTGACTCCACAGCACAGGGGAAGGTGACCACCAGTAGCCATGGGTGGACCCCCTCGAGGCAGGGGGCCCGGCACTATCACCGCCTGATGGGACTTCACGGGATTAGCACCATAACGATTAATTTTAAGTTGTGACATCATGAATCAAGTTAAGTTGCACTGCTTTGTCAAGCCTGTGGCTCAGTACATCCGATTTCGACAAGCATTTTTTTCGGGGTGCTTTCCCTAGCCTTTGACTGTCCCCAGTCTACCTACAAGGCAGCAGGTTTGTGTGTCACTTGGCCTGGTCCTCTGACTGAGAATTTGTGATTGACATTGAGGTGTGTCTCTTGAATGCATGCCACATCTATTCTATCTTTATGAAGACGCTGTGTCAGGGATTCTTTCTTGTTATAAACTCCTTCGGCATTCCACTGTAGTATGTTGAGTGTCCTTGGTATTTGGTCAATAGCTCTTAACCTACTCATCTGTGCCTTGACTCCACAGCACAGGGGAAGGTGACCACCAGTAGCCATGGGTGGACCCCCTCGAGGCAGGGGGCCCGGCACTATCACCGCCTGATGGGACTTCACGGGATTAGCACCATAACGATTAATTTTAAGTTGTGACATCATGAATCAAGTTAAGTTGCACTGCTTTGTCAAGCCTGTGGCTCAGTACATCCGATTTCGACAAGCATTTTTTCGGGGTGCTTTCCCTAGCCTTTGACTGTCCCCAGTCTACCTACAAGGCAGCAGGTTTGTGTGTCACTTGGCCTGGTCCTCTGACTGAGAATTTGTGATTGACATTGAGGTGTGTCTCTTGAATGCATGCCACATCTATTCTATCTGTATGAAGACGCTGTGTCAGGGATTCTTTCTTGTTATAAACTCCTTCGGCATTCCACTGTAGTATGTTGAGTGTCCTTGGTATTTGGTCAATAGCTCTTAACCTACTCATCTGTGCCTTGACTCCACAGCACAGGGTAAGGTGACCACCAGTAGCCATGGGTGGACCCCCTCGAGGCAGGGGGCCCGGCACTATCACCGCCTGATGGGACTTCACGGGATTAGCACCATAACGATTAATTTTAAGTTGTGACATCATGAATCAAGTTAAGTTGCACTGCTTTGTCAAGCCTGTGGCTCAGTACATCCGATTTCGACAAGCATTTTTTTGGGGGGTGCTTTCCCTAGCCTTTGACTGTCCCCAGTCTACCTACAAGGCAGCAGGTTTGTGTGTCACTTGGCCTGGTCCCTCTCCCTTGACCTGTCCGATATGGGTGACCTACCAGTAGCTGTGCTACCGTCGGTATAGCTCTTGGGGTCATTGGAACGCGCAAGCCCCTCTACCTCGTCACGGTGGACACACAGCAGAGGGGACATGTGTTTTATCGTGCACTAGTGTCTCAACCATGTGACGCAGACCAGCCAATGTGTCAACCTGCTCGTTTCCCAAGATAACATCATGTCATAGGGAAAATACTCAAAGATGCTCTCTATCTTTGGTTTTGTAAAATTATTTTGAAGCATGCCGCTCTGCGCGAAGCCTGTAATCACATGTCTCAGCATGCTCTATGAGCCTGTAACAATCTCGACATTTGTATACTGTTTGTCCTCCAGCCAGTGGAACGCCGTAGTGACATTCTCAGGCTAGAAGTCGCCGCATCTTATGCCAGTAGCTCAGTCACTAAACGCCGTCCATTAACCTCCGGTATGCGCCCTGAAAGGCCGGTTTCTCTGGTCTGGGAGCTACACGACTTTCTCCGTAATCCCGTATACTCTCGTAACGTGACGTCACCTGCGCAAGAATTGGTAGCGGTTCTCTCCGCATCGGTAACTTACAGGGTATGTGAGTTGGTCGCGCAGAAAGCAATGGCAAACTACTGAGCGTAATCTTGCCAAGAAATCAACAATCAGCTGAAAGATGTTGATGTTGACAGCGACAGTAAAGGATATGCGAAAACAAAAATAAAACAATGAACCCTACAAACTTCTTTTGCCTCTTAGCAGAACCATCCATGCAGACGACTGCACGGACTGAGCACGAATAGTGGTGGATCAGTTGTTACACCTCCTTTCAGCGCAGCCTGCTGGCAAATCCCTACACCCAATCTCTTTGTATCTTTCTGCACTATAGCTCGTCAGTTTTAATTATGTCAATTTATTTTTGGTTATTTGTTTGATACAATTCATTTTCGACTAGTTTTAGCTTGAAGTTCAAGTATCCTCATGTATTGGGAGAGTTTCTTGAATCACACTTTGGCTACCATAAACTGTGCAACCTCGACTAGTTCTCAGAATTCTATTTTATAAAATTCCCAGTGTCCATAGTCTAAGTCACTCGGTTTTGTAAACGCTTAAACATCTCCTTCTTTGCCAAGTGCCAGCTTATCTACAGTTCTCGAATGATGAATGCACTTGGAGTCTGAACTGTTATGGCAAGTTACTAAGATTAATAGCGTAAGACGTCAATTTCCCCGACGTTCGTATTCCACAATTCCCATTCTGACGGTGTTTGTGGTCCACATTTCTCGTTAAACCAAAAGGGGGTGGTTGGGGGGGGGGGGGGGGGGGTGTAATTTTTATTTCATTGTCCGTAATCCGTAAGCAGTTTCCTGCTATGTAACTATCATGTGATAGGGTCACCGCATTTTGTACTCTGAATGCATAGAGGAATACGTAGACAATATTTCCCTCACTTAGCAGGCAACGTACCCAGGCGCCGAGCCCTCGTTCGACCGTGTTCTCGACATTATCAGCGCAGTTCCCTATCTACTTCGCTAATACACACGCTAGTTGTATTACCATAAGCAAATGGGATCCGCGTTAACGTGGTGTCTAGACACTTGCCTGCCATCCCGGCGGTCATGGGTTCGAATCCACACAGAGGTGGATATTGAAAACTGGCCCTTGCTCCCAGGTCCAACCAGCCTAAAATGGACACTAGGAAATGTCTTGAGAAGCGAAGGCGGCCTGTGTGATACTGACCACATCACCCCTGGAGTATCAATCGATCTACACAAACACGGGTCTAGCACCGCACGGAGCAGGGCTCGACCAGCACGAAGATAGACACCGGATATTGCAGAGAGTTTGAGAATTAGGTTGTTTGAGGCGAAAGAAATGCCCAGAGATCGAGACGTTTTCGGTGGGCCGCGATGAGAGCGACGTTCTGCATATGATCTGCTATGTAACAATGCGCACCATATGTCAAACACGTATTGAGGCGGGTTAAAAGATCTGTTATATTTTACTTGAGTGAAACGTGTGGCCTGGACTGCGTTAAGTCTATGTTCGTATAATAAATACCATTGACAGATTCTATCTGTCTTGTTCCTGGTTTACCTCTAGCTGTATTCTATAACCTTAACATCTTTTTACGTACAATACTTATGTGACACGTTCATTCTCACAACATGTCTGAACCACTTTATGTGTTGCATCTCTATAAATTCAGTTGGCCTGGAAATGTCCACATCACTTCACTGAGTGCGGAATGATTTATACAAATATGAGGCTAGCACCATATAAACACCACGTTCTATGGCGTGTAAACAGGTTAATTAATTACCGTTTATTACTATGAGCTCAATGTAAGGACTTGCACCAGTGATACCTCTAATGTCCTCATGTCAAAATATGATACTTGTAATGTCCTCTTGTCAAAATATGATACGTATAATGTCACCATGTCAAAATATGATACTTCTAATGTAATCATGTCAAATCTAATACTTCTAATTTCATCACGTCATAGTTGGATACTTCTAATGTTATCATGTCAAAATCTGATATTTCTAATGCCACTATGAATAGCTGTGATATTTCTAATGCCATCATGTATAGCTGCGATATTTCTAATGCTCAAATGTCTTACTCTGATATATTTAATGTCAACGTGTATAACTCTGATATTTCTAATGCTGACAGGTTTAATTCTGATAATTCTAATGCAACCAAGCCTAACTCTAATACTTCTAATATCACCAGGTTAAACATTGATATTTCTAATACCATCATTATTAATTCTAATAGTTTTAATGTGTAAATGTATAATTATGATATTTCTAATCTCACCAGGATAAACTTTGATATTTCTAATCTCAACGTGTATAACTCTGATATTTCTAATGTCAACATGTAAAACTCTGATATTTCTAATACCATCATACCTAACGCTAATACTTCAAATGTGTACATGTATACATTTCACATTTCTAATGTCAACGTGTATAAGACTGATAGTTCTAATGTCAGTGTATAACTCTGGTATTTGTAATGTCAACATGTATGTCTCTGATATTTATATGTACCTTGCTTAGCTAGGTCTCTTCTAGATTCACGTTTATTTATTTAGTTTAACCTTCACGGTGCCCGTTTTCTTGAAACTGTTATTGGCACCGACGTAAATGAGGTAATCTCCTACGCAGTTGACACAAATCAACCAGTCTTGGGTGGAAGCTAACACATTCTTTAGTGGAATATCCTGTTCAAAGGGACTCAATGTCGTAACGTACTCAATAATAAATCCAAAACCACTACAAACAATATACAGAATACAAATGCTGAGTAGTGTCTTTGTTGTCTTCGATATCGGTTTGTTTGTGGTTTGTTTTACTTGGCTGGAGGTGAGCTGCTTCCGTCTGCTGGTAATTAATGTGACTTGTATTCCAATAACCACACAACCGACAGCTACTAGACTTATAGGTACTGGGCCAGTCATGATGTTAACCACACGCCTAATCAACACGTACAATCCGCTTCTAACATCGCGTACATAAACATCAGTGTAGAAGAACCCACCCACAGCGACGCCTTTGACAATAACTTGCTTAAACTGTCTGCATATTATATACTGATACCAGAAAAACACCCCGTTGATAATATACAGACACGCCACTGTAATCATTGTCCGCCGTGGAGTTAAGATGACATTATTTTTGAGCGGACAAAATATAGTTAATATACGTTCTCCGGTTATTAGAGAAGGTATAATCATTCCACATTGAAGTCCGAAAGTATAAGCACATGTAAACAGCAGAGACATGATATAAAACATGTAATTGATCGTCTCAGAGAAGTGGAATCCTTCAGGAATATTTGCAGCGTATATGTCCATAGGAATGTTGTTTATACCAATCAGAAACAAAACATCCGAGACGGCCAAAGCCAAGAGAAGAATATTGGAACACTTCTGGAATCCTTGTCGAGTAAGTATGATAATGCTGGTCACATTACCCACTATTCCCCACATGCTAGTGCAAGAAAATAACACGTAGAAAAATGTTTCATATATTGTGAGAAGTACAAGATTTTCGGTTACGACTGAAACTACAGCGGTTGTATTGTTCGACATCTTTATCATTACATTCTTCAAAGTGGAATACTTCTTATTTTTCTGCGATTCATTCTTCAAAGTACATGTATTTTATAATTGTGCTTTCTGGAGTTATTTACTTCTAGTATAACTTGCGACACTTTAAGTGGCTCAGAAATTATCGCAAATTTCGAAAACTGCACTTAGACCGGCTCCAGTAGTTGACATTGTACAAGTCAGAATTCAGCTAAATATATGGACTGTTTAATACAGCTGTGGAACAGGTAAAATGACAACTAATTATCTGTTGCTGGGTCCAAAGTATGCAGAACATAGACACTTCTTTGGGCATACACTCTATCCATTTGAGGACAGGCTCTACAGAGACACCAAAAGGCTCAAGTTGACTGCTGTTTCCCTTGCATTTACTCACACTGATGTCTGGACGTGCACCTCTGAAGATGTACGCCTGAAGGTGTACTCATATTGACGTCTGAAGGTGTACGTCTGAAGTTGTACTCATATTGACGACTGAAGGTGTACTCATATTGACGACTGAAGGTGTACTCATATTGACGACTGAAGTTGTACTCAAATTGACGACTGAAGGTGTACTCATATTGACGACTGAAGGTGTACGCCTGCAGGTGTACTCATATTAACGACTGAAGATGTACTCATATTGACGACCGAAGGTGTACACATACTGACGACTGAAGGTGTACTCATATTGACGACTGAATGTGTACTCATATTGACGACTGAAGATGTACTCATAGTGACTACTGAAGGTGTACGTCTGAAGGTGTACTCATATTAACATCTGAAGGTGTACGTCTGAAGTTGTACTCATACTGACGACTGAAGGTGTACGAAGAAGAAGAGGAAGTAATTACTATTATATTGTAATATTGTTACAGGTCACGTCTGGTGATCTATGTGTTGGCATGTGGTAGAATTTTCTATTTTAAGAATGTAAAACCGAATGCTTCAAATAACTATTAACAATTATGACAAGAAAATTATATCCAAATTAACTCGTGCAAACGTCTTCGTTTCTGAAAGAACTCACTAAGTGATGACGTTATTGAAATAATTCATTGAGTGTACATTACTACACGTAGACTAGCCGTCTTCCTGGCCTAGGGGTTAACGATTTTTTCCGTAATCCCGTACATTCTCGTGAGTAACGTAACCTGCGCGAGAATCGGTAGCGGTTCGCCCCGCGCTGGTAACTTACGGAGGTATGTGAGCCGGTCGCTCAGAAAGCAATGGCAAACTACTGAGCGTAATCTTGCCTAGTACATCAACAGCAGCTGAAAAATGCTGATGTTGACTGCAACGTCATGTAAGGGATATGCAAAAAAAAAAAAAGACTAGACACGTATATGCGTCTAGTTTGATGACGCGTTAGAGCTAATTACCTCTTTCATTGAATACATGGTTTGTCGCGAATTGCTATACTAGACGTGCATATCCCATCTGTTGAGTCTCCAGCTTGAAGTAGTAGAGAGCCTTCGCGTTCCAATTTCCCGTAGAGATATGGCGACGTCAGCGCAGGTACTCAAAGGGTGACCCATGTCGGACAGGACAAGGGATAGGGACCAGACGAAGTGAAAAACGTACTGCTTTGTAAGTATACTTCGGATAGTCAACGGCGAGGGAAAGCAAAGTCGAAGAAATGCGTGTCGAATTCGGATGTACTAAGCCACTAGATTGATGACACAGTGCAGCGCAAATCACTTGGTGATGATGACTTGCATATACAGACTTCGAATAATTAGATCTTGCATGCATCATTGAAGAAGCAAACCTATCAATTGCACGTAGATATAAAGAACAAGACAATTGTCTGCTGTACACGTTAACATAATATATACGTTGCATGTTAACAGTTATACGAGGCTAGGCCAGTGATTGAGGCCGATATTTCATACGCTTTTCTAATGGGAGAATAACAATCACGTTTATTGATTATGTTTATTTTGCTGTCGTTCTGGTTATAATTATTCACAAATTGAATATATAGCTATGATGCAACAAAACTGAATATATAGTTATAGTGCAACACAGGCACAGTTGTCGGAAAATTGACCCATACACTAAAGTGTATATGAATTCAAAACGAGAGAGACAATGTTGTGGCCAAATATAGTAATATTTCAGTGTTCCTCTAAGAGTTAATATATTGTTTGTAGTGATTATGTGGTCGTGCACATTTATGAATGGTAACTAATTTTCATTTAAATTTCGTACTTTACGATTATTACAATTACACTATCTAGCATTGACGAACACCGTTCCAAATTGTTTCACAATTAGGACGACATTCTGTGTAAATCTGGCTCCTGAGCAAAGTCAACGCATCGGCATTATCGGCACAAAGATAAACGTTATTTTGGGATTACCATCGCCTCGAATTAATTCTCTGTAAATAATGCATGCTTTCAGGAAGAAATTGTACACTGCTTCATACAGATATTTTACTTTTATAATTTCCTTATGCCGATTCATTTATAACTGAATATTCGGGGAGAACATTATGTGAATGAACGTGTGTTAAAAAGACCAGAAATTGTCTCTACTTTATTGCTACATAAGTGGTCGCATACCCGTATGACGCCCCAGTTTTAACACTTGGTTACCATTGCTGGAAATAGCTGTAGCCTATATTATGTGTCATCACTTCATCAACTTTCCAATCACATTGTATCTGCAACCACATAAATCGAACATGCTGCTTGGTACTAATAATTTATTTCTATTCCCATTTTTCCAACTCTAAGTGAATATTACTTTTTTATAGCGTGACCTTTTAAGTAGAAGCCATTACCCTCTTTGGACAATAATCGCCTTCAAATTAATATTTTGTGTGTGACTGTCTCTGTCACAGGATTATTAATCGGAACCAGGGATGGACCCTAATATAACTTCAATTCAGGGATTGGGCGGGGTAGGGGTAATGGTATAATCGAAATAAAGAAGCCCTTTAACCTTTGAATGGCTGTAATGTAAATCAAACAGGAATATGAACAAAGACTGAGTCTGTACTTATGAACAAGAATTGGCGGATTGTATTATTTAATCACACGAACAGTTTAACATCATTTTTTTTGCAGGCTTTAAATACTCTTGATTGTTGAAAAAAAGTTTTGCGACGCGACAGTTCTCGAAGGAAAACCTCGGTCACGTGACCACCGATTCTAATGTTATCCCCCCCCCCCTCTCTCTCCTTTTCTCTCTTCATTCTTCCTCCCGCCCTCCTATTTTAGCATCCTCCCTTTACTCTTATAAGGGCATCTGGTTTTATCCCATATAGCTAGGTCTCTGGTCACAGATCGGCTAGCCTCCAACCCACAAGTATCGCACAAAGCACTAACTCCATAGCTCCGAAGAACAAAGATACTCCCCACCCCCTTTTTTATATTCACCACACACACACACACACACACACACACACACACACACACACACACACACACACACACACACGCACACACACACACGCACACACACATTGCACTCATCAACCGAATGACGGGAGTCTAACATGGAACTCTGCTAGTGCTGGTTCTCTGTCTGCTAGTCCACTAACATTATAAGTTCCGATTATCTTCTGTCTGTTTCGCACTTCAGATTTTGGTCTTCGCTTGTTCGGTGTGCTTCTGATGTGAGCGCTGATAGTGTCACGCTTCTCTTTCAGTCTCTTCCATAATTCTTGAGCAATATTATGTGCACAAATAAATTCCCTAACGGTTTTCTGGACCTGTTGTAGGTTAATCCTTACTTGAACATTGTGATGTTAGTAAACACACACGATGCACAGATTTATTATTTATGTGTTCCTAATCAATAGTTTTGCCGGCTTCGTGGCTTAGAGGTTATGACTTTTCTCCGTAATCTCGTATACTCTCGTCAGGTAACGTGATGACAGTTCAAATCAGCAGTGGTTCGAATCGCATCGGTAACTTACGGGGTATGTGAGCCGGCCGCTCAGAAAGCAATGGCAAACTACTGAGCGTAATCTTGCCAAGAGATCAACATACAGCTGAAAGATGCTGGTGTTGACAGCTAAGTCCTGTAAAAAAGGATATGATAAAAAAAAAAAAATCAATAGTTTGCCCTCTCTCCGTGGCAAAGGCGTTACGGACGCAGTTCGTAATTCCGCTTACCTGCGTTTGAAACACAACTGCAACCGATTTGGCAGCAGACTGTGTCATGCTGGGTTTTAACGTGATGGTATGGAAGCCGGTCGTTCAGAAAGCAATGGCAAACTACTGAACGTAAACTTGCCAAGACATCAACAAGAGCAGTAAAATGCTGGTGTTGACTGCAATGGCCTGTAAAGGATATGCGAAAAAACAAATTAGTAACACGATGTCTAGTGCTGTGTACACCTATGTTATTGTATTTTGTAATGACCGACTAGTAACAAGATTCCTCGTGCTGTGTACACATATTGTTTTGTATTTCGCAATGGCAGACTAGTAACGCGATTTCTAATGCTGTGTACACATATGTTAGAGTATTTTGTAATTGCAGACTAGTAACACGATGTATCGTGCTGTGTACACACATTATTTATGTATATGGTAATGCCAGTCTAGTATAGCTTGAGCTATCTTCAAACAGTTCTCAGGACATTTGACTCTCGCTTGAGTGACTGTGAGACCGCCTTTAAAATTTTAAATTGATTAAATGGTAGCCTGTGAGCCGCGGTAGCGCCGCAGATAGCCAGTGTGGCCTTAACCCCTATTGTGATATGTTCGAATCTTATTGACAGGGGAATTTTTTCGCAGACCTGGGCTTCTAGGTAGACCCAACCTAAAATAGGCATCAGGACATTCTATAGGACATAACGACGACCGGTACTGTATTGACCACATCACCCATTTCCAATTCCAATTTCAGTTTTCAAAAACAAAAGTTCCAAATTCCGTCTCGTTCAACCTGCTTCTTCAGCGATGGTTATTGTTGTGATCAGTGGTTTTTAGCCCTATTTCTGTCGTGTGCGCTCTTACGAGTTGGTCCTGACCCGGACTGGTTATATCGACTTTTGTGTCTGTGACGTCAGCTGGGGGGTTGGTCGGCGGCTGTCTTTTGCGCCAGTCTCCTCTGATTGTTTCTTTTGTTAGTGAAGGCTCCTGGCTTGCCTGGCTTGACTTGTTGCAGTCATAATAAAGACTTTTTATTTGGTATTTTTGCCTCCTTTTTGTGTAATGCCTGTAGAAGTTTTTCGATGTTATTTTCCTTCTTGCGCCTTTTTTTCACTTTCGCGTTTGAGTTCTTGCTGTCTTTCGATTTTTTCCTCTGTGTTCAGCCATGGGAAGATCTCTCCGTCATCTATATAGTACTCGAGGTCGGCCTCACTGTCATAGTGTACCTCAGGGTATTATATCGGTTTCCATCTGAGTTTCTTGAGCTTCGTCTTTTCTTTTTCTTCCCATCGCCTTCTGAATTCCTTACGCCTTAGTTTCTCTTTAATTCTCTCTCTCCTTGCCGATTCTATGCACCACTCCAAGGTAGGTGCCCGGGGCCACTCCATGCCGTCGTCAAGGTACTCATCTTGGTTTTCTTCAGATGTCTGGCGGGATATTGGTTTCCCCTTGAGTTTCTCGGGCGCCGTGGTTGGGCTGCTGTCTTTATCTTGCGGTTTCGGTTCGGTCTTTTGTTGGGTTTCGCCTTGCGGCTTGTCTGTGTTCTCTTGTATGGCTTCTGTTGGTTTGTTTCGGATTAATTCCATTTCAGCTTTCAGCAGTTATCTCTCCGCTTTAATGGTGCGCAGCATTTCTTCGTTTTCCTTCTTCATCTTGGCCATATGTTCCACTTCTTGCTTGATGTTTTGCTGGATCTCCTTTATTTCAGCAAGCAGCTTTTCATTGTCGCTGGTCGGTGCCGGTGATTGAAGCAGCTTGATTTGCTTCTTTAGCTCATCTATCTGGTCTTGCAGTTGAGCTTTTTCCGCTTGTGAGATGCACGTGGCTGTCTCGCACCTCCGTATTGCGTCCTTATATGGAGTTTTTGTGGTGATGGCGAAATTTAAGACGTCTCTGTGTCTTTGGAGGTACGGACAGCCCAAGTATCTTGCTCCATGCTTGCCCAGGCAGTTGGCGCACTTTCTTTTGTTGTTGGGTGCTCGGAAGTCCGTGTCCAGCTTGGCCAGCGGACACTCCTTGAAGGCGTGGTGATCGGCGCAGTACCGGCAGATTGCCGTCTTACTGCGACATGCTGCTCTGTTGTGGCCGGCCCTCTGGCATTTGGAACATTGGGTGATCCTTGGTATGAATCCCTCAGGCTGTTGAATTTTCCCTTTTATCGATACCTGGCGTGGTATCTCGCTGCCCTCAGTCGTCACCACCGCTAGCGTTGTAGGGATTTTTGAGTACGTCAGGATCCGCTCCGCCTTCAAGATTCTGATGTGGATATTTTCTTCTTGCAGCTGCTTCTGAATTTGTTCGTCTGACAGCTCCACTTGAATCCGCTTGACAACCCATCGGACTGTTTTTGAGTCGGCGTTTCCGACTCTAGTGTCTTTCTCCTCCTTCTTCTCAGCTGTCTTGGCTCTTGTCTGTGGTGGGCTGTCGACGGTCTCCCTCGTGGTGGCTTCAGTAGTAGCTGTAGTTTCAGGTTCTTTGTTGCAGCTTGCAGGCAGACTCTCCATGGTCGTCTTCTTTACAGTTTTGGCGGCTCCCACGCTGCACATCTTCTGTGTCTGTTGTTTCTCGGTGTTGGTCTTGCAACTTGCCTATTTCCTCCCCCGTATAAGGCGTCTTGACATTTTCAGGCGACTTGTCTTGATAGAGTTCGGCAGCTCGCGATCACCCATTGAGCTCGGATCAGTTTAAATACCCGTGGGACAAGCACCAGACGATGTCACAAACAGACAAAGTCCCCGCACATTGTTTAGTCATGGCTCATGTTTTACCTGGGCATGGCTATCTCATCTCACGCTCCACAATATGCGACACGAGTCACGTTCAGCTGCTGACTAGTGGTAATAACCAGTTAGTTGCTTATCTTTTACAGGACCTCTCAGTCAACCCCATCATTACTTGGCTGTTTGTGATTGCTTGGCAAGTTTACGTTCATTTCTTTGCCATTTCCTTTCGAACGACCGACATTCCTACCACTGTATGAAAACTTACGCAATTCGATCTGCTTCCAAATCGACGGCAGCTGAGTTTCTAACGCGGTATGTGGATTGCGAATCGTGCTCGTATTCCTTCGCCTTAGTGCCGTCCGTGGAAATAAGGCGATATATAATATAAACCCTTATCAGCCACACTGGCCACCGCCATGGGTCGATGTTATTAAGCCTTTTTGAAGCACAATGTACCAAACTATCGTCTGTCAAGACGGAAAGGTGCCAATGAACAGAATATAAACATGATCTCAGAATCTCTCCTTCCAGCTAAAAGTCTGTAAATGATGCAACAGGAAGCCTTCAGTCGTCTGTCCGCATGTCCACTAGTAATGAGCATACACTATCACCGTCATTTATCAAATCCTTTGCTGAACGTCGCTCTCATCGCGTCCCGCCATAAAGTTTCTCGATCCCTCGCCAGTTCTCATACCTCATGCCCTAAACGCCCAACATGTCAACAATATCATGCGTCCTTTTTCATGATGGTGGACTCCGGCCTCTTCTTTCTGGAACCATACCTTCCATCAATGTTCTTTCCAAACTACTGTGGAATGTAATATGACCAGATATTTCAGTTTCCAACACAGGATACTATTTATTTCCAACTACTGTGGAATGTAATATGACCAGATATTTCGGTTTCCAACACAGGATACTATTTATTTCCAACTACTGTGAAATGTAATATGACCAGATATTTCAGTTTCCAACACAGGATACTATTTATTTCCAACTACTGTGGAATGTAATATGACCAGATATTTCAGTTTCCAACACAGGATACTATTTATTTCCAACTACTGTGGAATGTAATGTGACCAGATATTTCAGTTTCCAACACAGGATACTATTTATGAGACATATTTCTCCCACGTTCGGACCATGTATTATGTCAGTATGTTTCTACTTCGTCGTCCATGATAATGTAAGAAGTTTTCTGTTACATTTAAGCAACAATGCGTCTGTTTTCTTCTTCAGTGTTTGTGAAAAATCCATGATTCTGTAAAATTTAGAGAAGAGAAATATACTGTAACATTTAGAGAGGACAAAAACTTGAATACGTTTAGACAAGATAAAACCTGGGACACACTGTAACATTCAGAGACAAGAAAATCTAGCACACTCTATATCACTTAGACATGAGAAAACCTAGGACATAATGTAATATTTAGAGAAGAGAAAATGTAACATCTAGAGTTAGAGTTAGTTGCATATCCTTTACAGGAAATCGCAGTCAACACGAGTATTTTCATCCTATTGTGATCTCTTGGCAGGTTTTTGCGTTGAGTAGTTTGCCATTGCTTTCTGAACGAGCGCACCCATACCATTTCGTAAAAAACCAATAAAAGGCGGTCGGCTGCCAAATCATTACAGCTGTGTTTCGAGCGCTTGTTTGCGAGATTATGAACTACGTCCGTACACCCTTCAATACGGAGCAGGCACTGTAACATACAGAGGGTAGAACAACTGGGACAAACCGTTACAAATGGAACCAAGAATGGGAAGAAGTACCGAGGCAGGCATGAAAAGGCGTTTCTTGAGCTTTTCCTCAAAGCATAGAGATGGGCATGTTATGAAAAGAAATGAATTGGAGAACTTGGTGACAACTGGCAAGATCGAAGGGAAGAGACCAAGGGGAAGACCAAGAAGTAAATAGCTGGATGGCTTGGCCACGTGGCATGGTTGAGACAGAAACACGGAGCTGTTCCTCGACTCTGGTGATCGAGTGAGATGGCAGAACATGACCGCCCACGTTTATCGGTTTGGCACATGATGGATAGATAGAGATGTAACAGCACATGAGTTGATTAACGTTGCTGGAGATCGTGAAATATGGAGAAACTTGATTACCCACACCGGATGACGACAGAATACACTTGATGTTGATGATGAAGAATGCTGATAATACTAGTTGCAGCAGCAGTTGCAGCAGCACTATTAGTGCTATTATTATTATTATTATTATTATTATTATTATTATTATTATTATTATTAACACAAGTAGCAGCAGTAGCAGTAGTAGCAACAGCAACAGTAGCAGCATCAGCAGTAGTAGCAGTAGTAGTAGTAGTAGTAGTAGTAGTAGTAGTAGTAGTAGTAGTAGTAGTAGTAGTAGTAGTAGTAGTAATAGTATCAGCAACAGTTATTGTAATGGTAGTGGTAGTAGTAGTGGCAGCAACAGTTGTAGCTGTAATGGTAGTCGTCGTCGTAGTAGTAATAATAGTATTAGTAGTAGTAGAAGTAGTAGTAGCAATACTGGTAGCAGTAGTAGTAGAAGTAAAAGTAGTAGTAGTAGTAGTAGTAGTAGTAGTAGTAGTAGTGTAGTGGTAGTAGTAGTAGTAGTAGTGTAGTAGTAGTAGTAGTAGTAGTAGTAGTAGTAGTAGTAGTAGTAGTAGTAGTAGTAATCGTAGTGGTAGTAGCGGTAGTAGATGCTGCAATGGTGGTGGTGGTCGTCGTCGTCGTCGTAGTAGTAGTAGTATTAGTAGTAGTAGTAGTAGTAGTTGTTGTAGTAGTAGTAGTAGCAGTAGTAGTTGTAGTAGTAGTAGTAGTAGTAGTAGTAGTAGTAGTAGTAGTAGTAGTAGTAGTAGTAGTAGTAGTAGTAGTAGTAGTAGTAGTAGTAGTAGTAGTAGTAACAGCAACAGTAATAGTAGTAATAGTAGTAGTAGACACAGCAACAAGATAGAGATACTGTTGTATCAGTTGTAGGACCGCTGCCATCACAATGTATCACATGGGCCCGTGAATCACCAGAAAATACGCTCACAAAAGCGCCAACGTGCAAGCCTTGGATCCCCGACAACATGTGGAGGAATCCAATCGCGCCGTGAGCCGGCGATATTATCAGGTAGCGTTCGGTCCCAAGAATGCAGCGGATTCTATTCGTCACATCACTTTTTGTAATTTATCCGGATATTGTTTGTCGGACTGCTGCGTTCAACAAGCGGGTTATAGAAAAGTGTTCTGGTGTGTTTTTATACGGGCACATCTTGGAAAGAACATTCACAATCTCATTTCTGGAGGTAAAATATTTCATTTTACTTTAAATGTTGTCGTTGATTTTACATAAAATACATGTTTACAAACCAGAGAGAGAGAGAGAGAGAGAGAGAGAGAGAGAGAGAGAGAGAGAGAGAGAGAGAGAGAGAGAGAGAGAGAGAGAGAGAGAGAGAGAGAGAGAGAGAGCTACGAAGAAGACCAATACTATAGAATGTTAATATTTATTTTGTGGTGAATTTTACTATCCATACACGAATTGTATATATTAGTATTGGGTGTCCTCTATCAAAGGAGAAGTAACGTGCCTCCTTCCCTCCACAAGTCTACGGGACACCCTTAGGCAAAGTGTTACCCGTTTAGCCCCCTATCACGGTTACATGAAACCATGTGTGCATGTGGTGGATGATGTTGAGAGCAGCCGTCAGATAGTTGTTGGTTATGGTCTCCAGTTTCACGACGGAAGGCAGATGATCTCTTTTTGGAGGCAATGTCTACGGTCATCGAACAGTATGGTTACTGCAAGGAAGCAATGCAATGGCAAACTACTTTCTTTAAAGATGCCTAGACAATCATGTTTCGCCAATTTATAGAAAATCAATGAAACAGTGTTACTGGGCTCTCCATAAGCTCAGGCTCGCTATGTAGGGACAGAGCTGATCCACGACTCTGGTGATCATGTGAGATGACAAAACTTGACCATCCACTCTTATCGGCATAGAACATGCAATAAGCCGAGAAAACATTTCAGAGGTATTAATGGGCACTCATTGAAACAGAGGACAGAATTTGAAATCAAATGACGCACTGGACAATGAGGCAGCCGTGGTGGCGATATGGCTACACCTGATCCAATGGTTATGGGTTCGATCCTCATTGCGACGGATTTGAATTTCAAAATTTGATCTGGACTCTCAAGGTTAAAATGGGTACCAAGAAATGTCTTGGAAAGTAAAAGGAGCCGGCATAATACTGATCACATCACCCACCGAGTGCCGATTGGTTTATACAAATATGTTGTTAGTACATATGCACTTGTGGCGTGTAAAGGCATCCTTGACTTTATTTGATTTGACTTGACTTGACTTGGCTTACTAGACAACATACAATATGAAAGGCATAGTGTGGCAACCTGCAAATGACGATTAAATTTTTTTAAAACCAAAATAGAAGTCACTTAACTGAGGCTTCGTGACGTTTGAATCCCGGGGTACAAAAATTAAAATGCGTGTCACGAGCTACAGAGATTAGTTGGTTGGAATTGAGGTGGAGGGTAAAGTATAAGACGTAATAAGAGTGGGGATGCTGATGTTAAGGAGAAGGTCTTAATCTCGGCTAAGTGACTTTCTTGTAGTTTTAAATATAGTTAAATAAGTGTTTTGTTTTGTTTTGGTGTGCTGACGAACGCTTTCTAACCCCAACATTGACTTTGCCATTTGTGTTTGTGGTCTTGTACAACTGATCAATTCCACTTTCTGTTTTCGCTAATTGACTCAGTTATTTAGAAATAATTTTAGTGGATGGCATGGTCACTGGTAGACGAGGCCTAGTCTGACAAACTGGACAGTACCTCTTTCGGTCATAGGCGTGTAATATTATAAGTGCATTTATCACAAGAAGTTATAACCTGAATAATAAATGTGTGTTCCAAGGTTAGTGTAACAACAGGGACAAAGTAGGTTAGTGTAACTGCTGGGACAATTTGGGTTAGTAGGACAACTGAGATAGTGTAGGTTAGTGCAGGGGTGGGCAAACTACGGCCCGCGGGCCGCATGCGGCCCGCCAAGTGATTTTATGCGGCCCGCGAGGGCATTTAGAAATATAAAAAAAATTTTAATTCGTTTTTAAGTTATTTTGTTGAATTTTACAGAATTTCATGTACCGTTATGATGAGTGTCAATAACAAACGTAAGATTGAAGATGAATGCCATGTTTTTAATGATGAATGGACAACTAAGTACTGTTTTATAAAAGTTGGTAGCAAATCAGTTTGTTTGTTGTGTCGTGAGTCAGTGGCTGTCTTCAAGAAGTACAGTTTAAAAAGACATTATCAAACAAAACATTCCGATTTCGGATACAAATTAACGACCGAAGATAAGGAAAGTTGAAGAGAAGGCCTTGAGTTGGTGAAAAATTTGGAGAAACAGCAAACTGTTTTCACTAAACAGTCTTCAATTCAAGATGCTGCAACTGAAGCTAGTCTTGTGCTGTCACACAGAATTGTAAAACAGAACAAGCCATTTTCTGATGGCGAGTTCATCATGGAATGTTTGCTACATGCAGCAAACATTATGTATCCAGAATAAAAAAAAACAACACAGATTTGACAACATTACTTTATCAAGGAGAACTGTGGTCAGACGTGTTGACAAGATAAGTGTCACTTTGAAGCATAAACTTCAAGATGCAAGTAAACAATTTTTGAGGTACTCTCTTGCATTGGTCATGATACTGCCTAATTATTGATATTTATACGTGGAATAAATTCTTCTTTCAAACTCACTGAAGAGTTACTGAGTGTTGAGTCACTCAAAGACACAACCACAGGCCATGATATATTCAATGCTGTTACTAACTGTATTGAACGAACTTGGTTGGTTTGGAACAAGATGGCAAGTGTTACAACTGACGGAGCTCGTGCTTTGACTGGAAAAAATGTAGGTCTGGCAAAGTTGATAAGTGATAAGATTAAAGCAGAATATCCAGACCACACATTATTACCACTTCACAGTGTGATCCATCAAGAAAGTCTGTGTAAAACTGTTTTGAATATCAAACATGTTATTGACCCAGTTGTCAGTTTCATCAACCTCATCAGATCAAGAGGACTTAATCACAGACAGTTCAAGTCATTACTTGACGATTTGGAAACTGAACATTCCGATGTCCTGAACCACACCAATGTTCGATGGCTGAGTCTCGGCAAGGTGTTGAGGCGAGTGTGGGAACTCACGAGAAGAAATAGTGATGTTCCTAGAGATGAAGGGTATTGCATGTGACTTTAATACTAACATTGCCAATAAAGAGTGGCAGTTAGACTTTGTGTTTGCCATTGAAATTATGGAAAAGTTAAATGAACTGAATGTCAAACTTCAGGGCAATGGTGTGTTTGCACATGAATTGTATGTATACGTAAAATCATTTGAGGCAAAACTCTCACTGTTCTCCAGACAAGCAAGTGAAAAAAGATTTTGTCACTTCCCTTTGCTGAAACAAGAAACCATATCTGGTGAAATGACTGAAAAATACAAAGCCCAATTAGATGCATTGATTGAAGAATTTGGATGGAGATTCCAAGATTTCAAGAAATTAGAGCCATAGTTCAATATTCTCAGTTCACTTTTTAGTGCAGAAGCTGATACAGCCACAGAGGACATACAGTTGGAGCTACTTGACTTACAAGCAGATCATGAATTGAAAGAGAAATTCAAGACAGATGGTTTGCTGGATTTCTATGGATCTTTATCACAAGAATCATTTCCCAACTTGAAAAACTTTGCAGCTAAACTTTTATCATTATTTGGATCAACATACATTTGCGAACAAGCATTCTCTTGCTTGAAGATTAACAAATCTAAGAATAGGTCTTTATTGTCGGACTGCAACTTGCATGCTGTCATGCGAATTTCAACAAGTAAACTTGCTCCAGATTTCAAGAATATTGTCAAAAATTGCAAGCAGTTTCAAACATTTCATTAGAAATCAACAACTGTAGTGATAATGTAGTCGCCGTGTGTCTAAATTAAAGCCATTGATAGATAATAAAGAATATTTGTTATAATAACAAGTTGTAAAATCGTGTTAACAAATTAGTGAAAGTTTTTGTCCATATTGTCAAATATATTGTATAAGTGTATAAGTAAAATAAAATTGCAATAATTAGTTATTTATACTCCTTAATAACCTATAAATAATTAATAATTACTTATTGTGATAGGTTGCTGTAAACAAAATGGATATATATATATCTATATATATATATATATATATATGCGGCCCGCCAATAGCTTTACATTTGTCAATGCGGCCCTCCGCACGAAAAGTTTGCTTGATTTTGCACTTTGTCCAGCTCTTGTAATGTGGTTTTTGATGCCGAACACCATGCAGTTGACCCGTATGCGTGTCACGAGCTGCAGAGATGAGTTAGTTGGAATTGAGGTGGAGGGTAAAGTATAAGACGTAATAAGAGTGGTGATGCTGATGTTAAGGAGAAGGTCTTAATCTCGGCTAAGTGACTTTCTTGTAGTTTTAATATAGTTGAGTAAGTGTTTTGTTTTCTTGTGGTGTGCTGACGAACGCTTTCTAACCCCAAAGTTGACTTTGCCATTTGTGTTTGTGGTCTTGTAAAACTGATCAATTCCACTTTCTGTTTTCGCTAATTGACTCAGTTATTTAGAAAGAATGTTGATGGATGGCATGGTCACTGGTAGACGAGGCCTAGGCCGACAAACTGGACAGTACCTCTTTCGGTCCCAGGCGGGTGATATTATAAGTGCATTTATCACAAGAAGTTATAACCTGAATAATAAATGTGTGTTCCAAGGTTAGTGTAACAACAGGGACAACGTAGGTTAGTGTAACTGCTGGGACAATTTGGGTTAGTAGGACAACTGAGATAGAGTAGGTTAGTGTAACTGCTAGGACAGTTTGGGTTAATGTAATAAGTGGGACAGAGTAGCTTAGGGTAACCGCTGGGACAGTTTGGGTTAGTAGGACAACTGGGATAGAGTGTAACTGGTTTAGTGTAACAATGGAACAACAAGTGGGACAGAGTGTAGCTGGTTTAGTGTAACACTGGGACAGAGTGTGGAAAGAGATTTGTGTAACAACTGAGACATCGCATTAGAAAATCTTAGTCAGCACACCAAAACAAAAAGATACCGATTCAACTATATTAAAAACTACAAGAAAGTCACTGAGTAAATGAGTGTAACAACTGGACAGAATGGGCTACTGTAACAACTGAGACATGGTGGGTTAATGTAGTAGCTGGGACAAAGGGGGCAATTGCAAGAATCGGGTGGGGCACAAGCAGCTGAGAAGAATATTTAATATGAGATGAAACCTACAAAGGCATAGTAATTTGCACGACGTTGAGTAGGTTAAGACACCTTAAACTTGAAAGCGCACCAGGCAGGGGAAATGGTGAAGAACTGAGAATCTTTTCAGAGTTTTGTAATGCCAGGGACATTCCGCAAAGAACCTGCTATATTTATACAGGGTGTTTGTAAGTCTAACTACACTTTGTATGTAGAACATTAAAAAAAAAAAAATTAAGTCCATGACGTTATCAAAAATGTGCTAAAATTCATTAAATTAGTTACAATAGTTTACAAATTAGTTTCTGCTATGGTCTAACGCTGTTTTGGGGAAGCTGGAAAGTACCAATGCAGTATTAATTATAAATTATTCAACAAATGTCTAACAATAATGCGATGAGGAGGTATCAGGGAATCTTGCTATAAATCTTTGAACAACCATCCATGTCTATCAACTGCCATTTCGAAACACTTGTTCAACCAAAAATTCTTTCTCCCGTTGATAACATCATTCTACTTGGAGTGCAAAGAATTTCTTCATCAGACGACAGCCACTCGCTGCATATTGCTTCCCGATGGACTGTAAAGCACATTTATTGATGACGTAATGTACTTCATTTAAAAAAAAATTGTTCTATATTCAAAGTGTAGTGAGACTTTACAAAAACACCCTGTATAAAATATAGAAAAGTTAGTTTTATGTCCTTTATAGGACGTTGCATTCAACTCCAGCATTCATTGGCTGTTTGTGATTGTCGCGGCAAGTTCATACTATTGTGAAAATCAGCGCAATGCGATCTAATCGCAACTCACCTATGACGGACTTCTACCCTCTCAATTACGCTCATTCACCCGAGGCTGTTGGCATAATGTGAGGTTTCGGATTTGGTGAGCGCCGCCTAACATTCGGCGCTAACAGAATGCAGGTATTACCGTTTGCTATTATATGGTAGCTCGATCATATCTAAGACCTAACCATGCAGTGAACTACAAGAGTTAAAATTAGTTATAAATAGACAAACATGTATTGTTTGGCGCTCATAAAAGTGGAAGAAAGAAGTTGAGACCAGAGGACACACTAGATATAATAAAAACTGAAAGCTATAGTTACCGACAGGGATTCGAACCTCTTACCCCCAAATAACGACAGCGCTTCTCTGCAGGAACACGTATTCTTCGACGTATGGCCAACTAGAGACCGCAAAGGTTTAGTTACACGGAAACATAAATTAAGAAGACATAAATACCACAAGAAGCATCTAAGTAAATGTATACATTCTTAAGCATGCGAATCGATACAGCTATCTTGGAACAGCCATAACTTCTGATATAAGATGTCTTGTAGAGATTAGAACATGTATCTCCATGGCCAAAAATAGCCTTTTCCAACACAGAAAATATATTCACAAATAAAAGCTTTCATTTGCAGAGAGAGAGAGAAAGAGAGAGAGAGAGAGAGAGAGAGAGAGAGAGAGAGAGAGAGAGAGAGAGAGAGAGAGAGAGAGAGAGAGAGAGAGAGAGAGAGAGAGACTGAATGTTAAAGAGGTGTGTAAAACCTGTATTGCTGTAGGCATTGTGAAACGTGAACAATAAGCAATCTAGCTGGGAAACATCCAAAGATAGTGAAAATAAGCTTTGTTAAGAAAATGTAGAGTTCCACTGACTGATAGGCAAACGAATGTGACAATCCTTCAAGAAACAAATGAAAACCACAAATTTATCAATGAAATTCGACGTATGCAGTCAACTCTATTTGAGCAGGCTATGTGGAGAAATACATGTGACAATTTAGTGACAGCTGGCAAACTTGACGAAAAAAGAACAAGGGGAAGATAAAGCGATAAATGTCTGAGTGGCTTCGAAACTTGGCATAACCGAGACACGAAGACAGGCTTGATCCAGGACTGATGATCGTCTGAGACGGCGATCCATGACTTCCCCGCCAATGGGTATGAGACATGATGATGATGATGATGATGATGATGATGATATATGTAATCTCTCCCGCGTGTTAACAGGGCCTATAAGGACAGCAGATGATGCGACCGTCACCTCCTACATCACATAGCTACGTCGCTGATTTGATCTCGGTTTTATAAATTGGATTGTCGGGCCTGCCACTCCGTCAAGGTTGATCCCAGTCCCGAGCCCTGCATGTAGAGGTGGGTTGTAGCTGGGCTTGGAATTGCGTGCATATAGGAGAGTGGCTGGTCAAACAAGGAACAAGCGAGACTGCTGGCATGAAGGCCGCAAAGAGTAGATTCCCCATAGTGCAAAGATCACTACAGACAAATATATGCTTGTCCTGAAAGTTAGGATTACAATCAATAATTGAGTTGTTGAGAAATCTAGCAAGAAGGCGTTTTATTGCCTTTCGACTGCATAGGAATTCCTTAAGGCTGATTAACTCTCTTCTCCACCCACAATGGTATATGTTCGGCTATTCAGTTTGCTAATTTATGTCCGTTGTCGTTTGGAAAGACAGTTAGCAAATCAAGTAGCTGATCATATACCAGTATGGTGGAAAAGAGAGTTAATCCACCTTCAGGAAGCCGTGCGCTGTCGAAGGGTATACGGTTCGGTTCCTCAATATGTTAATATCTGTCCGATGTCTTTTGGGAAGACAATTAGCAAATCGAGTAGCTGATCGTATACTTTTTTTTTTTTTTGCCGAAAGATTCTGTTCTTGACAGCAATGTCCTGTAAAGGATGAGCGAAAAAAAAATTTAAATAAAATTCTGTCAACAAAGAAAATAATTCAGTTGGTTGATTGGTTTGTTGGTTGGTTTGTTGATTCGCTGCTTAGTAGGTTGGTTGATTGGTTGCTTAATTGATTGTTTGGTTGCGTAATTGATGGGTTGGTTCTTTGGTTTGTTGGTTGGTTAGTTCATTAGTTGTTTAGTTTTTATTGTTGGTTGGTTTGTTGGTTGGTTGGTTCATTAGTTGCTTGTTTTTGATTGTTGGTTGGTTAGGTTGTTGGTTGGTCGGTTTGTTAGTTGGTTGGTTTGTTGGTTTGTTGGTTCATTAGTTGGTTGGTTTTGATTGTTGTTGATTGATGAATCCTCAAGAAGACTGATTATTAATTCTCACATCAGATGTATCGGAGTTCATGTCTGAAACCTAAAATGGATCTGCATTTACCGGACACAGGTTGACGTCGAGACTTGACTTCCGACCAGCGACCATCGCACTAACTCCACTCGGGCTGTTCTGAAGAGCTCTCATTCCTTTCCCAAATCTCCGGAACCAGCAAGACGGGTGCTGGAACTTCACAACTAAGGAAATACATATTATAACCAGGTCATCATTCAGCACTGCACAGTGCCTGGAGTTAGGTCTGAACGGGAATGGGAATCTGCACTGAAGCATTGTATGATGCGGCCAGTTTGTGATTTCGTATAGCACACACGGAAACTCTGCGAGTAGGCCTCGATTAGTCATATTACCTCGACTGGATTTAGATATTTCATTTCCAAAAGATACCAAACCATCACACAAAAGACACCAAGCCATCATACAAAAGACACAAAACCATCACACAAAAGACACCAATCCCATAATATAAAAGACAATAGACCATCACACAAAAGACACCAAGCCATCACACAAAAGACACCAAGCCATCACACAAAAGACACCAAGCCATCACACAAAAGACACCAAGCCATCACACAAAAGACACCAAGCCATCTCACAAAAGACACCAAGCCATCACACAAAAGACACCAAGCCATCACACAAAAGACACCAAGCCATCACACAAAAGGATTTCAAATGAGAGATAAGTCGTATTTGTTTTTGTTCGCTGACTTTGACCTCAAGCGTAGTCCGTACAGTGCTTACGACTACTAATAGTTACTAGTTCTGGGCAGTGCACGGGACTGAAGCTTGCGGGTGGATTAGCTTTCCCTGTTACCAGTGTTTCCGGCCATTAGGAAAAACCAGTCTGAGGTAATTTACGTCCTCAGGTCTAGGACGAGAAATCAACATTTTAGTCCAACCAAACTGAATAGGGGTTCAACCCGCTACATCGCCATCAGCGCATTGGAAGTTTAAGAACGGGTGCTCTTATCAACTCGACCATGCTGACCTACGAAACCGCTAATCAAACATCGGTAAAGCGTCTAGATGAGTGTAGCTAAGACCCGACATCACTGCACTCAGGACAATCACATCGGTCAACAGCCAGTGAAGAGTCACACTACTAATTGTTCCCACTGCTATCTGATTGAAAGTTTTCCTGGTAAAATCCTTCCGTTCTTTAAAAGTTCATGAAGCACTCACTAGATTAAACCGGAATAACCCAGCTACATACATTTATGGATGCAATTCTGCGGGAACAAAATTACTCTGCCCCCCAAATTCAAATAGCCATAATGGCAGGTCAATTGAATCGATCTTACTAAGATAACAAGACGATTGCCGATGTGAAAATGCGCGATCAAATAAGCCACTCTTGAATCAGGAAACGTGCATTGATCTCGTGTCTATCTATCTACGTAACGGGTCAAATGTTGGATGGGCTCGATGTAATGATGCCTAAATGGAACTGTTAAATCCTGAATACGCAATTAGTGGTTGTCAATTAAAACATTTATGTAGATATTAAACGGGATGCGAGTTAATTGAGCATATGACAATTGTCTATTTGGTCAAGCTGCAGAATTTTTTGCGTGATTCAGACTTGATTGACGTGTTTCTGCTGTATTGTTGGGATTTGATGTGTTCATTTAATTTTGCTGTTTAAATGTTGTTATCTAAATAAAAGGGCTTTGCACTGTTCTACGAATTATAAATAAACACACACACATTAAAAAACATGGCATTAAGCCAGATTGGCATTAAGCTAGACTGACAGGCAGATAACAGACTAAAAGACAGACACACATACAGACGGACACATCGACAGACAGACAAAAAAAAAACAGACAGACAAACAGATATATAGAGGTGTGTAACTTACGAATTACGAATGCAAGTATACATTTTGATACATGGGGAGTAACAGAGAAATACTTATTTTTACACACACACACACACACACACACACACACACACACACACCACACACACACACCACACACACACACACACACACACACACACACACACACACACACACACACACACACACACACACACACACACACACACACACACACACACACACACACACACACACACACACACACACACACACACACACACACACACACACACACACACACACACACACACACACACACACACACACACACACACACACACACACACACACACACACACACACACACACACACACCACACACACACACACACACACACACACACACACACACACACACACACACACACACACACACACACACACACACACACACACACACACACACACACACACACACACACACACACACACACACACACACACACACACACACACACACACACACACACACACACACACCACACACACACACACACACACACACACACACACACACACACACACACACACACACACACACACACACACACACACACACACACACACACACACACACACACACACACACACACACACACACACACACACACACACACACACACACACACACACACACACACACACACACACACACACACACACACACACCACACACACACACACACACACACACACACACACACACACCACACACACACACACACACACACACACACACACACACACACACCACACACACACACACACACACACACACACACACACACCACACACACACACACACACACACACACACACACACACACACACACACACACACACACACACACACACACACACACACACACACACACACACAACACACACACACACACACACCACACACACACACACACACACACACACACACACACACACACACACACACACACACACACACACACACACACACACACACACACACACACCACACACACACACACACACACACACACCACACACACACACACACACACACACACACACACACACACACACACACACACACACACACACACACACACACACACACACACACACACACACACACACACACACACACACACACACACACACACACACACACACACACACACACACACACACACGCGCGCGCGCGCGCGCGCGCGCGAGCAAGTGAGAGGGGAGGGGGAAAGAGAGAGACTCTCTGTATGTAGGGGGAGGAGTGAGGAAAATAAATAAACTCGGAGAGCGATAACCAGATAAGAGTTTATTTATATAACAACTTTATCATTATTCATCTCTAATGATTTCCTCATCCCCAGCCGCTACAGCTCGATTTCCTGTCACGCGAAACTGTCTCTGCTGTCCTGTCGTGTGTGACAGTGTTGTATAAGGCAGGCGTGTATGATGATGTTTTAGATACCTATCCGGGCGTAAGATCATCTTTACTGTTGGATGCGTGTGTGAGCGATGGGTGCCGGATCCATAATATAAGAAAGTAATAATCCATTTGCTGTTACAGAGGCATTTCTAATGTGTGTATGTTCACGGCGTCTGTGGGTTAGGGGATTGTAAGACCTGCAGTTTCATTATTTCCTGACCTAGCGAGTCGAGGGTTCGAGATCAGCCGCCAACGATATAGAAGCATATCTCTTTGCGTTGGTTTCTATGGTATGAGATGTCAAAAAGTAATGGCAAACTATTGAGCTAAAATTTGCCTAGTAAAAGTAAACCATGGGGCTGAATATAACGTCCTGTAAAGAATATGCAACTAATTATATTATTTACGTGACACAGACATACCGTTAGAAGCCGCGGGGGTAAGTGATTGATATACGATCATACAAAGATTCACTGCTATTGATAGGACTTCATACACAAGCTATACTAGTTTCCATTCTCTTCCATCAGTACCAAATAGTATAGTGATGAATTTATAATTATATTGGTTTGTTTGCATGGGTGAAGGCAATCCATACAGACACTGCTGTTGAGGGTGTCAAGTATTAGTCCTTCATAGCAACACAACATAGTGAAATGGAACGACCAATTCCTTTACTCGTTGCCTTTAATTCCAAGACAATTCCCATAACATTCTGAATATTGCCTGGTGCCTGTTTTCAATGTGACGGTGTGGACACCGCAGCCGTACTGGTCGGAACAATAAATCTCCTAATAGTCCACTTGCTTCCCCCTCCTCTCCCCCCTCCCAACACAAAAGAATACATAAAACAACGAGGTTATCACTAGACTACAAAACTGAAATATGGATACAATCGCCATGTACGGATGTGAATCATGGGCAATCAGCAGACAAGTGAGAAATTCTGTGGAAGCCACAGAGATCTGGTTTTATAGAAAAACTAGCTGACCCTGCCCGGCTTCGCCCAGACCCTGGTGGGGAGCATCTCATTTAATTCATATAAGTAGTCATATAAGTTCTCGTTCCCGTTACCGACCGTCTGTCTGTCTGTCTGTCTGTCTGTCTGTCTGTCTGTCTGTCTGTCTGTTTGTCTGACCCGGCCCGGCATTGCCCAGCTCCTGGTGTGGAGCATCTCATTTAATTCATATAAGTAGTCATATAAGTTCCCGTTCCCGACTGTCTATCTGTCTGTCTATCTGTCTGTCTATCTGTCTGCCTGACCCTGCCCGGCTTCGCCCAGTCCCTGGTGGGGAGCATCTCATTTAATTCATATAAGTAGTCATATAAGTTCTCGTTCCCGTTACCGACTGTCTGTCTGTCTGTCTGTCTGTCTGTCTGTCTGTCTGTCTGTCTGACCCGGCCCGGCATCGCCCAGCTCCTGGTGTGGAGCATCTCATTTAATTCATATAAGTAGTCATATAAGCTCCCGTTCCCGTTCCCGACTATCTATCTATCTGTCTGTCTGTCTGTCTGTCTATCTATCTATCTGTCTGCCTGACCCTGCCCGGCTTCGCCCAGTCCCTGATGGGGAGCATCTCATTTAATTCATATAAGTAGTCATATAAGTTCTCGTTCCCGTTACCGAATGTCTGTCTGTCTGTCTGTCTGTCTGTCTGTCTGTCTGTCTGTCTTTCTGTCTGTCTGTCTGACCCGGCCCGGCATCGCCCAACTCCTGGTGTGGAGCATCTCATTTAATTCATATAAGTAGTCATATAAGCTCCCGTTCCCGTTCCCGACTATCTATCTATCTGTCTGTCTGTCTGTCTATCTGTCTGATCCGGCCCGGCTTCGCCCAGCCCCTGATGGCGAGCATCTCATTTAATTCATATAAGTAGTCATATAAGTTCCCGTTCCCGACTGTCTGTCTGTCCGTCCCTCCCTCTCTGTCTGTCTGTCTGTCTGTCTGCCTGTCTGTCTAATCATTTATTGGTTGCAGTTAGAACAACCTTAGATAAACGAAGACCAACTTACAAAAAGCATTAGAAAGAGCACTTGAAAGATCTTTACATCTTCCCCAACAATTAACTTGGGTAAATGGAGCGGCGGCAGCAGCATCAGCAGAAGAAGGAAAAGGAGGAGTAGGAGCTGGGAGGAGGAAGAGGGAGGTGGAGAAGGGAGGAGTAGGAGGGAGGAAGAGATAGGCGGAGAGAGGAGGAGGAGGGAAGAGGAGGGAGGAGGAAGGAGGGAGGAGGAGTAGGGAGGAATAGGAGGGAGGAGGAGGGATTAGGAGGAGGAGGAGAGAGGAGGAGAGGTAGGAGAAGGGAGGAGGAGGGAGGAGGAGGAGGAGGAGAGGAGGGAGGAGGAGGAGGAAGGAGGAGGAGGAGTAGGGAGGAATAGGAGGGAGTAGGAGGAGGAGAGAGGAGGAGGAGGTAGGAGAAGGGAGGAGGAGGGAGGAGGAAGGATGAGGAGGCAGGAGGAGGAGGCAGGAGGAGCGAGGAGGAGGAGGAGGTAGGAGGAGGAAGAGGGAGGGGGAGGAGGAAGAGGGAGGAGGAAGGAGAAGGAGGAGGAGGGAGAAGGAGGGAGGAGAAGAACGCAGGGGGAGGAGGAGGGAGATGGAGGAGCAGGGAGGAGGAGGAGAGAGGAGGAGGAGGGAGGGAGGAGGCGGAGGGAGGAGGCGGAGGGAGGGAGGTGGAGGGGAGAGGAGGCGAGGGAGGAGGAGGCAGGAAGAAGAGGAGAAGGATGAGGGAGGAGAAGGAGGGGAAGGATGAGGAGGGAGGAGGAGGAAGAGGGAGGAGGGAGGTGGAGAGAGGAGGAGGGGGAGGAGGTAGGAGGAGGAGGAGGGTGAGGGGGAGGACGTAGGAGGAGGAGGAGGGAGTAGGAGGAGAGAGGAGGAGAAGGGAGGAGGAAGGAAGAGGAGTGATTAGGAGGAGGGAGGAGGAAGAGGGAGAAGGAGGAGGGAGAAGGAGGAGGGAGGAGAAGGAGGAGAGGAGGGAGGAGGAGGAGGGAGGAGGAGGAGGAGGAGGAAGAGGAGGAGGAGGAGGGATGTGGAGGGAGGAGGTAGAGGGAGGAGGAGAGAGGATGAGGAGGGAGGAGGAGAAGGGAGAGGAGGGATGAGGAGGATGGAGGAGGAGAGGGAGGAGGAGGGAGGAGGAGGAGGGATGTGGAGGGGAGGAGGAGGAGAGAGGATGACGGAGGGAGGAGGAGAAGGGAGAGGAGGGATGAGGAGGGAGGAGGAGAGGGATGAGGAGGGAGGAGGAGGGAGGAGTAAGAGGAGGAGGAGGTAGGTGGAGGAGGGAGACAAAGGGAGGAGAAGGAGGAGTAGGGAGTAGGAGGGATGAGGGGTAGGACGTAGGAGTAGGAGGAGGGAGGAGTAGGAGTAGGAGGAATAGGAGGGAGGAGGAGGGATTAAGAGGAGGAGAGAGGAGGAGGAGGGAGGAGGGAGGAGGTAGTAGAGGAGGAGGAGGAGGGATGTGGAGGGAGGAGGAGGGAGGAGGTAGAGGGAGGAGGAGAGAGGATGAGGAGGAAGGAGGAGGAGGGATGAGGAGGAGGGAGGAGGAGAGGGAGGAGGAGGGGGAGGAGGGAGGAGGAGGAGGGAGGAGGAGGAGGGAGGAGGAGGGATGAGGGGGAGGACGTAGAATTAGAAGGAGGGAGGAGGAGGGAGTGGGAGGAGAGAGGAGGAGAAGGGAGGAGGAAGTAAGAGGAGTGATTAGGAGGAGGGCGAGGAGGTAGGAGGAAGAGGGAGGAGGTAGGAGGAAGAGGGAGGAGGAGGAGGAGGAGGAGGAGGAGGGAGAGGGAGGAGGGGGAGGGTAGGAGGAGGAGGAGGGGAGAGTAGGAGGAGGATTTTAACGCATATGCCTGTAGACAACTGCAGCGAAAAGGTGGGTCTGTCTATCTATCTGACCCGCGTGGCTTCGCCCAGCTCCTGGCGGGTAGCGTCTCATTAAATTCATACAATAAAAAAAGTAACTTAAAAGAATGTCCTTCCACACACCATCCATTATTTTTAATGAAAACTCTTTCTAATCACCTGCATGACTACAGTAACTTCTTAAGCAAAAAAAGATGAGTTACAATGTTATGCATTGTGCATTATTTTTATGAAAAGTTTGAAAATGCCTTACAGATTGTATCATTGTTTATTATAACTCATATGCCGGTATATAACTATGGACAAAGAGTTTATAAATCTTTGAAAACGATGCCACAATATGACTATAAGTTATACAGAAAAGTTATGCCCCTTGAAATAACTTTTACAGAGTTAAGTCCCCTTAAGTATATGAAATTACAATGAAAAATGAAAAATGAAATAATATTGGGTAAGCAGCCGATTTCACACTAAAAAAATATCACAGTTGGCAGCTCTGGAATGAAAGGAAGACGTGTAGAAAATTTCATCTCAATCGGATGGGCGGTTCGCGAACAAATAAAGGACATACGGACATACAGACAGACAGACAGACAGACAGACAGACAGACAGACAGACAGAGATCGCAATTTATATATAAGATGATGAGAACACCGTGGAAGGATAGTAAGAGTAGTCATGATGTCTTGAAAGAAGTTAGTTCACAAAGAGAATTTGTGCTCCGCATCATCAGAATAGTCCACATTCTTAGGGCACGTCATGGAAAAAGGAAAGCTGGAGTATGACGTCATAACAGGAAGGTTGGAGATAGTTTGACATCAAGGCAATCGCTGATTAGCTTCCGTTAAACTTAGGATAATCTCCAAGATTGGCCCCTGAATTTGTTAAAATTAAGTATTATTTGTGAAAGACAGCACGGGTTGTAGAAGAGACGAAATGTTTTTTTTTTACAGACGATCACTGTTATATTATGCGAAGCAAGGTGGAACCAAGCAGGCAAAAGCTTCTATGCACAGGAGAAAAAACGCTGTGTCCAAGGCCACAAAGAGGAAAAACACCCACAGCAATATGTAAAACCACACACACACACACACACACACACACACACACACACACACACACACACACACACACACACACACACACACACACACACACACACACACACACACACACACACACACACACACCCCACACACACCACACACACACACACACACACACACACACACACACACACACACACACACACACACACACACACACACACACACACACACACACACACACACACACACACCACACACACACACACAACACACACACACACACACACACACACCACACACACACACACACACACACACCACACCACACACACACACACACACACACACACACACACACACACACACACACACACACACACACACACACACACACACACACACACACACACACACACACACACACACACACACACACACACACACACACACACACACACACCAGAAAAAAAAGCATACAAGAAAAAGAAATAAACACGAGGATGATGCAATGATAGGCATCAACGAATGATAAAGATGAATAAGTTAATGAGGTATTTGCACACGAATCCTCTAGGTCAGTGGTTCCCAACGTGTTTTGGCCCATGTATCCCTTCACCATATGTTCAGAATGTTACCCCCCCCCCCCCCTTTCGTGTTTTCCTCCCTATAAATCCCCCCCCCCCTTTTTTTCGTTCCCTCACAGTATACGTAAAAATTGAAGCTAAATTTAATAACTCATATTAGAACATGTCAAGACGTCTACATAAAACGTGATTTGCAGGTCTTCTTACGTTATAAAACGAATTTCAGAAGGGTGAGAAGTACAGACCCGAAAATTATGGGGGGAAAACAATATCAAGTAATCGGTTCTTGTATTAATACGATCTTCAAATAATCTTAATTCCCCCCCCCCCCCCCCCCCTGGAAACCCTAAAACTCCCCTTGGGGGATGGGGGGGGGGGAATTCCCCACCGGTTTAGAACCACGCTCTAGGTAGATCACATCTGTTTAACCAGACATTTTGATAATATCTACACGATGTAACGAATTTAGACGCGCAGATATAAAGTCAGATCACTATCTCATGATGAGTAAAATGAAGTTTAAGCTCTAGAGAATTTAACATCTTATTAAAATGGCATGTAACATAATGTATGGTATCTCGGAAACTAAGAAACTAATGAACAATTTATGGTCACCGTCTATCACAGTGGTTCTCAACAGGTATAGGAATACCCCTCCCCCCATTCCAAGGGGGAATTGTAGGGTTTCCAGGGAAGGGGGGGGGGGAATTAAGATTATTTCAAGCTCACGTTAATAAAAAGAACCGATTACCTGATATTGTTTTTCCCTCCATACTTTATGGTTGTCAACTTCTCGCCCTTCTGAAATTCGTTTTATAACGTAGGTAGACCCAAAAATCACGTTTTATGTAGACGTCTAGACTTGTTCTAGTATGTGTTATTAAATGTATTTTCCATTTTTTTCGGTATACTGTGCAGGGGCGTGGGGGGATTCATAGGGAGGAAATATGAAAGGGAGGGAGCAATGACATTCTGAACATATGATGAAAGGGTGTATGGGCCAAAAGATTGAGAACCACTGGTCTATCAGAAGTACCACACCTTTGAACAGTTAGTAGACGAGGCGAACACTGACGACTACTGACAGCAAGTTAAAAGCATCTGGATACCACAAACAAATGGAAGTCTTAGGAAAAAGAGAACGAAAACATAAAGCATGATAACACCAGACACGCGCAACACAATAAAAAAAAGGGAAACATGGAAACGATCTCTCTTAGTAAAACGCCACTTCAACAGACAAAGATGGGAAAACAGATAGGGAAAATAATAAAACAAAAACAAGAGGAGCTTGCATAGCACTAGGACATCTGTGGAAGTCAAAAGAAATTAAACTTAGCACCAAACAATTTTTAACAGCAATGTTAAATTAGTATTATAATATCTATAAAACAAAGAATTCTACTAAACTACAAACACTCATTGATCGGTGCGTGATCAGAATAGTGGGACTAAAATGGTATGACAGAGTCAACAATAAGGAACTCATAGAGAGAAATAAACAAATACCAGTGAATCAAACGACGAGGAACATGTCGCTGGATGAGAGACACGTGACGATAGTATAACTAGATACTCCCTTGATCTGGCCGACGCTCGACGCTCAGAGGAAAGGCGAGACGGACATATAATCAGATTGCTACTGGAACTATTAGTGTTGGAACTACTTCGCTGGCTGCTGAGGATGGGGACGCAGCGCTTATGGGAATGTCCCGAATGCTGTGATGTCGGTTCCTAAATCAATCAATCAATCAATCCCTTGTTTTCAACCCACAGGGAGAAGGAAATAATGGGAGATCTACCCAATAATACACAGAGAAGAGAAGTAGAGACAGAGATGGATAATATATGGAGAACTTGGGCGGAGCTACAGGATACAGCAACAGACAGGACGACTTTGTGTGTGTTGATTAACGGGCTATTCACCAATGCGGGATAATCAAGAAAAGAAGAAATCATATGCCACTTGAAGTGACAAAGTTTTGAAAATCACACCTAGAGTGGTTTCAGTGCTTGTGTTCGTTGGCTTGAGCTCCAGCGTGAAGTCCTGTATGTCGCATGAAGGCATCCTGTTGTCCAACATCAGTGTGATGTCATACAGGACCTGAGGTTTGCGTGAGTATCCGTTGTCCCATGTCTGGCTTATTGGTGTGCAGACTGGTGGTTCCTCGCCGTACAGGCAGACACTCTCCGACTTCGGAGGAATCGGCGATCCTACTGACTTTAACCAGGACCCCGAAAGGACCTGTTGCCCAGGACGCTCGACGAGGACGCGTCAATAGGTCTTGGCCAGTATATAACCCGGCCCTGGTGCCTTGGAAACACCTCTGCGTCCCCAGTGGTTTCAGTGATTGAGAATACACCTCCAGATTGCCATGACCTAGGTGACGTCATGGTATAGTTGGGCCATAACCCAACCCTAGTTAGATGAGGTTAGAGGTTATGGCAGTGTTCAGGAATTGGACACATAGACCATGAAAAGCCGAGACTTTTCACGCGGCGTGAAAAACGCTGGGATTCGCTTCGCAGTGAACAGGAGGCAGGATCCGAACAAATGGCATTCGAGGTATGGTTGTCGTCGTGGACGCACCATGTAGAGAACATAGGCACAGCTTATACTATGCCACCTTTTATTATCTTTGTGTAGTAATGTGATGTTTAGTGTAATATAGAATATATGGTGGTGGATGTGAGATGTCCATGTTACAGTGTCAAGATGAATAGAGTTACACAAAATCTACATCTGAGTTTGAGTCACGTTTCTACAGAAGAGAGAAGTTGTGTTTCGTAGCAAGTTGGCGTACTTTGTGTGGAATGGCAGAGTCTAACAATCAGCAAAGTAAAGTGCAGAGAAAAAACCACGGTGGCGACTGGATGACCCTAGGAAATAGAAACTAAGACACAAAGAAAATATTAAGTAACACCCCAGACGCCCTGTGGCACACATAAAGTAACATATATGACATGTATTCAGTTTCAATATTTCTAAAAGTCACTTCTCGTAATCTGTGTGTTGTCATGTCGTGGACTTACAAATTACTATTACAAATGGTTCCGTCACCCTGCTACTGAGTTGAATGCGTGGAGCGACACAGTGAGTTGTTAATTTCGTTTGGAATGTTTTTACATCTGTCCGCAATGGGCAGGTAATTTAACTTGGCGAAAAACAGCCTGCCTTGGGCTCTGTAGGGGGTGGGTTCGTTTCCACTACTACATCGATCTTGTTCATAGTCATTCTTTCGAGGGGAGTACATCACTCCTAGCTATGCACTTCAAAGATGTTTCCGTCGCCCTGCTACTGGGTTGAGTGCGTGGCGCGACACTGTGAGCTGTAAATTTCGTTTTGAATGTTCTTACATCTGTCCGCGGTTATTGTAGCGTGAACTGCATGTTCGGAACGATGGCGGTCGGCCTGTCGCTCGGAATTGACTGGATTGCCTTTTCAGTTCACGAGTGCATCTTTCTCGGAGACCCCTGGGGGTTGTCGATAGAGCTACGGTGTTCGTGCTTTGTGCGATGCTTTCAGCGAGCCGCCCTGCCCAAAGGGACCGAGCCAAACGGGATAAATACCGGAACAATTAAGTCGATCCACTCGACTTTTAATGTAGTAATGTGTGGCTGCTGGTATTCTAGTGACTGCCGCTTCCATCGACGATGAACTGTATTTTCCGTGGCGGACTTTTGTGTTGGCAATCTGACGGCGGAATTATACACAGTGTACATGTGCAGGCTGTTGGTTTGTCGAGACTCCTGTCTATTCCACATTTCACACGAAATTTTCCGGACTTGTTTTTAACGTGCATACAAAGAGCTAATTGCATTTCTTCACACCCAGATAATGTTGATTCTCGAAACACTACATATACATTATTTCCGAAGTTCTTTATATCCCGGACATTTGCTGCTACTGTCCATTCATTCCAGATTATTTTTTTCAGTTCTGTATAACCTAAATATTTCTTATTGTGGCGCTACGAAGCAATGGTTAGGACGTTATGATAACGATGTCATGAGCTAGATCCGACAAGGTTGTGATGTCAACTCTCGCTGGTCAGTCTAGGAGAGAAACACTGGCCACATATTCCCACGTGCACCCAGGCCTACAAAATGTGATGGTTCTAACACTGCACATACTCACGGTTACGGGACTTGTCTCTGTTGTTTCATACACTTGCTACCGACAGTTCCACTTCACATTATTTCTTTAGTTCGGTACATCATCAGTAGTTGATAGTCTGATCCACTCAATAAAAATTAATACATTAGGTTGTTTTTAAATATCCGGACATTATTCTGATCTCCGATATTCAAATTATTTATTTCGTTCTGTGTATCGCAGGCGTTATTGCTGCAATTACCCACTAAACCCCAAGAATTTTTATAGGCTTTTAGACTCGAGCCCAGCTTCCAAATAAATCTCATTTGCTTCGTTTATTCTCTGTATCACAGACAGTTGCTGTTCTTATCCTCTTAATAAAGTTATTAAATTATTTCTTTAGTTGTGTCATTTTTAACAGCTTACCAAATAAACGTGACTTGCTTTTTTCAGTTTACTATTTATGTTCTAGACATTTGCTACACGGGTTCACTATATCCGAACTACATGTTTAGTTCTGTATATCCCAGAAAGACAGGCAGGCAGGAAAATAAACAGAATGAACGAACGAACTTTATCTTCAAAAGATCATAAATTCGGCACTAAGGCCCGTCTTACATTCGGCTCTTCCAATCACTCAGGCAGGCAGGAAGACAATTATTGAACATGGGGCTGTTATATTAAGTCTAGTATTATATTAATAATAAAGTATACATTTGACTATTACAGCACGGAGATGGAACAGGAACAGCACATTCACCAAGTGAACAGAACAGCTCATAGAACACGCTCTCGATGCATCTTTGCAATCCTTTCTAACACTGATGTTCCTCCATGCTATGATCTCAAACTGTCCAGCAACTTCTCGCTGGGTCTCCCCCTACCACCCCTACCCTCCAAGTTTCCCGGTGGGGCGACATACTTCAGTTTTTCCCTGCTCATGACAAGCCCAAAGAATATGGGCTGTCTTCTTGTAATGCTAATAACCAGTTTTCTTTGTGAGTTAATTTCTTTTAAAAATTATTCTTTGCTCTTTATTTCCGTCCACGGTGTTCTCAACATTCTTCTTTAAAATCACATCTCCACAGCTCCCTCATAATGCCTCACATGTCTGTTAATTGTCCATGATTTGCTTCCTTACATCATGATTGGCTCAATACAGCTGTAAGAACTCTTGTCCTCACCTTAGTTGACAAAGATTAATTGCAGAGAATATTCTTTATTCTTGGTTCCATTAATAAATTACAATCATACACATCAAATGAACTCGTTACTACGTCCTTGGCGCATAGAGATTCCATGATGAAACCACCAATACTCCGCGCAGGATATCCACCACACGAGAGGAAGTAATTAAGTAACATACATTTTACGAACAACTTTTTTTTTATTTATAACAGTGCAAACCAGCACTTATTGTGTATATTATTTCTCAACATTCTCCGTTCTTGACAACACACTTGGTCTACTTGTCCACTATCATGTTGATACCTAATAGGAAAACGTTTATGGGTGTGCCCTTAAACCAATTTTGTACCGCCTGCATTACCTCGTTGCCATCTGCAAACCACTGACATCGTAAATGCTCGTTCAAGTGTCCAAACTTGTGAAAATCCGATAGAGCCAAATCTGGTCTGTATGCTGGATGTATGAAGACTTCAGAGTTCAGAGCATACCGTATTCGCAACGCTATGAGATGTCACCGAAGAACTAGAACCAGACATACTAAAAGAAGAAATTATAGAAGCCATCAGATTAGACCCATTGAACAAATCACCGGGACAGGATGAAATACCAAATGAACTAATTAAAGCAGCAGGAGATGTAGGAACAGCTTGGCTACATAGACTATTCAACCATGTCTGAGTAGAACAACAGACACCGCGAGACTGGGGAAAAACCATAATTATCCCAATTTGGAAAAACAAAGGCAACAAAAGAGACTGCGCACAATACAGAGGCATTTCACTGTTGAGTCATACTGGGAAAATATTTTGCAAAATTCTTGACAAAAGACTACGAACTACTTTAGAACCCCAGTTAAGCGAAACACATCTTGGATTTAGGAAAAACAAAGGATGCACAGATGCCATTTTTGCTCTAAAACAATTTATAGAAAAATCAATCGAATTCAATTAAACACTCTACTTAGCTTTTGTCGACCAAGAAAAGGCATTCGATAGAGTAGATAGAAACAAGCTGTGGGAAATCCTTAAACAATATGGAGTGAGTACACATCTAACAAACCTATGTAGAAGTTTATACAACAACAGTGAATGCATAGTGAGAGTAACTGGAGGACACTCAGAACCCTTCACCATAAGATCTGGAGTACGACAAGGTTGTGTCCTGTCCCCTCTCTTGTTCATAACATATATAGACAACATATGTAAAGAAACCAGCCAAGCAGAGACAGCAAGAATACCGCATGACGAGAACACAGAAGAAGAACCATCTGCAAATCTAACCATTAGAGAACTCCTGTTTGCGGACGACCAAGCACTAATAGCAAAATCAGAAGCTGAATTACAAGACCACATGAATAGTCTAAACAAAATGTGTAGGGAACATAACATGAAAATTAGCACAAGCAAAACAGAGGTAATGATTATAACTAAAGAAGAACAAACAACAACAATTCACCTAAACGAACATCCCTTGAAACAAGTAAAGAGTTTCAAGTACCTAGGAAGCATAATATCATTAATTGGCAGATCAGAAGACGAGATCGAAAATAGGTGCAATAAGGCAAAACAACTCATTGGACAAATGGCACCAATACTAAAGAACAAACATGTATCAATAACTACTAAGAAAGCACTTTACAACACAATCTTCCTACCATCTCTATGCTACCAATGCCAAACCTGGACAATGAAAGAAAAAGAGAAAAGAAAACTTACAACAACAGATGTGAGGTTCCTGAGAAGAATACTCAACGTATCAAGAAGAGATAAGATCAGAAATGAAGAAATCAGGACTAAAGTGGGGGTTAAAGCAGTGTAGCATGATGGAACAGAATCCCCATTTCCAGTCCGACACATTTCATAAATATACTTTGAGTCTTAACGGAGACCATCCCAAATATAGGGCTATTCTTAGATCGAAGGTTCCAGAACGAGTTGGGGGAGGCGGCGGTATGCACTTGTCTTATGATTGGTTCATAAATAATGAGCCCACGCTATTCCTGGGCCATATTTTAAAATCTAATTAGTAGGAGCGGGAATTTCACCAGGAGCGGTCGCTAGAGTGATGTGATGACCCAACAATGCCCTTAAAGATTCAATAATATTGTTCTCTGGACAACAGGTACCACTTTAAAACATACTTTAATGTTGTGGCTAGACCTAATGTACGAAAGAGAAGAATATAAGAGTATTTTATGAATAAAATGTGAAAGTGGAAAACCTAACTTCTGTGCGCCAGAATTCTGAATATTGCTTCTTCAACCTTGACATGTCTTTCACGCTGTATACTCCAAGTGCATATCAATCCCTTGTTGTGACTGGTTGCGTATGCTTGAGGAATGTAGTACACTCATGCAGATTCGCAAACCCAAACCCCTTGTGCATTCTACATGCCTAGGATGACTTATTCTTAAACCAACTGTACCTTTGCTCTCGTGCGAGTTAACAAATGGCAGTCTGAATGGGAATGAGTGATGAAACATGTACAAGTTCCTTTGTAAAACGCAGAGAATGATGGAGTGAGTGAGTTGGTGATTTAATAAATAGCCTCTCACATCTAGTGGAAGGAAAGATGCTTCAAATATCCATATGTAAACAGGACGGTGATGGCACGCCAGAATTGCTAAGTCCATGTGATGCCTGGTCGCTATAAGCTCAAGAGAATTACTATAATTTCTCTTTGAAGTATTATACTGTACCTCTACTGTTGGATGGTTCATATAAACTAGTTCCTAAGAGAACCATAGGTGTGTGAACCTGTATCTCAGTTGGCTGAATATAATGTATGGCTCATGCAAACTTACAAGGACTAAACATGTTTTCCACATATGTGCTTGGTGCATATGTGAACTATTGCTATGCAATTGAGCTTCTGTTACCTACTGTGGACATTACTCAGTGGGGAAAGAGCACATGATGATGATGATGTATCTGGGAGACAAGTCTGGTGAAAAAGGGGTGAGGTCTGGCATTGCTGTGTGAATATGGAATAAGACATTCATGCACCAACATCACAGCCATAGGAATGGATGTCTGGTCTGCTAATTTGGTAAATGCCCTTAGTTAATACATAATGCATATTGCAGTTGTAAATGCCTATTTTCCATTTCCCTTCACAATGCCTGTCCCATGTTGCTATGTCACAATGATTGCTGTACTGTGTCTGGTCCTCCTTGTGCCCAGGTCTACTGTGGTTCAAACATGGTGGAACTTAGACCACATAAATGCTTGTAATTGTGTTAAGCTACCCTGTCTCAGCATATGGTCTTGTGATTACCACAGTACATCAGAGTGAAATTCACTACATCATCAACCTTAACCTTCCCCATCTCCATCTGTGTATGTTAATGTATGATAACATCATCTTTTAACACATGTGAAGAGATGTTGTGCCATTCTATATATCCACAGAGAACAGGAGGATGGAGGAGAGGCATCCATATATCATCTGGGAAAACTAACCAGTAGTCCCAGAATCCAGAACCAACTCTCTATAAGTGAAATCTTCTAGAACCCACAATATGGGAATTTCCTAGAGACTTTCAGCTCAGCTCTCAAACAGCTGGATATAAATAAGGGAGAAAAATAGTTCTGAAGACTCCAGTGATCATAATTATCAGGATCATCTGAGAATGAAAACAACAAGTCTGGTTGTTAACCCCATTCAAGACAACTTGTGAAATGACTGGTGCAATGGATTGTTTGGCTAGGACTTATCTTGGTTAATCTCCAGCCTGGTGCTCACAGTGTTGAAGAATGTGACTTGAAGTGTAGGTGAGATTGGACTGACTGAGGGGCTGCAGTATATTGGATTTTGTTCCTATCTCTGGGTTTCTTCAGCAAGTCATGTTTTGCATGTACCGAGTATACATCTCCCAATGTCAGGAGAGTGTTATCCTCAACTTTTGAAGTATCCCAGTATCAGCATTCACAGACAGTCTGGTCAACGGTGAGAGACAGTATCATATCATCCTGCCAATTCTTGTCTTCAAGAGGAATGAATCTGCCATGAAGCTTATTTTGGGAAAGCTGCTAACTGGAGCTAGTCCAACATCCATGCTGATGATAAAAGGATTCAACAGACCCAGAACAGTAGTTTCTTCCTTGAGTTGCCCATGGATAGGATTTCCTAAATTCCCAAGAGACAGGAGATGAGGATAGAGACTGATACCGAAACAGAATGGTGTAGTGGTAATTAGAGAGGAGAGGTGGATGAGAGTTATTAGTTGGTGGAGTAATGGAGAGGTGGTGTATCATGTTATCTTCATGCATGTTAGCATATTTGTACATTTTGTATGTACCTGTTGAGGTGTTGACATGACAAATGAGATGAACAATGGTCATCACTAGACTCACCATCAGCTCAATAAACAGTATGATTGAACCAGTGTTTCAAGTACATGTCCCCAGTGAATTTCTTGTACAGTTGCTGTCAAGTGTTGTCTCTGGTGACTGTCTTAAGTGCTGTGGTTGGTTATACATATTGTGAAAAGTCATGTATAGATGTTGTCAGGTATCTCATGATGTCTATCTTGTACACTTGTGGTGTAAACAATTCCTTGTGAATGTATGTTCCACTTTTGTCAAGAAACTGTCATGTAGATGTCCTGTCTAACAGATGTAATGTACAGTTATTGTTAAAGTTTGTTTGTCTGCAAAATTGAAGGACTACTTGAACTGATATAGGTCATACTGACAAAATAAAGAAAGAAGAGATCTAGGTGACGGACGAACAGCACACTGGCAACAGTATAATGAGTGAGAGGGATCCTCAGTTGTCCAGGCGCTAATAGTTCAGATCTTTTCTGGCCTTAAGGGAACCTTTTACTTCTTTTATAAATTTCTGTGTAGATACATAGTAGTCTCACAGTGGGGGTTGAGCCAAAAGAAAAATGTTCTCCAAAAAGGCTATTGCGGGAATGATTAGCTCATTTGAGTGACCTCTAGACAAAACGTGCTAAATCATATCCTTTATCTTGGTATTTATTATTCAAGATATATCTCCAGAGAACACTACAAACTAGGTCCTCTGGCAACTCAATCAAACATGTCACAAGCAGCACTAGATTTTATTAGAAAGCAGCAAGTCAAATGATTTGGCCATGCAAGTAGGTTACCAGTCAACAGCATACCACAACAAGCAATGACGTACAGACCAGATGGAAACAGAGGAAGAGACCGACCACGTAAACGTTGGACGGAAGGAATAGCAAAGTCCATGGGAATATCGATATATGAAGCCCATAATCGGGCACTCTCACGATGTTTATACTTCACCTCGGCACCGCAAGGTACAAGAGGAACATGATGAGATGAGATGATGAGAGTGGGCGCTGTCGTGCAGTAACAGTAATCCTTTTGAGAGAAATTCCCGGTCTTTCGACCGTATCGCGACCTTTACTTTGTTCACTAGCATGTCACTGTATCTAGTACTAGACGCAGTTTCACCCCATTCCTAGAAATGTATCAATATAGGGCCCGTGATATCCCATAAGATGATCATCATGACTTTCCTTGTGATTTATGAGTCTTGAATTATTTATTAATCGGAGACAACGGGAATTTCCACTGCATCTTCCATTTTGAAATCTTTCTACCCATTCATACACTCTCCCCTGACTCAGACAACTGTCTCCATAGTGAACCATCATTCTTCATGTTCACTAGCATGCCACTGTATCCAGTACTAGACGTAGTTTTTCCCCATTCCTAGAAATGTATCAATATATGGCTCATGATATCCCAAAAGATGATCATCATGCAGTGGAACTACACACCGAATTCAATCGCATAAGTACTTGGGGCGATGGTCAATCCAACAAAGGCAACAGTGACATGGTTCTCTTTGAATAATCATATTGTCAACACTCCAACACCAACTGTAAATATATGTTCAGAGACTGTGGAAAGAACGCAGGCAATTACCTGGTAATACGTTTTGATCGAAGCCTTGCTTATAATGAGCACCTAAACCAGGTGATAACAAAGGCCAAGCGGCGTTTGGCTGCAATGCGGGTAATGGTGGCATCAAACTGTGAGCAGCACCATCTATGTCTTCTATACGAGGAGCTGATCATGTCTGTTTATGAGTATGCGATGGCGATCCCGACTCTCAGCCGTAAGCAGATAGAAAGGGTGGAAAGAATACAGAACGAAGCTATGCGCATTATTCTTGGATGTACAAGAGATACAGCATACAGGGCGATGCGCTATCTTCTTGATTTTCCAATCATTGAAGACAGAATTTAAATTTACAGAGCACGTGCCTACCTCTGATGTAACGCAAACAACCAACATCCACTGCATAGTGAAATTATGAAGGTGAAGGGCAGCAGGTTAAAAAGAGGAAAGTCGTGGATGGGTCAAGCCGAAGACATTCTTCAACAGGTGTGTTCACTGGAGGACTTAGAACCTGGCGAGAAGTGGGTACAAGTGCAAACAGATTTTTGTATGTATTTTTCTGTTTGCATCCAACTAGACAGAAAATGCAGACAAGAAAATCCGGCTGCTGTGGAGGCGGAAGTACAAGCGTTGATTTTCGAGAATTCGTTAGACGGTGATGCTGTCATTTACACAGTTGGGTCGGTCGTCCGGCATGTGAGAAGCTCATGGGTCTTTACGGCTAAGGCCGGAGGGAGAATTGTGAAGAAGAACTCTGGTGCTTTTGTTGAAACTACAAATAGCCTGACTATGGAAGTCATGACAGTAAGTAAAGCAATAACATGGCTCGAGACACAGACAGTCACAAGGGCATGTTTCCTTATCGACTCAATGAGCATGCTAAAGAGGATAGGGATGGGGTGGATTCGAAGAGAGTGGTTGTTGTCTCTGGAGCTGTCTCGGATGGCAAAGAGTAGTTTTATCTTCGTGCCAGAACATGCGGGAGTACAAGAACACGAGCGGGCCCACAAGCTCGCAGGTGAGGCTACTGTGGAGGGCGGACGCGGAGTGGATCAGGCTGACATTCTGAATGCTCTATGAGAAGTAAGACTTTTGCGAGAACCAAGTGATGACTGTGAATCTACAACCATGGTCAGACTGCGAGAACAGCAAATTAAAAGAGGTGTGGCCAAACAAGAACACTACGCAAGAAGCCAAAGAAGATTGATAAACCAACACAGAACTGGTGTCGTTAAGCCGCTACACGATGCAGGATGTACTGTGGAGGGGATCCGAGCACTTATTGACTGAATGGCCCGATGTGCAATGAGGATGATCTGTCGACTAACTAACTAACTAACTAAGGTGATCATTATGGCTTTCCTTGTGATTTCTGAGTCTTAAATTATTTATTAACTGGAGACAACGGGGATTTCCACTGCATCTTCCATTTTGAAATCTCTCTACCCATTCATACACTCACCCCTGACCCAGACAACTGTCTCCATAGTTAACCATAATTCTTCTGTAGGTTTCACACTCTCTGGCCACAAACGAATAACGCCACTTTGTTCTTCAACGGTGCAAATCGAAAGTGGGCAGCCATTTTAGACTGTATTGTTCATGCGGAAACTTCTCGCTACTCACATCCCCCACCGTAGGTATTGCTTAAAAGCCAGTTTGTGTCCCGAAAAAAAAACAAGATTTTTCTTAGTCCATACTCTTATTATGAAATCTCTGTTACTTATTTCAGTGGTACTTCTATGGACAAGATATCAACCAGTCGATGTTTATTTCCTATCATTTTTGGATGAATATATATATATATATATATATATATATATATATATATATATATATATATATATATATATATATATATATATATATATATATATATATATATATTAGTTAGTCGCAGTTCCAACTTCACAGCAACGGGTCGTCCCCATTATGCTCCGTTCCTGTGCCATGTGAATATCACACAAAACGCTCCCCACTGCCCAATGTGAAAAGTGGAAAAGACAGGAGTCTCGACAAACAACAGCCCGCACAGATACACTGTGCATAATGCCGCCACCAGAATTTCAACACACCAGTCCCCCACGAAACACCCAGTTCATCTCTGATGGAATCGGCAGTCATTTTCCTATCTGGATGTTTCCTAGATGTTCACCTACACAGTCCACGAAAATACAGTTCATCGATGATGGCAGTGGCAGTCAACCAGAAGCCCAGCAGCCACGCATTTCTGCATAAGGCAAAAACCGGTCAACTCTGGGACATAGCCACCTGCCATCACTCCGAACATGCAGTCACGTTCCAAAAAACCTCAGGCAGATTCAAAAGCATTTCACACGAAACTCACAGCTCACAGTGTCGCGCCACGCACTCATTCAGTAGCAGGGCGACGGAACCATCAAGCCTCCTTAGTCGCCTCTTACGACATGCGTGGTAGGCTACAGTGTTGCTATTCTCTGTTTCCCTTATGGGCCCCAGCAACACACGGGATATATATCTATCTATCTCTCTCTCTCTCTCTCTCTCTCTCTATATATATATATATATATATATATATATATATATAGATATATATATATATATATATATATATGGGTTGGAGCCGCGGGGCGGATTCTATATATTAAAATGCAGTTGCAAGTAAAAGCGACCGGAGGAGAAACTGGTCACATCACCAATTGTATGCCTGCTGGCCTATAGCAAAATATAAGTCTAGCCTTGAGGCGTGCACAATTTCCTGTACTTGTTTTTTAACGATGATGCCATGTTATATAACTAGGACGCCCCTCTGACTTGTCTCCACTTTGTCGTGGTAGAGGGGCTTGCTTGTCCCAATGACCGAAAAGGGCTCTGCCGACGGAAGCACAACTACATGTCGGACAGGTCTTGGGATAGGGACCAGACCAAGACAGACAACCTGCTGCTCTGCAGGCAGACTGAGGATAGACAGGCGCACGATGATATTTATTCTTGGTCCCGACACATACTCTAAGGCTCTCCGCTGAAGGATATGACTGAACGTCTCTAAGTCAACATCCCCCGAATGTGAGAGCAGGGCAGATACTCACCCATTGCAAAATGATAGTGAGATGTTAAGCCTGCTACACGCTTCGTTCAGATACTTGTTCGAAGGCTCTCATCCGGGGGATAAGAGGGATCCCCGGATGAGAGAACCTGGCCGTTACTCGCTCTCTGCTGCATAGCGGTAAGGTGCTGAGCCGGCAGCAAATGTAGCTTACCTCGTGAGCGTCACTAAAGGTGGAAAAGCGTCCCAATCGCACGCGGGATGCAAGTCTGTACTATAACTCACTGAGTGAGCGTAGTTAAAGGTGAAAAACGTCTCACTAAAACGAAATGAAACGCTTGGCTAGCGAATCCATTACTTGGAAAACAGAAGTAAAAAGCTGCAGAGTGGATGTCGTCTGCAGACTAAGGTAGAAAAACGTCTCATTAACACGAAATGGAACGCCTGGCTAGCGAATCCATTACGTGGAAGTCAGAAGCGAAAGCTTTCTGAGTGGATGTCGTCTGCAGACTGTCCCTGCCTTCCATTGAGGGCTGACCGTTAAGTCTTTGGCCCTTCTAATTTGACCAGCAGAGATGTGGACGACATCACAACAGAGTGTCCCTCGACACCTCCAAGAAGGCCAACCTGATTTTAAAAAAATTGTCGCAGAAGCCGGATGTGCCGGCATAAAGGTTGCAAGTAAATTTAAAGTGAGGAAATAAAGCAGCCATGCGCAGGATGTGGCGATTCCTTGGGTGAACCCAGCACCAGAGCGCTGTGTGTCGGCCCTGCAATTATGGAAGCCCCCTTGGATGGCGGAAAATGCCCATGGACTGTCCCTGCCTTCCCTTGAGGGCGGACTGTAAAGCCTTCGACTGTTCTAACTGGGCTGTGGAAGGCACCAAAAAAGTGAGAGTCCCCCAGGAATGCTAACCTGGTTTAAAAAACGCACGCAGAAGTCGGATGTGTTGGCATAAGGGTCTAGGCCCAAGGGTGCATAACAATACACAGCAATTACACCGCAATTACATCTGAGGAAAAAAAAAATAACACCCTGATGAACGCAGAAGAAGGGAGACTAGGACGTATCGCACAAGCCTAGTTTGGAGTTTTGTAAAACCAGCAGGCACCCGAGGTGAGATATAAGGTTATCTCTTAATACGCGGGGTGGGGTGGGGGTGGGGTGGGGTGGGGTGGGGGGCTGCGTGGTCTCGAGGTATGATGTCAGCCTCGAGTCCTGGAGGTCCCGGGCTCAAGCCCCTGTGAGGACCGGGATTTTTTCACGTGGACTTCTAGTAATAAAATTTCCCCTGGTCTCCGGGAAGGGAAATCGGACGCCCGTGTGTATTGTTGCGCACGTAAAAAATCCCTTGGCAGTTGGAAATCGAAAAAGCGCTGCCCGGGCAAAATTTCAAGTTAAAAACCTACCCAAAGTATTTCAGGATCCTCGCTGGTGTTTCGGAGTTTCCCCAGACTCAGATTTGAGTTAGGAGGAGAACAGAGCACTTATGGGTTACACCCGTGTGCCGTGATGTTGATCCATCGACTAAAAGTAAAACAGAAACTAAACTATCTTAATACCTGTCCCCATGCATGTGTTTGAAATGACCACACCACAGACAACAGCTGGAACATATACATGGCAAGAGGTTGCCTGGGCTTGGTCACAACATCAGACACGTGGGAGGCGACAGTGTGGTCTCCTGGGAGTCTCTGTGGCGAAGTGGTCAAGCCGTTTGACTCGTGCTCCGAAGGTCGTGGGTTCGATTCCTGGCTGCGTCCTTTGGTTTACGAGTTAAATGTTTCGGAGACTCCTGTGGGTCGTCGCTAAAAGCTACGGAGTTCGTGCTTTGTGCGACGCTTTCCGTGCTGCGGGAAGAGACCGAGCCATATGGGATAAAACCCGGTGCAATGAAGTCGACCCTGTCGACTTTTAAGCGACTTTTTTTAAAGTGTGGTCTCCTACTGGAGCTACCATAAAGTAAAATTCAAGGGAAAATTAAATGAAAGAAAAGAGGCTCCAATGTTACCACACGTACATAAACTCAGTTAGTTAGTTGCATGTTCTTTACAGGACGCTACAATCAAGCCCAGAACTTTTGGCTGTTTGTGATTTACTAAGGAATGTTAGTTAAGTAGTTTGCCATTTTATCTTTGAACGACCGACGCCTCATACCATGAAAATCAACGCATAGCGATAATAAACTCACCACATACTGAAGCACAAAAAATATTCGGCAGCAGGAATCCGCTACGGCAGGCTGAAGTGTTGGGACCATCATATTTTGTAGAACCTAGTGCACGGAGGATTAGGTGGCCACTCTCTTCTTCCCGTAGTGAACGTCGAGAGCTAACATCGAACCCTGGTGCTACCGCGCTCACGCCATTACCAGCAACGTCATAACCATATCTCTAACGAACCTGTCTAGTATGCGCTGAACTGATGAGAATTGCTCTGACAGGAGACAATGCGGTGACACAAGTCTTCGGATTGATTAATCTGATGATGATGACCAGGTGGAGGATGGGGTTTAGGAGGTAGGGTAGTGTGGTTAAAAAACCACCGAATTGTCATTTCTTAACAAACAAAAAACGCGAAATATCAGAACTTTAAAATTAATTAGAACTCATTAACGCATGTTCAGGTAAAACCGCTAACTGTAATCCAGCCATGTGTAAGCACGCTAATGATCGTGTCTAAAACATTAAATAAAATGTTCCCAAACCACTATGCTCTATTGTTTTAGATCAAGCAGTCCGTAGACTGAAATAGAGTGTTTAAAGCAATCATGTTAAGTCATGTCACGTGATCCAGTCGGAGATTAAAGTGGAGTATTTTTAATATATCACGTTATGTTATGTCATGTCACGGTAGAGTGTTTCAATCATGTTACGTCATATCATGCATGCAGACTGGAGAATAAAGTAGTGTCAGCCATGCTATGTCATATCAAGTATGCAGTCTGGAAAATAAAGTAGTGTTTCAGTCATGTTATGGCATGTATGCAGTATGGAGATTGCAGTTGCGTATTTCAGTCATGTTATGTGATGTAAGCAGTGTGGCGATTGAAGTAGAATTGTTCAAGCATGTTATGTCACGGTATACAGGCGGGACATTGAAGTAGCGTGTTTTAAATATGTCATGCTGTCATTTCACAGTATGCAAGTCTGGAGACTGGAGTAGAATGTTTCAAGTATGTTATCTCATGTTTCCTTCCAGTATGGAGACTCAAGTTGATTATTACAATCATATTATGTCACATCACGTTATTCTGTCCTGAGACTGAAGTAGTGTTTCAAGCACGTCATTTCATTTAATGTCATGCTATTTGAGATAATACAGTCTGTAGACTGAAGTAGAGTGTTTGAGTCATATGATATCATGTCACGGAGTGCAGTTCTGAGTTTCAAACACTCTACTTCAATGCCGGGACTGAATGGCATGACATAAAATGACATAATATAACATGACGTGTTTGAAACCTCCTGTTGTGAGGGCTGGTCTGGTTCGCAAGATCAGTTCCTCGTCTAGCGTTCGTTGTCTCGTATGGCTGTTTGAGGTACACCCAATCGGGAACTTCCCAGCCGACGCAAGTTAGCGAGGCTGGCGTTTCGCGAATGTGACCGTAGCGCGAAGCCAGAGTCGTGGTTTGAGCGGGCGAAAGAGAAATTTTTGTATGACCGTTCGACAAAGTCTCGATAAGTGCTCACTCTCTCTCTCGATAAGCAGTGGGCCTTCAGTCAGTAAGCTGGCATAGCTTTTTGGTCAGTCCTGCCTGACGTAGCTTGAAAGCTCGTCAGTAGGCGTCCAGGGGTTTTGCATGTATCATCGGGTACCGAGGGAGCGCGCTGAGCGATTGCTACTCTTAGCCTGCGTGTGCGTGAATAGTCCGTCTATCCCAGTGGTTCTCAACCGGTGGGGAATTCCCCCCCCCCCCCCAGGGGGGAATTTCATGGTTTCCAGGGGGGGGGGGGGGAATGAAGACCATTTCAAGATCGTGTTAATACAAGAACCGATTACTTGACATAGTTTTTCCCTTCATACTTTACAGTTATGTATGTCTCGTCCTTCTATAAAATTCATTTTATAAAGTAAGTAGACCCACAAATCATGTTTTATGTGGATGTCTAGACTTGTTTTAGTATATTCTATTACATTTGCCTTCCACTTTTACGTATACTGTGTAGGGGTGAGGGGATTGTTAGATAGGAAATATGACAGGTGGGGGGGGGGGGGGGGATGACGTTCTGAAAATACGGTGAAGGGGGGAACGGGCCAAATTTTTGATAGGAAGGGGGGGGGGAATGGCGTTCTGAAAATATGGTGAAGGGGGGAATGGGCCAAAAAAAGGTTGAGAACCACTGGTCTATCCGATAGATATCTTGTTGATCCTGCCCGTAGTCATATGCTTGCCTCAAAGATTAAGCCATGCATGTCTAAGTTCACACTGTCTCACGGTGAAACTGCTAATGGCTCATTAAATCTGCAAGGTTCCTTAGATGACACGATCCTACTTGGATAACTGGCAATTCCAGAGCTAATACATGCTTACCAAGCCCCGACCCTCGCGGAAAGAGCGCTTTTATTAGTTCAAAACCAATCGTCGTTGCCATTCGCGGGGCGCGGCGTTCCCACTGGTGACTCTGGATAACTTTGTGCTGATCGCATGGCCTTAAGTGCCGCCGACGCATCTGTCAAATGTCTGCCCTATCAAATGTCGATGGTCCCTCTGAGGTGTCTCCACCTTGTCGTGGTAGAGGGGCTTGCGTGTCCCAGTGACCCCAAGAGCTTTGTCGACGGAAACACAACTACATGACAGACAGGCCTTGGGATAGGGACCAGACCAAGAGAGACACCGCCTGCTGCTTTGCGGGTAGACTGAGGATAGCAGTCAAAAGTTCAAATCAGGCGCACGATGCCACTAATTCTCGGTCCGGACACATACTCTAAGGCTCCCAGCAGAGGGATATGGTTGAACGCCTCTAAGCCATTAACCCTTGGATGTGAGAGCCGGGCCGATACTTAACTATTGCAAAACGGAGGTGAGATGCTTAGCATGCTACATGCTAAGTTCAGATAAGTACTCGAAGGATCTCAGCTTGGGGATATGAGGGATCCCCGGATGAGACGGCCTGGTCGTATTATTCGCTCACTGATGCACGGAGGTAAGGTGCTGAGCCGGCAGCACATGTAGCCTACCTCATGAGCGGGTACTAAAGGTGGAAAAAGCGCCCCCAGAGGCACGAAATGGTTACCATGAAAGTTTGTATCTAATATATTATAATATCATAGAGTGAGCGTAGTCAAAGATGGAAAAATGTCTCAAAAAACGGAATGGAACGCTTGCTAGCGAATCCATTACGCGGAAGTCCGAAGCGAATGCTTGATGCGTGGATGTCGACCGCAGACTGTCCGACCCTGGTTCGTGTGGGGAGCGAGCAGCAGCAAACGAAATGTCCAATACATGGAAGTGAGGAATTAAAGCAACCATGAGCAGGAAGTGATGATTCCTCGGGTGAGCCCAGTCCCAGAGCACTATGTGCCGGCTCTGCAATTATGGAAGCCTCATTGGATAGCAGGAAATGCCCAATGTCTGTCCCTTCCTTCCCTTGAGGGCTGACCGTGATGTCCTTGACCGTTCTACCTTGACAGCTGAGATGTGGGCGACACCACAGCACTAACAGTCTAATGTCTCTCGAAACCCTGGGAAGGCAAACTGGTAAAAATGCCTGCTGAAGTCTGATGTGCTGGCCTAAGGGCGCAAAGAAATCAGGCACAACGCATAAACGTCCAAGTGAAATGTCTTTCGTGCGGAACAGCTCTGACTATCTAGTCTTCCGAATGCCCTTCGTGTCCGGAACGGCTCTGACTAGATAGTTTTCCGAATGTCCGTCTTGCCCGGAACAGCTCTAACCATTTTGTTTTCCTGTCACAGCGACTAGCACATGTCCGAAACGAAAGCTTGCTGAGTGGATACCGTCTGCAGTCCGACCGTCCCTGGTTTGTGCAGGAAGCGGCAAGTAGGGAACGAAAGGCCCAATACATTGAAGAGAGGAATTAAAGCAACCAATGAGCAGGACGTGACGATTCTCTCGGTGAGCCCAGCACCAGAGCGCCATGTGTCGGCTCTGCAACTATGGAAACTACTCTGGATAGCTGAAAATGCCATGGGCTGTCCCTGCCTTCCCTTGAGGGCTTATCTTGAAGTATTCGACCGTTCTAACTTGACCAGCTGGGATGTGGACGGCACCACAAAAGTGAGAGTCCCCCAGGAATGCTAACCTGGTCAAAAATGCATGCTAAAGTAGGATGTTTTGGCCTAAGGGTTTCGGCCAAAGGGTGTCTAACCAGGCACACCGCAATCACATCTGAAAGAACACTCCGGATGAACGAAGAAGAAGAAGAAGAAGAAGAAGAAGAAGAAGAAGAAGAAGAAGAAGAAGAAGAAGAAGAAGAAGAAGAAGAAGAAGAAGAAGAAGAAGAAGATGTGGACGATACCACAATAATAAGAATCTAATGTCCCTCGAAACCACGGGAAGGCAAACCCGTAAAAATGCCCGCAGAAGTCGGATGTGCCGGCCGAAAGGTTGCAAAATAAACTGGCACAACGCAAAAACGTCCGAGTGAAATGTCCCTCGTGCTCGAAACAACTCTGGCTAACTAGTCTTCTGAATGTCCTTCGCGTCCGGAACAGCTCTGACTAACTAGTTTTCCGAATGTCCCTCGTGCTCGGAACAGCTCTCACTATCTAGTCTTCCGAATGTCCTTCGTGTCCGGAACAGCTCTGACTAGCTAGTTTTCCGAATGTCCGTCGTGCCCAGAACAGCTATAACTATTTTGTTTACCGGCACAGCGACAAGCACATGTCCGAATCGAAAGCTCGCTGAGTGGGTACCGTCTGCAGTCCGACCACGCCTGGTCTGTGCGGGGAACGACCCGTGGCGAACGAAAGGCCCAAGGTCAGAAGAGAGGAATTAAAGCAGCCATGAGCAGGACATGGCGATTTCCTCGGTGAGCCCAGCACCAGAGCGCTATGTGTCGGCTCTGCAACTATGGACGCCTCCCTGGCTGGCGGATAATGCCCATGGACTATCCCTGCCTTCCATTGAGGGCTGATCGTGAAGTATTCGACCGTTCTAACTTGACCAGCTGGGACGTGGACGGCACCACAAAATTGAGAGTCTCCAGGAATGCTAACCAGGTCAAAAACGCAAGCAAAATTCGGATGTACTGGCCTAAGGGTGCATAATAATACACCGCAATTACATCTTTAAAAAAAAAACACTCCGGATGAACGCAGAAGAAGAAGAAACCACCTGTTAAGTCACGGCAGGTAATCCAGCTCTGAGACTGAAGCAACATACCAAAAACGTCGTGTCATGTTTTGTCTAGTCGGGTTGTCCAGAATAAAGCTTGAAGTAGAGTATTTCAGACATGTCCAGGATGACAGAAAACATTCCTGGTATCGAAATAAGAAACAATTGGAATGAAAGAGCTGTAAACAAAGGCATGGACTACATAGGAGAGCATTATGAAAGCAACATATATTCTCAGGTATATTCATTCGGATCATCACAACCCTCAGTAGATAATGGAGATCGATTGATTCTACTCGACCTAAACAAATAAACAGAGCAAGCAAAACACAGCCAGCAGCAACTGTACAATTCTCAAGCAGCTTCGGAGCAGAGACAGAGACATTGAAAACGTCAGGAGAAATGCTGTTGACAAAGAATAATAAAGAAACGTACATAGCTTTCTTCACAGATGCAACTTCACAGACGCGGTGAATTGTCTCAATACTAAACATGAGAAACATGCAGATCAAGCAGACTTTATTTAGAGCAACACTCCATTGACTGTGTCAGAAATCCAAAACGATAGAATAGATCTCTTGAGATTTCAATATTCCAGCACATATGAAGACTTGCAAAGCAAGGTGGACACAAACCTCAGCATGGAATAGAGATAACGTATGATGAGGCAGAGGGACTTTTAAGAAGTATTTATAGAACAGCGGAAGACAAGATGACACTGCTGATGTATTCAATTATTGTTTACTTTTGTTTCTCAACAAGGCAGAAGTAATAGTAATAACAAAGGATCAGATAATGCTAAATGTACAATTAAAGTAAATAATGTTATTTTGGGGCAAGTGCAGAAATTCAAATAACCAGGCACTTGGATTTCATTAAGCTGTAGATGTATCAACGAGATAAAGAACAGAGTTTTTTTTATTTGTTTTTAATTAGCATATCCTTTACAGGACATCGCTGTCAACAGCAGCATCATTCAGCTGTCTGTTGATCTCTTGGCAAGATTACGTTCAGTAGTTTGCCATTGCTTTCTGAGCGGTCGACTTAGTTATCCCGCTAGTGACCAGCGGGGGTCGAACCGCTCCCAGCTCTCGCCCGCTACGAGACTGCGTGATAAACGGGATTACGGAGAAAGTGTTGTAACCCCTCGGCCAGAGAGACCGGCAAAGAATAGAGTAGGACAAGCAAAAACATGAATTTTGTGAAATGAAAAACATCGTGTGCAAAACATCATTGTCATTGAAGAATTAGAAAAACATTCCTGCACGTTACTTAGAACCGGTTTTTAACACCGGGCTGTAAATTCTGAATAATTAGTTTAAAAGGGTATCCTAGCGGGACACCGATGCGAATATTTAAAGTGTTAGGACAATTACTAAATAAGCCAACAAATGCGTTGAAGTTTCAAAGACTGCAGAAACATTTACCACTAGAAGTAGTGTGTATGGACTATGTTTTAATTCAAAGCGAGCGAGCACAAAACAAAAGATACCGATGAACTAACCGTGGAACTGGTAATGCGGTGGCCACACGTTTCTAACATACACAGAGAAGTGAGAGTTATTCTGGCCTACACCTGTTACATTTGAGGACACTCTCTGTGGAGATAACCACGGGTGCAATTTGACTACTGCTTTATTTGGATAAATTTAGGTTAACGTCTGAAGGTACACGAAGAAGAAATAGCAGCAGCAACCAACATAAACAACAGCAGCAGCAGAAAAAGAAGAAGAAGATGATGGTGTAAAGTCATGTTATTCATTCCAATGATTGGAATGGAGTTTATAAACGTATCACTTTACCATCCCAGATGTGTGACCCATTCAGAACTCTTTTCATGGGCTGTTGTTTCTGGGGAAATAAAATAGGGTGACAAAGCCCTAGCCTCCCAAGCACGTATACGCCCTTTCTACTTCTTAAAGTCCATGTCGCGCAGTGATCGTGAGTGATCAGGTCGACATATTTCTGATGCCGATGTTACTTTATTCTATAATGTCAAACTGTCTAGCATCTTCTTTCTTGGTCTCTCCCAGCCTCTCCTCCTCTCCAACGTTCCTGTTGTGACGACACACTCCTGCTTTTCCCATTTCATGACATGCCTACAGAATGTGGACTGACTTCTTCTGATACGAGTAACCAGTTCGCATTGTGAATTGACTTCTTTTAAGATATCTTTATTGCTCTTTAATCAGATCTACGAAGTTCTCATCCTTTTTCTATAAAACCTCATCTCCACATCTTTCTCATAATTTCTCACTTATCTGCTAATTCGCTTTCCTACATCAGGAATGGTTCAATATGTCTATTAAGAATGTTTTTACTCATCCCGATTTCCAAAGATAAATTGCAGAGAAATATTCTTCATCTTATAAAATGCTGCCTTTGATTGGGCTACTCGACATTTAGCTTCCTTAAAACATCTTCCATCTGATGTTATTAAAGTACCCAAGTAATTAAATATCTTGATTTGCAAAATGTATATGGAATAAATATTTTATTTAGCATAGCATTTTTTTCGCTTTTAAAATCAGCCCACCTAGAAAAGACAGTATATTGGATACAGCTGAAAAACAAACGAAATTGAAAAGAACCTTATCCTAGTAAATTATAAGGCGAGATGATAATTTTGTTCGTGAATTAATCACGAACAGAAGCTAATCAGCGGAGGTATATAAGAAAACACAGAAGCATTTGCAGTGCAATTATGTCTCTGTAGATTTTTTGATTCAGGAAAATCAAATTTGCCTTTGTTAACTTACAGAAACCACTGAATGAACTGGTGCTATCATTGAGTGAAAGAAGCCCCATTTCGACATATGATCAATGGTTTAGTGGTTAGCGCGCTAGCTTGCCAAGTCATTGGCGGCTGTTCCATCCCCAGCTTTCTTAATTTTGCATGTCGTTTACAGGACGTTGCAGTGACATCCAGTCCTGTTGTGCTTATTTGTGATTAACTAGACAAATGTAGACTCAGTAGTAATTTCAAGATTGAAATCCATCTGACCGGCGTGTGGAACAAACTCACTACGCCGCCGTCAAATGGGAAAGTTTAAGTTTGTTAACCCTATCAGCCACGCCAAACAAACCCCAGCAGAGGCAGAATTATTTTTTTCAGACAATATTAAGAATTTTCTGGGATTTCTTAGGGAAAGCAAAGCTACGATGAAGGCAACTGGCCACCTGACATCATATGTCAAGATCTAGAATATGTGAGGACCTCAATCTTCACTACCCAATGGTTCTATCTGCTTTACATTTTCTTTCATATCTTTTTTTTTTCAGGGCATCGCTGTCAACACCAGCATTTACTTGCTGTTATTGATGTCTTGGCAAGTTTACGTTCAGTAGTTTGCCATTGCTTTTTGAAAGACCGGCTCCCATACCAACTCGTTAAAACCCAGCACAAAGCGATATCTTTACATTTCAACCATACGGAAATACCACCTTCTCTGTTTGTTTATATCACCCAAAAACAAAAAACAAGAAGTAGATTGTAGATTGTGAGCTTTACTAAAACACGACTACAAGAGACAAATTGGACGTTGCGGCCAAAGCCTTCGTCAGCATAGGACAAACAAATACAAACCAACACAAACCTACATGAAACACACTATCACAATATTAAACTATTAAACTAATAAAATGTACTCATCTGATTCTGTGTCCGTGCTTGGAAAGACTGACACGCGTAGGGCTCCAGTGGATTAATAGACCGGATGTATGGTACACGGGTCAAAGGTCAAGCGGGAGGAGAGTGGGGTGGAGAAGCGCCCATGTGTGCAGAAAAGTGAAATTTAAGACCGGCAAAGATGTCGCGGACCCAGTTGACAATTAGCAATTCTCGTCAAACGCTCGAAACACCGCTGCGGAAAACTACATAGTGTTGGTCCACACAGAGGGACATGAGTGGCTGTCGTTCAGAAAACGATGGCAAAACACCGAACCTAACCCTACCAAGAAAGTTGACTGTGGTGTCCTATAAAGGACCTGCACGTACCTAGATGGTGGACTATAAGCTAGGGGGTGGGGGGGGGGCGTAGGGAGTTAAATGAAGTTGTGTTGGACATTAAGGCCGTGAGGGGAGAGTGTGCCCAACTGGAAGATGAGACGGTGTTCCAATGTCTTCCGATCCCGTTCGTGGGATGCGCATGATTTGATGGCCGTGACCTGTATGTCGGCTACGCCATGGTGGTCAGGACTGTTGAAATGCATGGATACTGGTTTCTGAGCGCCGCTGGTGATATCAGAAAGATGTTGACTAAATCTGTCCCCAAGATGTAATCCTGTCTTACCGACATATCTCATGTCACAACGTGTGCAGGTAATCACACAAATGACGTTGCGACTGATGCATGAGAAACCCTCACGAATGTGGAAGGTCGTCTTAGGGAATGTCAGACTCTGGGTTTGAAGTACGTATGGACAGGTCTTGCAACGCGATCGAAGACAAGCCACCGTGCCAGGAAGAGACTGGTGAGGTTGGGGTAGCCTGCTATGGACCAGCACATCCCTGAGGTTACGATCCCGCTTATACGCCACCAGAGGGGCCTATGAGAAGACATCACGAGTGGTCGAGGTCCGCCCGGAGAATGGATAGATGTCTCAAGAGGATATTCTTGGCAGCAATATTGTGGGGATGGTAAGTAAGTGAGAGGACAGGTCTATTGTTTCGTGGTTTCGGCCTGGAGGAGAGAGCCTCAGTGCGACTGATAGACTGGCAGCGGTGAAGAGCTGTAGATAGAACATTCTCAAGGATAGCCACGAAGGCGAAAGAAATCAAGCATTTCGTGGGCTTTTTGATGGAAGTCGTTGTTATCCTGACAAAGCCGTCGGAGACGTAACAGTTGGGAGAAAGGAATAGAACGTTTGCACGAGGGAGGGTGGGAGGAGGTATAGAGAAGGAATGAGTGCGAGTCAGTTGGTTTATAATAAACCGTCGTGCATAGACCCGCGGAACCTAAAGACACTGTGAGGTCTAAGAAGTTAACGGTCGACGAAGAAATTGTGGAGGTAAGTTTGATGCTGGGACGGAAGTCGGAGAAAAAGGCAATGAAGTTCTGGAGGTCAGGCAAGGGCATGTCCGAGACACCAAAACAGTCATCAATTTAACTCCTGTAAAGCTCTGGGAGTCTACCGGTGTATTGACTCCATACCTGATGCTCCAGATAGCCCATGAAGAGGCAGACATAACTAGGACCCATCTTAGTACCCATGGCCACCCCGCTAATCTGGTCAAAGTAGTCCCCATTGAACTCAAACGAGTTGAGGTTGAGGATTAACTGTTTGTTTATATAGACGTTATACCCACGTCGGGTTTAATGCGAGATCTCTGGTCTAACATAGGAAATCAGATGCAAGATAAACTATACACATTGAACGGGTGGTCACAACAATAAGGTTTAAAATTCACAGGAGACAGACGAAGCTAATGAGAGTAAATTAAGCAACTAATAATCCTGTTTTTCTTGGCGACATCTCACTTCAAGAAACGGAATCATACACCTATTTAGTTAGCAGCGTAGCAAAGATGTGGGAACAGATAAAGATATCAAATTGAGAATGCTAAAGGCAGAAGTTTGTGAACATCAAAAGAATTTAAACATTGTGCCAACTTAAAATGTTAGAAGATATCAACATTGATGGGAAAGATCTCAGAATAATAAAGAATGTTTACATAAATCAGGTAAAAACAATTAAAATGGAAAATAAATGGGCAATAATGAACAAATAAAGCTAGGAGTACGACAGGGATATGGATTGTCACCGGATCTCTTCTTCCTATTTAGCAAAGTAATAATGAGACAGATCACAGAGAAGCCAGGAATACTAATTCATTCATTCATTCATTCATTCAGTAGCATGTCCTTTGCAGAACCTCGCTGCCATAACAACTTTCCGGAAAACCTCTCGATAGGAATACTAATAGCAGGTTATAATATGAGAGGCGTTTAAAAAGTAATGCGCTACCTCGTTTTCGCAGGAGCTATTCATTCAAAGAGCATGACATTTATACACAATATGCATGGATATGTCATGTAAACATCGAAATTATTAAAAATAATCCCCATCAACTTGAACGGCTTTTTGCCAGCGCGAAACAAGTGCATGTATACCTTGCCCGTACCAGATTTTGTCTTGATCATGTAGCCATTTCTTCGCAGTATGAATCGCTCTTTCATCACTTTCAAACATTTTCCCACGGAGTGCATCTTTAAGTGGACCAAATAGATGAAAATCAGAGGGTGCCAAATCGGGATTATGGAGTGGATGGAGTAGTACAGTCCAACCAAATGTGGTGATTGCGTGTTGCACGATTTGTGTGAAGGGGCGCATTGTCTGCTGAATTCTTGTGCGACCAAACTCTGTGAAAACGGTGACAGTTTTATGTTCAATGTCTTAATGTAAGCTTGCCGGCTTCGTGGCTTAGAGGTTATGACTTTTCTCCGTAATCTCGTATACTCTCGTGGGTAACGTGATGACTTTGAGAATCAACAGTGGTTCGAATCGCATCGGTAACTTACGGGGTATGTGAGCCGGCCGCTCAGAAAGCAATGGCAAACTACTGAGCGTAATCTTGCCAAGAAATCAACATACAGCTGAAAGATGCTGGTGTTGACAACGATGTCCTGTAAAGGATATGCAAAACAAAAAAAAAATGTAAGCTTGCAAATTGATTGTCTCTCCTATTGGCGTAACATCCACAAAAATCATACTTTCAATGTCCCAAAAGATAGTGATCATGACCTTTCCAGCTGAAGGAGTTGTCTGGAATTTATTTCTTCGTGGTGATTGCGGATGATGCCACTCCATTGACTGTCTTTTTGCCTCAGGTACAAAATGATGTGCCTAATTCATCACTTGTGACGATCTTAACCAAAAAGTTCTCTCCATCAGCATCGAAACACTTCAACAATTCTGAAGAAATTGCTTTCATTTGCAATCGGTGGTCATTTGTGAGACTTCGAGGAGCCCATCTTGCTTTTTTTCCCCCGCATATCCTTTACAGGACATCGCTGTCAACAAAATCATTTTACCGCTGTCGTTGATTTCTTGGCAAGATTACACTCAGTAAATTGCCATGGCTTTCTGAGCGGCCGGCTCACTTATCCCGTAAGTTACCAACGGGCGAGAACAGCTTCCAATTCTCGCGTGCTGCGTTACCCTACGTGTATAAACGTTATTACGGAGAAAGTCGCTTAACCCCTAGGCCAGAGGGACGGACCATCTTGCATAAACATTAGAAAATCCAAGAGTTTTTATAACTGCATTTGCACTACCATTACTAACTGACAGCTGTAAGGCCAACTGTTGAGTAGTGATTCGCCTGTCAGTAAGAATAATGCCTTCAGCGCATTTCAAGATTTCTGCGTTGGTGACTGTGGCAGGACGTCCACTGGGCTGCCGATTAAGCATCCCCGTATCTCCACTTCCTGATTATTAGATTATCTTAACCAAGTAACTGACTGTAGTCCTGTCGACTGCAAAACTTACATACACATCACATACACGCTTGTGAATGTCCACAACAGTTTCCTTCTCTGTAAAGAATAATTCTATCACAATTCGCTGCTTATAACGCAAGTTGCTAACACGCTCCAATTCAACGGTTTAGGGCAGTCAAATTATTTGGCCCGTTGGGTTGCAATTTAGTGTACACAATCAGCACATGCCATATTTGAAGAGTGCAAAAGTGCTTGCTTCTATCTTCATTATTAGCTAAGAAAAATGATATAGTGCATTGTTTTTGGAACACCTCTCGTAAAAACAATCTACGCTATGAAGATGACACAGTATTTATAGCGGGAAATGCAAAACATCTACAATAAATTTTGGACATTGGAACAGAAAGTGCAATGAAAGGACTCTCCTTAAATATCAAGAAAACGCTAGCAATGGTGATATCAATGAAAAAAGAGTCACCAAAATGTGAAATGGAAATAGAAGGGACAATTCATAACCAAGTGGATAATTTTACATCAGTCAATCAAGTGCCGTCACCACGATGACAGTTGGCTGCAAAGGATCTCCAACACTGTTTGTCTTACGTCCTGACTGTACATTATGTCAGAATGCTGTTCGTCCATATTTTGATGTTATCTTCCCAAGTTATCGTTATTTACCTATTGCTCGCTTGCCCTCTGCCTTACCTTATGGATTTTATAAGAGTATTATGTTTGTAAACGTGGCTGAAATATTTCACTTGCCTCTTGTTTATTTCTTTCATCAACTCTCTTTTCATTCGCAGTGTCATGGACCTAACTTTAGGCCGTTGCTTAATCTCGCTTCTGCTTGTTGTCATTCTATTAGCAAGATCGATCCATGGCTGGCATTTACTCATGGCGATGCGTTTGTGCTCCGTATTTGAATATCTAAAGTTCTGTGCGCCATGAGTTGCTCTATTCTAAACATTTTACCATCCAGACCTTGACTACTTATCCATGTTTACAAGTTACCCGTTCTCTCCGACTCACGCACCGACGTCACAAGTCTAACTGAAGTACACAACAAAAGTCCATAATTTCCATCATTTATTCCGCGGCTTCACTTTTACAGTTAATTCTTCATTTGCATTTGCCTAACATAAACACCGCAATTATCACTCCCACTTAAAACATATTGTACATAAGGCACTAGACGGATGCCATTCTTGTTAAACACGTCCAACCTGGTCCGTGTCTTAACCTGTACAGGAAGTGGCTAGACGCTTGTCTAAAGTGGCTAGACGCTTGTCTGAATTGGCTAGACGCTTATCTGAAGTGGCTAGACGCTTGTCTGAATTGGCTAGATTCTTGTCTGAAGTGGCTAGACGCTTGTCTGAAGTGGCTAGACGCTTGTCTGCCAGCCCGGTGGGTAGGTTTGAATTCACATCGAGGTGGACGTTTAAAAATGAACTAGGCGTCCAGGTCGGGCAAACCTAAAATGAGTGCAAGGAGTTATATTGGGAAGTAAAGGCGACTAACACTATATGCCCAAAACACATTACGGTGAGTAGAAGTGTCCGTTACCGTCTTGTTTCTTCGCCTTTGTCTGGTATTCCAGTTATCATAACTTTCACTACTGCGACTTGTAACCCCCCTCTGTAGCGTTTGCTGAAACTGAAGTGCATCAGTTTCCGAAACGTGATACAATTTACTTCTGATTTTCTTCGATGTTTACAGTCTTAACTTGTAATATCTTGGCTTCATAATCAGCAACAATGGGGACTGTTTAAAAGATGTATACTGGCCATAGGAAAGAAGCGGTTAAGTAATATTAAGATCCTTAGGTACAACACCAGCAATCATGCTGCAGTAACATGTTTGATAACTGTAGCAACATACTGATCTAAATCATGCCTCACTTCGCATTCACTGAAGAAGAACATTCGGGGCTTTCACACTCAAATGTTATAGAAATGTTTTTAAAATATCGTTGACCAAGAAACAGAAAAAACATATTAACATTCTACAAGGTCTGATATAAAAGTGGCTGAAAACCAATATCACGTCTGAGATACAGAAATACTTTAGTCATATTAAACGTCACAGTGGTTTCGAAAGAACAGTGATGCAAGGCGTTGGTTTCTGACAGAAGAGGCATAGGCGACCAGCACCAAGACGGACACAGGGTGTTGCGGACACCTTCAGCGTTAGCATACAAGAGGCAGGAAAACTGGCAAGGGATCGAGACATGCTTCGTCGGGCCGTGATGAGAACGACGTTCTGCAAACGCCATGCAGCATGATGATGATGATGATGATGATGATGATGATGATTTTATGTAGGGTTTTACATATTCTACGTATTTAGGGGGTGGAGTGAATTAGTTTTACGACGGTCGGTTCTAACTAACGCAGACCTGGTTCGATGCAGGCTATGGACTGGTTGAATGCTACTAATAAAGAAAAGTGTCGCATATTTTCCGGTGATCCTAGGACAGTGGATCCGACGTCTAGCGTTTTTGGACAAGGGTGGAACACCTAAAGGCCACGTGCGCTTTGTGAACATTAAGAATCCTTCGGAAGAGATAGAAAAGAGCAGACGGAATAAGCCACTTCCAGGATAAATGTAAAAATTACAAAATATACCCAGAAGAAACTATGCATACATTTAGCTCCTCACAGTTGCTACGGCGTTCTTGCGCTGTGCTGGGACTCATCTTGTGTGATCTGTGAGAAGAAATGGAAATACTTATGCAGATATCCATGTGCAATGAAAGTGATCTATGAAAAGAGATGGAAATACGTATGCAGATATCCATGTGCAATGAAAGTGATCTATGAAAAGAGATGGAAATACGTATGCAGATATCCATGTGCAATGAAAGTGATCTATGAGAAAAGATGGAAACACTTAGGGTGATATCCATATGCAATGAAAGTGATCTATAAAAAGAGATGGAAATACTTATGCAGATATCCATGTGCAATGAAAGTGATCTATGAAAATAAATGGAAATACTTATCCAGATATCCATGTGCAATGAAAGTTATCCATTACGGAAGCCAAGTCAAATCAGATGTGTTTGTTTACTGGTGTTTGATATTCATCGCCTCGACTATCTCTGCAGTGCGTTTAATTAATGGTAAAAAGCTTACCGACAATTGTAACTAATGTGAACGTCTTCAGTTACTGCCACTCCACAAACGCTTACTTTTTAACAAGGCCAAACTAATCCACAATATCCTATTTCAAAATTCTCCTCGCTGCCTTTGGTCATTGATTAAATATAACTCAGAACATAGCGAATGACTGAACATATTTCATGTCCTTAAACCTAGGATGGACTTATATAAAACAAGTTTAGCGTACTCTGCTGCTCAGTAGTGGAATAATCTTCCACAAGAAAGCAAAGACACCACCACCAACACTTTACATACAGTCGCAACCTGTTTGAACACTATCGCAGTACAGACTACAAAAATAACAGAAGGTGATCTCAAACGACAACTAGTATAATAAACATTCCCGTATGTATGGTACGTTACACATATCTTTGGTATTTATAATGGCCATGTTAAAAATTGCTTTAGTGAGTCATGTATTATTGATTATTTTTCATGCGTTTTTTAATGCATTTTGTTCTGTTTTTGTCTAAAATTAGCTCCATAGGTCGTGTGGGAGGAAAGATATTAGACGGACTGAATGTCACACGGGCTTGCATGCCCAATTCTTAACCCTTTTAAAATAAAGTTTGCTCATTCGTCCTATGCTTGGTATCCTAATGTTTCAGTCTACACGACTTCCTTATCCATATATTATATGGTCATGTCTGACATCTGTTCTTAGCATCTGACGTATCAATGCGTGTTTGTTTAGCCATGCATTAGACTGTTCACGTCGATCGTCTCCATAACAACTACATATCCTGTCTAGACAATTTCCATTACGGTAATCGTATCACGGTTAATCCCTTGCTGTTTTTAACCGGACATTAATATCAAGATTCTTTGAAAACCAATACTCCAATACAAGACGAAACAATACTAATAAAACTGTCGTAATCGCGAGCAGCCACATAAACGCGGTAAAACAGATTGATATTTAAAATATCTAGACAGACAATAGAAGTAGTCGTGACCGAAAGGATAACAGCACTCGCTCTTAAACCTACGGTGCCCCTCTCGAAGGGGTTCAATCCCCACATTGATATTAAGTTGGCTTAAAATGAGGACTTCTTGTTTAGAAAGCAATGGCAAAATATCGGGAAGTAAAATTGCTCAGAAAATCAATCTGTTGTTGATAGAACGTTCTGCAAAGGACAAGCAATGTTACAGAAAAACGATAGTCAAAATGAGTAATATACATATTATTAAGAGCCACAACGCAAAGACTCATGTATCTGTTTCGTAGACCCCGAGGTAGACCAAGAAGACGGTGGAGAGATAGTATATATACAGACCTACAAGCACTTGGAATCAGCGACTGGCAAGAGAAGGTCAACCAGAGAGACGAATGGAGACGGCTTGTATCTGCAGCAAAGAACCCCAATGGCTCGGAAGGCTGAAGAAGAAGAAGAAGACAACTCAAAGACACCTTTTACAGACACCAGAATGACACACTGTGTTAAAATTAGTAATAAACATGTTTTAAGAGCCACAACGCAAAGACAACATTTACAGACACTAGAATGACACAGTGTGGCTATATCATGAGAACAGAAGACACAGGGGTACTGCAACAACTGGTGAGACTAACGGGAACAGAAATAGAGGAAGGCAAAGAAAGAAGGCTGTTCACATCGGGCATCATGTTATTGACAAATATCAGCACAACAACTGCCAAATGATGGTGGAGATTTATGGCTGTGTAGCAAAGTGTGCGCTCAAGCTAGATCGCAATTTTGATGACGATGATGGTGACGATGATGATATAGAGTATTTAAGTGCTGTTAGAAAAGCTAGTTCAATGTCATTTACAGAACGTTGCAAACAATCCCAGTATTTAATGATTGTTTAATATTTACCAGACAATGTGAGTTCAGTAGTTTGCCAATGCTTCGTGAGCGGCCGACCGCATATCATCGTAATTAATGCTCAGAGGTCTGCTTTCAAATCGTCCGTATATTATTTGTTATTCTCGACTCGGTATAACGGTAAATTGTGAAACTGTGCGTCTCAATATCCCCTAAACCACAACAATGTATAGAGCCTATAAGTCGTGTGCGTTTTCGTATTTCACAAGAATGTTAAATTGCTTTATAACACTCTCGCTGTTTCGTGCATTGGCGCCTTGGACAAAAATGTTAAAGTGCTATGCAACACTCTCGCTGTTTCGTGCATTAGCGACTTGGACAAGAATGTTATAGTGTTATGTAACACTCTCGCTGTTTCGTGCATTAGCGACTTGGACAAGAATGTTATAGTGTTATGTAACACTCTCGCTGTTTCGTGCATTAGCGACTTGGACAAGAATGTTATAGTGCTATGTAACACCCTCGCTGTTTCGTGCATTAGCGACTTAGACAAGAATGTTATAGTGCTATGTACCACTCTCGCTGTTTCGTGCATTAGCGACTTAGACAAGAATGTTATAGTGTTATGTAACACTCTCGCTGTTTCGTGCATTAGCGACTTAGACAAGAATGTTATAGTGTTATGTAACACTCTCGCTGTTTCGTGCATTAGCGACTTAGACAAGAATGTTATAGTGTTATGTAACACTCTCACTGTTTAGTGCATTAGCGACTTGGACAAGAATGTTATAGTGCTATGTAACACTCTCGCTGTTTCGTGCATTAGCGACATAGACAAAAATGTTAAATTGCTATGTAATAGTCTCGCTGTTTCGTGCATTAGCGACTTGGACAAGAAGGTTATAGTGCTATGTAACACTCTCGCTGTTTCGTGCATTATCGACTTAGACAAAAATGTTAAATTGCTATGTAATAGTCTCGCTGTTTCGTGCATTAGCGACTTAGACAAGAATGTTATAGTGTTATGTAACACTCTCGCTGTTTCGTGCATTAGCGACTTAGACAAGAATGTTATAGTGTTATGTAACACTCTCGCTGTTTCGTGCATTAGCGACTTAGACAAGAATGTTATAGTGTTATGTAACACTCTCACTGTTTCGTGCATTAGCGACTTGGACAAGAATGTTATAGTGCTATGTAACACGCTCGCTGTTTCGTGCATTAGCGACTTAGACAAAAATGTTAAATTGCTATGTAATAGTCTCGCTGTTTCGTGCATTAGCGACTTGGACAAGAATGTTATAGTGCTATGTAACACTCTCGCTGTTTCGTGCATTAGCGACTTAGACAAGAATGTTATAGTGTTATGTAACACTCTCGCTGTTTCGTGCATTAGCGACTTAGACAAGAATGTTATAGTGTTATGTAACACTCTCGCTGTTTCGTGCATTAGCGACTTAGACAAGAATGTTATAGTGTTATGTAACACTCTCACTGTTTCGTGCATTAGCGACTTGGACAAGAATGTTATAGTGCTATGTAACACTCTCGCTGTTTCGTGCATTAGCGACTTAGACAAAAATGTTATAGTGCTAAGTAACGCACTCGCTGTTTCGTGCATTAGTGACTTGGACAAGAATGTTAAAATGCTTTGTAACACTGCCGCTGTTTCGTGCATTGGTGACTTTGAACAGAATGTTAACGTGCTATATAGAATCTATATTGATTCATGCATTTGCGATTTGGGCAAAAATGTTAACTATCTATATAGAACCTAAATTGTGTCACGCAACTGGAATTTTGACAAGAATGTGAAAGTGCTATATACAAGTATAATGTGTAATTAGGAAGAATTTGAAAACAATCGATATGTGGTTTCTGAGACGAATGTTGCGAATACCTTGAACAGAGAGGAAGAAGAAGACCGAGATAAATTATGCTGGATGGACCGCATCAGCGGTGGCTTGGAGGAATATCATCAGCAGACTTGATCCAAAGCAACAACCTGTCGAGAGGCACGAACACTTACGTCAGCTGCTAAGAATAGATAGCATCAGCAAAGTTAACACAAACCGCAAGAGTAAAATCTGTGGAAACGCCTACATTAACAGGGAAGGCACCTAATAATGACGAGGAACTTTACATCAATAGTAAAATGTAATAATAGATTTCTTCGAAAAAAAACAAACAAACAAACAACCAAATCAAGAATTTAACCACATGTAATAATATCTGTCCTTGACAGTAAAAATGGTAAATAGCATGTTGTTGTTGAGGTTTTCTGTCGTGAGCAAAGATAAAACCCAAAACCTGCACAGTTCGCGGCGACTGCACTAGCCAGACGACCTTAATTAATAAAGTGATTTGATTTGATTTGATTTAAGGTCAAGACCCTCCCCCCCCCCCCCCCCCCCCCCCCCCAGTCCTATACCGCAAGGCAGTAGGTAACAGTAGGAATTTCATAGAAGCTGTGAATGCGAACGTGGTCACATTGCATGTGTTTTGGTGACCAGTTTACATCAGTCCTGCTGATTGTGCTACTTTGGAATCATTCGGTGAATGGAAAATAGTGTCCCGTGTATTGTTTCCGTGTTGTATTGTTACAAAGGACATGCAACATTCAGAATGATGAAAGTGATGATCTAGACATAACTTGCTGCATGATGATAATAATGACGGCCTGACATAGATAAACAAGCAGAGTATATACAATCTCTTCTTCTGTACTCCTTTATCTCTCCCCTCCCTTACTTCATATAGGGGCGTAGGCCCTTAACTAACTCATTGCTTTTCTTCCGCATATCCTTTACAGGACATTGCAGTCAACACCAGCATTTTTCAGCTGCTGTTGATGTCTTGGCAAGATTACGCTCAGTAGTTTGCCATTGCTTTCTGAGCGACCGGCTCACATACCCCGTAAGTAACCAACACGGCGCGATCCGCTGCCGAATCTAGCGCAGTTGCGTTCTTCACGTGGATATACGGGATTAAGGAGACAGTCGTTAACGCCTACGCCAGGGAGACCGGAAACTTACTGTTACTTCCCAACTAAGCTAGCGCATGCACCTCCGTCCTTGCCCTAACCATATCGTTCATGTATGCCTCTAATTCTCTTCTTGATGTGCTTTTGTGTCTTCCTATATTTATTTAGCCTTGTGGGTTGCAGACAAAGTCCTTGCTAGTTAAACTATTCTCAGATATTTTCATTGTATGTCCTATCAAGAGCCACATGTCTAGCTGTGTGTTTGCCGTCAGCTGTTAGATCTGTCCAGCCTTTCTGCAAATGTAACCCTCAAATTGTTGTATGTCGTTTTAATTTAATGCCAATCCAATCTTCTACTATCTACATCCAGTATTTGCCTGTCTTTCTTCTTTCCCCCTCTCCTCCTCTTTCTATCTCTTTCGTTCTTTCTCCCTTTGTTCTCTCTCTTCACATCTCTCTCTCTCTCTCTCTCTCTCTCTCTCTCTCTCTCTCTCTCTCTCTCTCTCTCTCTCTCTCTCTCCCCCTCTCCCATTTCCCCCTTTTTTTGTGCATTTAGAAATAGACAGACAGAATATTCCATATCACAAATAACAACACATGCTTCCTGGTTTTCCCCGACATTGTTCTGCTTGCAAATTCCTCCTAATCCATTTTGAAATATTTGCATCTCTTTTTCATTACAAGCAAATCTTATATTATTATCTTATTGGCATTTGCGAAATTACAAATTAATATAAAAAAAAAACAGTGAAAAGAGAGATGATTTAACTTTATAGAAATGGCGGGTTTCAGGAAGTAATGAATTGCATGGCTCATATAATCAGAATTAATAAAGCAGACAAATACATTGGCTGGTTGTCTGGATATGGAGTGGGGGAATTTACAGCAGCCGTTTTGTTAGAAGATGCTCCACTCAAGGCCTGCGAGGATGTAGGATTCTATGTGTTTCATCCAGCAGTGTCATGCTCCTATGCAGTTGAATGCCAACAGTTTTGTACAATCAACGGTGTAAACCATGGAACCTTACTCCCGCTCAGAAATATAATGAGAAGAACAAGGAAGAAATTAAAAATGGAAATTAGTGAAGAACAACATGCCTTTGATGGAAGGAAACCTTCCAGAAAATAAAGCATGTTTACCGGACACAAGTAGTAGCAATTAAAATGGGAGCTATAGTGTGCTGTTATGAACACACACTCACACACACAAGCGCGCGCACGCACACACGCACGCACGCACACACACACACACACACACACACACACACACACACACAGAGCAAGGAGTAATAACAAGGATGTGTATTGTAACCGAATCTTTTTTCTCTATATAGCGAAATTATAATGGGAGAGATCAAAGAAAGGTCAGGAATACTGTCACATAATAGACCACCGTGATTTAACCAGTGATGAGAATAAAAGGCGTTCTGATTAGCGGCATGTTCGAGGCCACAGGTTGTTTCAACAAATCCAGAGAAAACAGTCGGGGTTGCAGCTGCACGTGTTTACATCTGGTCGACAGATTAGGAACATTCGGTGGTGAGTGAGATAAAGCCCTGCATCGCTTTGACAGTTTATCAGCATTCGAATACAGATAGAACCCGTCAGATCCTGGTTACAATCAGATGTCAACCATCACAGGTCGGGCAAAGTTAACAGCTGCAGATGTGTAGGGGAAGTGAGTGAGATGACTCAATACACCACTTTGATAGTTTATCAACAGGTCGGATCAACGTATAATTGCCAGCTAGGGACATGTAATAGTCCCGTCTGTCATTTAGAGTTTCCGGACATCACGCGGATTGGCGGCGTGTTGTGGAAGCTCGTTGTTGGGATCGTACAGGAACTCGCTGGATTGTTTTGGGAGTCAAAACAAGTGATGACAACTCTGACAGTGACTAAGCCAGGGATGATCGGCCCAAAATAACACCTGTGTGCACATATAAAATAACGTCACGTAACCAATTTTAGGCGGTTACCAAAAACCAGATTGGGGGACAACTAGTGTAACTCGAAACGTCGATCTAGGAAGACGTGCTTTGGCACTGCGGTTAGGGAGTTAATAACATCTAACGTGTGCGGGATATATTATATTTATTTTACACGTGCCTGTCATGGCAAACTTAGATGTGATTGAGTAAAAACTGCAGTGCCGTATAAGGTAGAACCTATTATAATTAGTTCTAATTAATATAGGCTGTAGCCTTGTTAAAACTAGAGTGTGATGATTAGCACTGGTGGTGGAAAACTAGCTAGAGTAGGGAAGTGATACTTGGCTCTTTTAGTTGAAAATAGATTAGTGTAGTGTTGATAAGCTCTACTAGATGAGAATTGAGTAATGGGGGATAATTGGGATCTTCCAGTGGGTGCTCCCTGGTTGGGGGGGGGGGGGGTTCCGCACGCTGTTGGTTGTTTTTTTTTTCTTCTTGTCTTGGCCTGATGAAAACCTATGTGTTCAGTTCATCTGTCCCTGACAGAGTTAGGTTCATTGTATTTTGCTGAGCAAGGGCCAATGGCCACGATCATCTAATAGAGATCAGTGACGGGGAGGCTATCACCAGTTGTATGATTTATTTTACAGGTTCCCTCTGGTTGGAAGGAAGAACACGGAACCAAGGAAAAATCCGATCCCGGATAAAGTTTGGCGCAGGAAGATAGGCCAGCAACTTTATCAATGGGTCTATGCTAGAAGAAGCTGATAAACATTGCTCAGTGGAGCTGAATGGTATATGTATCCCACAGGATAAATACCGAATGAGTTTTAGGTCATACCAGTTTTAACACACCAGTAGTGATGGATATTCAGTTCACTTATGACTAGAACAAAAATAAAGGACTCTATTGGAGTATAGACAATAACTGTTTAATAGTGAGAACTATAGAACATTTCGTAAGAAGACAAAACGTCATGTCCATAGGACAGTATTCCATGTTTTTTTTTCACTGCGCAGGAATTATGAAGTCTGAGTTTCTATAAACTATTAGGAACAGTTGTGTTAGGAACAATAATATTATTTTTTCCACGGATTATATAGTTGAATGGGATTCAGATCTCATGGTCATCAGAGCTCCTGGAGTAGGACATGTCTGGAGAGAAGGTCACGACTTCGGTGAGGTCCATTGTGCTGATTCTTGTGATGTCGTGTAATCCTTGCCATGATGAGTGGACTCTGAACATGAACTCTGTGGTCTGACCTATACATTTACATTAGAATACACGACACACATTTTCTTCGCATACACGTCTCATATACGTTACACTTTTCTTTTAATAAATTAATCTTTATTAATTTTTAGAAGCAAGAGTTGTTGAATATGTTGCGTTGGAGGAGAATGAGAGGGGGCATAGTACGACAGTGAGAGAGTGATAGGAAAAGGTGTCCACGGACTGAGGGAGTGTGTTGGACGGAAGCTGGTGGATTCTCCAGGATATGGATAGGAAAGAAAAATTATAATGTGGGTGTTGACTCCCCTCACTCCAGGGACGACACTTTAAAGGAAGACACGACAAATACAAGTTGGAGTAACTTAAACAACCTGCATCATCTGGGTTCAGAGACGGTGGAAAGAACGCAGGCAATGCATTACCTGGGGATACGATTCTGATCGAAGCCTAGCTTATACTGAGCACGTAGACCAGGTGATAACAAAGGCCAAGCGGGGTTTGGCTGCGATGCAGAAGATGGCATTGGCGAACTGTGAGCAGCGTCATCTATGTCTTCTTTAGGAGGATCTGGTCTTTTCTGTTTTGGAGTATGGGATGGCGGTCCTGACTTTCAGCCATAAGCAGATAGAAAGGATGGAAAGGTTACAGAACGAAGCTATGCGCATTATTCTTGGATGCACAAGAGATACAGCATGCAGGGCGATGCGCTACCTTCTTGATTTTCCAACCATGAGGGACAGAATACAAATTTGCCAAGAAACAGAGTCAACGCAACCACATAACAGCCACTGCTTAGCGAGATTAAGAAGGTAAAGGACAGCAGGTTAAAAGGAGGAAAGTCGTGGATGAGTCAAGCCGAAGACTTTCTTCAGCAGGTGTGTTCACTTGAGGACTTAGAACCTGGCGAGGAGTGGGTATAAGTGCCAACAGTGTTTTGTACATCCTTTTCAGTTTGCATCCAAGTAGACAGGAAATGCAGACAAGAAAATCCAGCTGCTGTGGAGGCGGAAGTACAGGCTCTGATCTTCGAGAATTCTTTAGAGGATGATACGTTCAGTTACACGGATGGGTCGGTCATCCGAGGAGTGAGAAGTTCATGGGCCTTTACGAGTCAGGCCGAAGGGAAAATGGTGAAGGAAGTGTCTGGAGCTTTTGCTTTGACCACAAGCAGCCTGACTATGGAAGTTATGGCAGTAAGTAAAGCAATAACATGGCTCGAGACACAGACATTCAATCGGGCATGTGTCCTTAGTGACTCAATGAGTATGCCTAGGAGGATAGAGATGGGGTCGGTCCGAAGAGAGTGGCTGCTGTCCCTGGAACGGTCACGACTGGCAAATATTAGTTTCACCTTCGTGCCAGGACATGCGGGTGTACAAGGGAATGAGCAGGCTGACAGGCTTGCCGGTAGGGCAACTGTGGAAGGCCGACGAACCATGGAACAGGCAGACATTCTGAATGCTCTACGAGAAGTAAGTCGTTTACGAGAACCAAACGATGACTGGGAATCTACAACCATAGTCAGGCTGCGGGAACAGCAAGTTAACAGAGGTGTGGCCAAACAAAACATTACGCAGGAAGCCAAAGAAGAGTAATAAACCAACACACAACTGGTGTCGTGAGCCGCTACACGCTGCGGGATTTGCTGAGGAGGGGATCCGAGCCCTTATGGACTGAATGGTCCGAGGTGCAATGAGAATTATATGTCGACTAACTAACTAACTAACTAACTAACTAACTAACTAACTAACTAACCAACTAACTAACTAACTAACTAACTAACTAACTAACTAACTAACTAACTAACTAACTAACTAACTAACTAACTAACACAGTATTGATAGCTGAACACGCAAGATATCCGAAATAAATGCTGGACAATACAGTAATAGAGAGGTCAAAAAATGACTTTCCTTTAATATCAAGAAAACATAAATAGTTATTATCAAAGAAAAAATTTACAGTAACATTTGATGTAATAAAGAAAGTAAGATACTTTACCAAGTCAATAAATTCAAATGTTTGAATTCATAACACCAGAAGGAAGATGCGTTACATAGATTAAGAGCTTTGTAGGCCAAATATGATTTTATGCAATATACTTAAACCAAAGGAAAAGAACATAACCATTAGACATATCTTTACTTTAACAACTACACTAGAAGAGCATGAAATTCGGAAATAATTTTGCGGTAGTTTTCAAGAGAAATTAGAAAAGGTGAAAAACATTCGGAATTTCATAGCGAAAATTGTATTTGAAAAAAAAAATGGAAAAAGAAGAAGCAAAGGTATGAGGACCTTTCGATATAGGAGAGAATCTAATTAAATATGATATATAAAAGAATATTTCAATCATCATCATCATGTGCCATGCCGGTAAGCATGGGCTGGTCATATTTTGCCATCTCACTCAATCACCAGAATCGTGAATCAGTTCAGTGTTCTTGTCTCGTCCATACAGCGTGGCCAAGCCATCTAGGTATTTACTTCTCTGCCCTCCCCGTGTTCTCTTCCCGTCGAAGTTGCCATTTGTCACCAAGTTCTCCAATTTATTTCTTCTCATAACGTGACCAACAAATTGCGATTGTCCACGTCTAATTTCTCTAATCAGTCTACGTCTAACTTCTCTAATCAGTTTATGATTTTTATTTGTTTCTTGTAGGATATGGTCATTGGTTTTTCTGTCTGTCCATGGTAATCTTTGCATTCTCCTCAGAAATCATATTTCCACAGCCATCAGATGCTTTTCAGCTTGTCTGCTCATTGTCCACGCTTCACTTCCATACAAAAGCACAGGTCTCCCGTGTGTTGCTGGGGTCCATAAGGGAAGCAAAGAATAGCAGCACTGTAGCCTACCACGCATGTCGTAAGAGGCGACTAAGGAGGCTTGATGGTTCCGTCGCCCTGCTACTGAGTGAGTGCGTGGCGCGACACTGTGAGCTGTGAGTTTCGTGTGAAATGCTTTTGAGTATGCCTGAGGTTTTTTGGAACGTGACTGCATGTTCGGAGCGATGGCAGCTGGCTATGTCCCAGAGTTGACCGGTTTTGCCTTATGCAGAAATGCGTGGCTGCTGGGCTTCTGGTTGACTGCCACTACCATCAGCGATGAACTGTATTTTCGTGGACTGTATGGGTGAACATCTAGGAAACATTCAGATAGGAAAATGACTGCCGATTCCATAGAGATAAACTGGGTGTTTCGTGGAGGACTGGTGTGTTGATATTCTGATGGTGGCATTATGCACAGTGTATCTGTGCGGGCTGTTGTTTGTCGAGACTCCTGTCTGTTCCACTTTTCACATTGGGCAGTGGGGAGCGTTTTGTGTGATATTCATAGACACAGGAACGGAGCATAATGGGGACGACCCGTTGCTGTGAAGTTGGAACTGCGACTAACTAACTAACTAACTAACTAACTATCTAACAAAAGCCTGGTTCTATGTAGCGCCTTAACATTCTTTTTCTCGTTGCAAATGACATCTTGTATTTGGTCAGTATGTTTTTCATCTTGCAAAAGGCAGCCTTCGCCATGGCGATTCTTGTTCAAATCTCTCAAGGCATCTCCCATCAGATGTGACTGTTCCCAGATAATTGTACCGATTCCCTTGTTTAAGAATATGCCCATTTACTTGTGTTATTTCCTTCTTAGTGGCGACCGTAATCTGTGTCTTCTTACAATTTAATTATAACCCAAGTTGTTCACTACGTACAACAATCGCATCTACTAAATCTTGCAGATCCTACTCATTGTCTGCAGTCAACACTGTATTATCCGCGTATCTAATGTTATTGATGCTATGTCCCCCAGTGATGATTCCTTTCATATCTACCGGTAATATCACACCATATTTCAATCACAAACACCTTATTTGTCAACATCTACACTTGGACCCCAGCCGATGGTAGCTGCATGAACCAAACTGATTTCAACTGAAGACAACAAAATGGAAGACGTGTAACATACACAAAGACATTGCCAGAAGCAGACTCCGACTCAGACTATGAACCACTTGTGACAGATTTCAGGATAAAACTGAACAAAGTGATAAAAGGGGCATAATAAATATGGCTCGATGTAAGTGATATATCACCGGAATATAACGCTGAGAAAACAACAACCACAACAATAACAACAACAACAACAACAACAAATACAAGGTCCTGATGGCGGTAAAAGAAGACATAACTCATGAAGCGCTAACGACATAAGCGAAAGCCATCTCATCTCATTAGTAAAAATCATAATTCCTAATAAACAGAAGAAGAGATAAATCACATAGAAACATTCAGGTTAATAGAGGAAAGAGAATATGAAAAGAATCAGGAACATAAATAAACATCCTCTCATACAATCTCTACACGAGAAAATCCAGAAGTGAAATCCGGGAAGACAAAAACCGCTTATAATTGTGATGAATACTTGTAAAAGATACCTTTCCTCTGGAGTAAACTAGACAGACCGAGAGAGGGATCATGCTGCATGGGCGACACATTGCCTCTATAATTCAGCCCAGGGTTTCTCCGGGGGGGGGGGGGGGGTGTTGAGATTATTTCAAGATCGCGTTAATACAAGAAACGATTACTTCATATTGTTTTTACCTCCACACTTTACGGTTTGTACTTCTTGTCTTTCTGAAATTCGTTTTATAACGTAAGTAGGTCCGCAAATCACGTTTTAGGTAGATGTCTTGACTTGTTGTAGTGTGTGTTATTATATTTAGCGTCCACTGATACGTATACTGAAGGGGAAGAGGATATTATTAGGGAGGAAATACGAAAGGGGGAGAGGGGTCGGGGATGACATTCTGAACATATGGTTAAAGGGGTGCATTGGCCAAAAAGGGTTGAGAACCACTGTGTTATACATTATATGAATGGCCACATGTTAGCGGAACGTTAAACTTAGTTGCATATCCTTTATAGGACGTCACAGTCAACCCCAGAATTGTTTGGGATGTTTGTGATATTTTGGCATGTTCACGTTCATTAGCTTGCCACTGCGTTCTGACCGACTGGTACTCTACCATTGTATGAAAATCAACGCAAGGCGGTCTGCTTCCAAATCGTCCGCAGCTATGTTTCTAACGTGGTATGCTGGATTACGAATTGGGCCCGTAACCACTTCGCCACAGAGTCTGTTAGCAGAACGGAAAGAAATAAAAGATAGATGGGAAAGGTTATTGTCTAGACGTGCGAAGACCAATACAGAACCAAGATAACATATAGCAACAGTTAGGCCCAGTCAGCCCCATTACTTATTGGCTACTTATGATTTTCTTGGTAATTTTACGTTCAGTGATTTGTTATTGCTTTCTGAACGGTTGAAGCTTATACCATTGTGAAAATCAACGCAATGGATCTAGTCTCAAATCTCATTTCACTGAATTAGAAAACGGAATGTCGGAATTGTGATGCTGCTCTCAACACTTACAAGCCACTGACGCCGACAAAAGACGTAAAGGTGAAGAATAAACTAGAACCTTGCTGGGGGTGGTAAGCTCACCTCAGACAACATGCATAACAGTGAAGCATAAACCAGAAAGAACCTTGCTGGAGGTGGTAAGCTCACCACAGACAGCATGCATAACAGCGAAGAATAAACCAGAACCTTGCTGGGGGTGGGGGTGTGGTAAGCTAACCACAGACAACATACATAACATTGAAGAAAATAAACCAGAACCTTACTGGAGCGGGTACGCTAGGCCACAGACAACATACATACATAACATTGAAGAGAATAAACCAGAACCTTAATGGAGGGGGTACGCTTAGCGTCTGAAGACGGGAAACTATGTGATGACATACCAACAGAACTAATCCAGCGGGCGATGTAGAAGCCAGCGCCAGAATCGACCATGCACTATGAGTGAAGATTTGAACAAGTGCTCTTTGGCACAAAATATCAATCTAAATCCCTACAACAAACAAAGGTCATGTAGAATTGCACCAACACTATCTGTCACGGGGCGGGGGGCGTGACAAGCTGCGGGGGTACTCAACTGATCATACCGATGAATTAGTAACCGTCGTCCCGTTGTGAATATACCAGATCAGTACTGTAAGCTTCGTCTTTGTCTAGGGATGATTTGTGATACTCTTGACCTACAGTCACCTCAAGACGACTCCACTCCATATATAACACGACTCTGGCTGACAGAGGACAAATCAACGAACTCTTTATTTGCGGTGCTGCATTGTCATCACGGTTACAAGTATGCCACAGGCCAGCCGCTCCTCAGTCACACAGACATGTTCATCTGACATCCACTCGATCGCCGAGCATCAGAATCTAACAAGAGGAACGTTACTCACTGTTCTACCAATGCCCATACTCCCACTGCAGTCACTCTACAATACTTCCATACGTCCAACTTGCAGCCGTCCCATATGAGTGTGGGTATCTATTGTGTGTGGCGTGGTTCTCTGATGGATGCCCCTGCTGGTAATATCGTGTCTGTGTCTTGTATTAACGGTCCTAACTTGGGAGTGTAGAATAGTTGTGGCGTTTGTGTCGGTGTTCCGTGCTAAAGTGCCGTTGCGTCGTCTCCGTTGTCAAACGACGGAAATCTATGACGTGTTTCTATCGTGGTGCGTTTTATTGTTACTTTTGGTGCTTAACTTCTATTCTTTTATTTCTATTACTAGCTGACCCGGCCCGGCTTCGCCCAGTCCCTGGTGGGGAGCATCTCATTTAATTCATATAAGTAGTCATATAAGTTCTCGTTCCCGTTACCGTCTGTCTGTCTGTCTGTCTGTCTGTCTGTCTGTCTGTCTGTCTGTCTGTCTGTCTGTATGTCTTTCTGTCTGTCTGTCTGACCCGGCCCGGCATCGCCCAACTCCTGGTGTGGAGCATCTCATTTAATTCATATAAGTAGTCATATAAGCTCCCGTTCCCGTTCCCGACTATCTATCTGTCTGTCTGTCTGTCTATATGTCTGTCTGTCTGTCTGTCTGATCCGGCCCGGCTTCGCCCAGCCCCTGATGGCGAGCATCTCATTTAATTCATATAAGTAGTCATATAAGTTCCCGTTCCCGACTCTCTCTGTCTGTCTGTCTGTCTGTCTGTCTGTCTGTCTGTCTGTCTGTCTGTCTGTCTGTCTGTCCGTCCCTCCCTCTCTGTCTGTCTGTCTGTCTGTCTGCCTGTCTGTCTAATCATTTATTGGTTGCAGTTAGAACAACCTTAGATAAACGAAGACCAACTTACAAAAAGCATTAGAAAGAGCACTTGAAAGGTCTTTACATCTTCCCCAACAATTAACTTGGGTAAATGGAGCAGCGGCAGCAGCATCAGCAGAAGAAGGAAAAGGAGGAGTAGGAGCTGGGAGGAGGAAGAGGGAGGTGGAGGAGGGAGGAGTTAGGAGGGAGGAAGAGATAGGCGGAGAGAGGAGGAGGAGGGAGGAGGAAGGAGGAGGAGGAGTAGGGAGGAATAGGAGGGAGGAGGAGTGATTAGGAGGAGGAGAGAGGAGGTAGGAGAAGGGAGGAGGAGGGAGGAGGAAGGAGGAGGCAGGAGGAGCGAGGAGGAGGAGGAGGAGGGTAGGAGGAGGAAGAGGGAGGGGGAGGAGGAGGGAGGAGGAAGGAGAAGGAGGGAGGAGAAGAACGCAGGGGGAGGAGGAGGAGGGAGATGGAGGAGGAGGGAGGAGGAGGAGAGAGGAGGAGGAGGGAGGAGGCGGAGGGAGGAGGTGGAGGGAGGAGGCGGAGGGAGGAGGAGGGAGGAGGAAGAGGGAGAAGGATGAGGGAGGAGAAGGAGGGGAAGGATGAGGAGGGAGGAGGAGGAAGAGGGATGAGGAGGAGGAGGGAGGTGGAGAGAGGAGGAGGTAGGAGGAGGAGGGATGAGGGGGAGGACGTAGGAGGAGGAGGGAGGAGGAGGGAGTAGGAGGAGAGAGGAGGAGAATGGAGGAGGAAGGAAGAGGAGTGATTAGGAGGAGGGAGGAGGAAGAGGGAGAAGGAGGACGGAGAAGGAGGAGGAGGAGGAGGAGGAGGAGGTAGGAGGAGGAGGAAGAGGAGGAGGAGGAGGGATGTGGAGGGAGGAGGAGGGAGGAGGTAGAGGTAGGAGGAGGGAAGAGGAGAGAGGATGAGGAGGGAGGAGGAGAAGGGAGGAGGAGAGGGAGGAGGAGGGGAGGAGGTAGGAGGGGGAGGGAGGAGAAGGGGGAGGAGGGATAAGGGGGAGGACGTAGAATTAGAAGGAGGGAGGAGGAGGGATTGGGAGGAGAGAGGAGGAGAAGGGAGGAGGAAGGAAGGGGAGTGATTAGGAGGAGGGAGGAGGGCGAGGAGGTAGGAGGAAGAGGGAGGAGGAGGGAGGAAGGAGGAGGAGGAGAAAGAGGGAGGAGGAGGAGGGAGAGGGAGGAGGGGGAGAGGAAGAGGAAGAGGGTAGGAGGAGGAGGAGGGGAGAGGAGGAGGAGGATTTTAACGCATATGCCTGTAGACAACTGCAGCGAAAAGGTGGGTCTGTCTATCTATCTGACCCGGCGTGGCTTTGCCCAGCTCCTGGAGGGTAGCGTCTCATTAAATTCATACAACAAAAAAAGTAACTTAAAAGAATGTCCTTCCACACACCATCCATTATTTTTAATGAAAACTCTTTCTAATCACCTGCATGACTACAGTAACTTCTTAAGCATAAAAAGATGAGTTACAATGTTATGCATTGTGCATTATTTTTATGAAAACTTTGAAAATGCCTTACAGATTGTATCATTATTTATTATAACTCATATGCCGGTACATAACTATGGACAAAGAGTTTATAAATCTTTGAAAACGATGCCACAATATGACTATAAGTTATACAGAAAAGTTATGCCCCTTGAAATAACTTTTACAGAGTTAAGTCCCCTGAGATATATTAAATTATAATGAAAAGTGAAAAATGAAATAATATTGGGTAAGCAGCCGATTTCACACTAAAAAATATGACAGTGGGCTGCACTGGAATGAAAGGAAGACGTGTAGAAAATTTCATCTCAATCGGATGGGCCGTTCGCGAGCGCACAAAGGACATACGGACATACAGACAGACAGACAGACAGACAGACAGACAGACAGACGGAGATCGCAATTTATATATAAGATTATTTTATGTGTGTGCAAACCAATTAACTCATTTCTGCCACATGACACTAACGAACTATTGCACTAATAAGTCCGACTAGCTAACTTTCTCATGCGAAAGATTATGAAGAGCATTGAAGGTCAGTTGGAATTTCCTGTACACAGTTTAGTTGGGGTCCACCTGAATTGCAAACAATTAGGTATATTTAGCTCCTGCGAAAAGAAGAGACGTAATAAACACAGACACTATGTACATACCTTACAAAGAAATCCCTCATGCACAGGTGAAAACAAAGTTAGAAACAATGAATAAATATACAAAATGAAATAATAAAATTTAAAAAAAACAAAACAAATAAAATAGGACACAAAGGACGGCCGACGTTTCGATTCTAAGAATCTTTGTCAAAGACAGGACAACACAAATAGATTTAAAAAAAAACGGGGGGGGGGGGGGGGGGGGAACACAAATAAATTAACACGACTACTTGGTTCACATGTGGGAGCAGAATTGGTGGTTTGAACCGGTTTACAAAGGCGCTCTTAAGGCTACAAAGTTTACGTATAGTTAGGCTGCCAGAGGGCCCGATAGGATTAGTGTTGCCAAAGATATGTGAACAGTCCAATATGAATATATAGAGGTGTTAGACAGTTAGGTATGAATATATAGAAGGAGGATACCATAGTTATAAACATTCGATATGAATAAATAGAGGCATGTGAACAGTTGGATATGAATATATAGAGGGAAGATATCATAGTTATACAGTAGTGTCCACAACAGTATTGATAACTGCTGGGTGGAAGCATTCCAGAGAGTTTATTAATTGGCTTTCAATTTTGAACCTAATGGAGCTGTTGGAGAAGCAAGGTTTCAATGCCATGATACATACATCATCTGGGAGTCCAAGTCAAAGAAACAAAACAAAAATGTCCGTTAATATATCCATCCAGATATTTACTTCTCTGTCTTCCTCTTATTCTCTTCCTCTCTATCTTGCCAGTTGTCACTAAGTTCTCAAATTTATTTCTTCTCAGAATATGTCCAAAACATTTTCACTGTCTACGTCTAATTTCTCTGATCAATTTACGCTTTTCATTTGTTTCTTATAGTACTTGGTCATCGTTTTTTGGGGTCTGTTCGTGGTATTCTTTGCATTCTCATCAGAAACCACATTTCCACAGCCATAAGATGTTTTTCAGCTTGACTGCTCATTGTCCATGCTTCACATACATACCAAAGTATAGGTTCTATGTAGCACTTCAACACTCTTTTTCTCGTTTCAATTGATATCTTTTTATTGTTCAGTATATTTTTCACCTTGCAAAAGGCCACTTTCGCAATGGTTATTCTTGTTTCAATTTCTTTAAGGCATGTCACATCAGATGCTATGACGTTTGTTGATACTCGCGCATTTAAAAAAAACACACAAATTCGATGACGGATAACAGAAACTGATGATCACATGTGACGGTTAATCGAAGTTGTTATATATATATATATAATCTCAGCGTAATCCATAAACGTGCCACTACTTCTGGTACACTGGATTGATGTTTGCTTGTGGTTTAGCTTTCCCTATTCCTAGTGTCCTCGCCATGCGCGAACCCACTCTGACTTTACAGGTACTTGTAATTTACGTCCCCAAGTCAAGACCGAAAAGTCAACATTTTAGTCCAACTAACCAGTGTAGGGGTTGAACTTGAGTATGAAATTGGACAGTACATAAATCACGGTCGTCCGGAATGGTTGAGCAGGGTTTTACGTTTAAAGACTTTTATTTTTTTTAATTTCCTAAATAAAACAGCTTTAATCTCACTATTGTCTTTGCTATTTCTGTACTCGTTATACAAAATTTGCACCCATAGACAAGAAGGAGCATATTTCTGAATATTCGTGTGCAATGAAAGAGATCTTTTACAAAACCATACTGAACCAAAACGAACAACGCAAAACCAGTGTGTAAACGTCTATTTTACTTAACCTATTTATCACTTCATGCGGTAAACGCGCTGACACAAATAAACCGATGCATTTCAGAATTAAAATGGTGAAAACTACGGTATCTGGTTGTCATTGTCTCGACTTGTCACCATTCACTAGTAAACAATTCAGTAATGGGGTCTCCGCTAGGTTTCCTAATAGCTCTTGTGTTCTGACACTATGGTTTCTCAACGATAATGGACTTTGTAATGACAACACTTAGTTTCTGTCGACAACTTGGATGTGCTGACTTGTTGAAAGAATGACCCGTTCGATTTATTTATAGGCGACAAGAGAGTAGTTTCATAACGAATTCATAGTTATTTTATCGTTTTATTGCTATTGCTGTAATCGTGTTGTTAAATACTGGTAAATAATACGGAGACTTTATAAAATATTATTACTATTGCATAATTTGATTACGAGTTGAGGAATTATATACAAAAGAAACAAATTACAGTGGTACCTCGGGTTATGAACACCTCAGGTCACGAACAATTCAGGTTACGAACAACAACTTCGAAAATTGTATGTCTCAGGTAACGAACAGTGCCTCGGGTTACGAACGAAGGCGAGCGAGAGAGAGAGAGAGAGAGAGAGAGAGAGAGAGAGAGAGAGAGAGAGAGAGAGAGAGAGAGAGAGAGAGAGAGAGAGAGAGAGAGAGGGAGAGAGAGCAAGGTTTAACGTTGGAGACACACGATCGCGTACAGTACAAACAATACTACAGATGTGCTTGTGGATCTTCAGAATAAACAGCTAAAGACATTAAAGGAGGAGCAGTCATCCCATGATGAGGAGTCAGTGACCGTTTCAACTGGCAGGATTAAAGAAATTTGCAGCAAGTGGGCAGACGTCGAAGACTTCATTGTAAACCATCACCCAAACAAACTTGTTACTAACAAGCCCTATGACCCCATATGTGATGAATGATAACACGATGGCTCACTTCAGAAAGATTCTCCAGCAAAGGAAGCGACAAATTTCCCTTGATAGTTTCTTGGTGCAGAAAGATTCCCAGTCGGCTGCCAAGAAACAGCGACAAGATACTTCTGTCTATTGTCAAAGTGATAAATTTCCCATGATCGTTTTCTCTCTTTTTATTTTACATTTAATTCATGTGGTTGTTTTCTTTCTCTTTATTTAATCCGTGAAGTACACGTATTCTTTGCGTTTTGTCAGGTAAACGACGGGATGTTAATAAATAAAGAACGATTCTTTCATCTTGAAACGGATTGTCTTTATTTAATTTTTGTCAATGTTTCGAGTTACAAACGTTTCGGGTTTCGGACCGAATTCTGGAACGAATTAAGTTCGTAAACCGAGGTACCACTGTATTTACTTTATGATGGTTTTGAAAGAGTGCCCCCTGACTTGATGTGAGTGATTATCGAGGAAGTGCCAGGGATATCACATTTTAAGGCTGAGTACGCGATCACCTCACTCAGGATAAATCCATAAATGCTCTGATCGCCTCTTCTACATTACCGCCATCGCATAGCTGCTGATCTCACAAGTTCTGTGTTAATTAGTCAAATAAATGACTTGTGTCCTTGAAAAATGTTCATGTCGCGCGGCAACCCATCTCACTCCAACTCCCTCGGCTGAGTGGTCTCAAGGTAAGGTGTCCGCCTCGAGTGCTGGAGGTCCCGGTTTCAAGCCCCGGTGAGGGCCGGGATTTTTCCACGTGGACTTCTAGTAAAAAATATGTCCCCTTGTCTATGGGAGTGGGATCGGACGCCCGTGTGTATTGTTGCGAAAGTAATAAAATCCCTTGGCAGTTGGAAATCGAAAAAGAGTAGCCTAACGGCGCTACCAGGGCAAAATTTCGACTTAAAAATCTACCCAAAGTATGTCAGGATCCTCGCCAGTGCTACGGAGTTCGTGCAATGAGCTGAGATTTTCCCGACTCAGGCGTTGATTAGGGGAGTAGAACGGAGCACTTATGGGTTACACCCTTATGCCTTGATGTTGATCCATCGACTAAACTAAACTAGACTGTGCGGGTGGGTGAAGGATGTGTGTGAGGGTGGGGGATGTGTGTTTAGATGGGTGGTTGGGTGTGTGAGTGTGGGTGGGTAAATGGGAGATGTAGGTGTTGATGAGTGGGTGAGGGATGTGTGGGTGTTAGTGGTTGAGGGATAAGTACGTGTGTGGATGGATGTGTGAGGAGATGAGTGTATGGGTGGGGGATGTTTGTGTGGGTTGTGTGTGCGTAGATGGGAGGTGTGTGTTTGTATATGGGAGATGTGTTGGTGGGTGGGGATGTGTGTGAGGGATGTGTGTATGGGTGTGGAGATGTGTGTGTGGGTGGGGATGTGTGTGTATATGGGTAGGGGTGTGTGGTTAAGGGATGTGTGGCTGGTGGATGGGTGGGTGGAGGATGTGTGGTTGGGTAGAGGATTTGTGGGTGGGTGATTGTATATGGGTAATGGTGTTTGGTTAAGGGATGTGTGGTTAAGGGATGTTTGGTTGGGCGATGGGTAGGTGGAGGATGTGTGGGTGGGTAGAGAATATGTGGGTTGGTGAGTGTGTGTAGGTTAGGAGATGGTGGGGGGTATTTGTATGGGTGGGCTAGGGATCTGTGAGTGGGCTGCGGGAGATGGGAGATTATGTGGGTGGGTGCGGAATTTGTGTGTGGGTAGGTGCGGGATATATGAGTTGGAGGGGAGATGTGTGTGTGCGTAGGGGTGTGTGGTTCAGGGATGTGTGTTTGGCTGGGTGGTTGGAGGTGTGTGGGTGGAGGAGGATATGTGGGTGGGTGTCTGTTGGTGGGTAATGGGACGGGTAGAGGATATGTGAGTGGGTGGGGAGATGTGTGTAGGTGGGTGGAGTGTGTGGGTGGGGGATGTGTGGGTTGGGGAATGTATGTGTGCTTGGGGTGTGGGTGGATGGGATGTGTGGTGGGTGGGAAGTGTGTGTGTGTGTGGGGAGATGTGTAGGTGTAGGGATGTGGTGGATGGGTGGGGGTATGTATGTGTGTCTGGGTTGGGGGGCTGAGTGGTCTCGAGGTATGGTGTCCGCCTCGAGTGCTGGAGGTCCCGGGTTCAGGCCCCGGTGAGGACCAGGATTTATTTTAAAAAATCCTCCTGAACTTCCAGTAATAAAATTCCCCCTGGTCTCTGGGTAGTGAGATCGGACACTCGTGTGTATTGTTGCGCACGTAAAAAGTCCCTTGGCAGTTGGAAATCTAAAAATAGTAGCCTAACGGCGCTGCCCGGGCAAAATTGAGTTAAAAATCTACCCAAAGTTGAGATTCTCCGGACTCAGGCTTGAGTTAGGAGTAGAACGGAGCACTTATGGGTTACACCCGTGTGCCGTGATGTCGATCCGTCGACTAAACTAAACTAAAATAAATTGAGTGGCTCCACACACAGAACTCATCATTATAAGTCCAGCTAACTTTCATATGCCGATCTACGTGGCTAAGGGCTTACGAACGGGATTCGTAAGCCCGCTTATCTGCATTCGAAACACAGCTGCGACCGATTTGACAGCAGACCGCGTTTCGCAGGATTTTAATGATTTGGTACGGGAGCCAGTCGTTCAGAAAGCAATGGCAAACAACTGAACGTGAACTTGCCAAAACATCAACAACAACAGTAAAATGCTGGTATTGACAGCGATGCCCTGTAAATAGGAAATGCAAAATTTAAAAAAAACACTTTCAACTATGTAACTGAGCACTGAGGGTGAAAGGAAACGAGCCAGCCGATCGAAGTGGGAAAGGCAATGGATCGTTCATCTTTATCAACGCCATAAAGAACACAGGCCGACAACTGAGAACCTGCCTTCTTATTCAGAGTGAGGGAACGAACGAACGAACGGACTTTATTTTCAAAGGGTAACAAATTGGGCACGCAGGCCCGTCTTACATTCGGCCCTTCCAATCACTCATCTTTCTTTCATCAACAGTGCATAGGAAAAAACATTGTCAAATGAATTTTGTAAACATAAACAATGCATATTACCAACTTATGAGACACTCCCACCACCCACCCACACATCCCCCATTCACTCCAACTCCCCCACCCAACCACACACACAACCCAGACACACATTAGTTTAGTTTAGTTTAGTCGCTGGATCAACATCAAAGCACACGGTTTAACCCATAAGTGCTTCGTTTTCCTCCTAACTCAAACCTGAGTCTGGAGAAACTCAGCTCAATGCACGAACTCCGTTGCATCAGCGAGGATCCTGAAATACTTTGGGTAGAGTTTTAACTCTAAATTTTGCCCGGGCTGCGCCGTTAGGCTACACTTTTTCGATTTCCAACTGCCAAGGGATTGTTTACGTGCGCAACAATACACACGAGCGTCCGATGTCACTACCCAGAGATTAGGGGAAAGTTTTGTTACTAGAAGTCCACGTGATAAAAATCCAGGCCCTCAACGGGGCTTGAACCCGGGACCTCTAGCACTCGAGACGGGCACCATACTTCGAGACTACTCAGCTCCCTTATATGTATGATGCCAGTCTGGACCTTCTTGAGCATATTCATTGAGTTACCCAGTATATATGGGTGCCAGACATGGGATATGTATCGGCAGTCGTCTCATTGTCCTATTCGGTAAATTCGCAAAGACAGATAAATAGACAGTTACTTGTTAAATTATTTAAAGTAAAAGGGACCACTTTCCGTGCATTGAGGTGTAGTTGGTAAATCGTGCTAGTCTCATATTGTTGTAAACCAATCGTCACTCGACGGGTTATATGGTCAATAACACACCACGTTACATGGCACGCCAAGAGAAAGCGTGGGATAGAGATGTTTAAGAGGAAGACAACGTTGCATGTGGGTGGACACCATGTGGCTAATACACTGTGTGGGACAAGCGCTGTAGGACTAAGTGTTCGGTACCAGAGGAAACAGACAAGCAACCTATTGATACCTTCGTAACTTCTTCTTATAGTTAATTCCGTTTTGCATTGGTGATCATGTCTTTCCACAGCCTTCGCTATCGTGTACTGCCAATAATTTATGATACTGATATTCCTCCATGTCAATATGTCAAACTGTGCAGCTCTTTTGATTTCCCCCTGATTCTCCTCCCCTCCAACATTGGACATACTCCAGCTTTTCCCTTCTCGTGACATGTGCCCACATTATTGACTGTCTTCTTCTGATGCGAGTAACCAGTTATCTTTGTGATGTAACTTCAACCAAGATATCTTATTACTCATTCTATCAGTATAGTGTTCTCATCATTCTTCTATGAAACCACATCCTCGCGGCTTCCACATACTCCCCCACTTGTCATCTAATTGCCAATAATTAGCTTCATGTTGAATCCACGTGAAACTAAATCATTGGAATGCATGCTGTGGGATTCCCGAAGAACAGTTTCGTCTGAAGCCATACCTATTTTCGTAGACGATACCTTAAAGAGGACATCATAAGGTTTCTATTGGTGTCTTAATTGTCTTTCTACATTACCAAACACAGTTCACTTGCTGTGCATTTTTCTGCCAAGTTAACCAGAAGTAGACGCAGACTTCTTCACGCCTTGATGCGTATTGAGTACATGGTGCTAGCCCTATATTTCCTACACTGATCGTGATGAATGTGTGAGGTTGTCATTTATCAGGCCGGCTACCTTTACTTTCCTAAGCATTTACACGTACCAATTTAATCATGTCGTAAGAGGCGACTAAGGAGGCTATGGTTCCGTCGCCCTGCTACTGAGTGAGAGCGTGGCGCGACACTGTGAGCTGTGAGTTTCGTGTGAAATTCTTTTGAATCTGCCCGAGGTTTTTTGGAACATGACTGCATGTTCGGAGCGATGGCAGCTGGCTATGTCCCAGAGTTGACCGGTTTTTGCCTTATGCAGAAATGCGTGGCTGCTGGGCTTCTGGTTGACTGCCACTGCCATCGACGATGAACTGTATTTTCGTGGACTGTGTGGGTGAACATCTAGGAAACATCCAGATGGGAAAATGACTGCCGATTCCATCAGAGATAAACTTGATGTTTCGTGGGGGACTATTGTGTTGACATTCTGGCGGCGGCATTATGCACAGTGTATCTGTGCGGGCTGTTGTTTGTCGAGACTCCTGTCTTTTCCACTTTTCACATTGGGCAGTGGGGAGCGTTTTATGTGATATTCACTGGCACAGGAACGGAGCATAATGGGGACGACCCGTTGCTGTGAAGTTGGAACCGTGACTAACTAACTAACTAACTAACGTACCAATTTTAGGCAACGTTGACCTGGTAGCCCAGATTAACTTTTGTAAAATCCACTCGTTGAGGGGGATTTGAACGCACGACCAGCAGGCCGGCAATCAAGAGCGCTAACCACCCACGATGCTGCAAGGGCAATAGCTTAATACAAACACTGAAAAAGAATCAACAGATTTATATTAATCTATCTGAGGTAGTAAAGTAGATGGAGTGGTAGAAAGAAGTATGATAATACATATTAAGTGGTACATGGCAATGTTTTTGTTGTTATAACTTAAAAACAACACATACAAACAAGTACCGACGCAGGAGTCTGCTATACGTATGTAAAGTGTTGGAACATTCATATGTTGTAGGCCTTAGAGCACACAGGTGTATGTATGGCCAGACTTTCCCTCTCTTAGTGGACGACGAGCGCATAGATAGAACCCTCGTCCGCTCATTACATTTTACACGCACATGTTTATAAGTATAGATGGCCTATTGTATCAATAATTTGAAATGTATTGATTCCGATGGACATATAATTGATAAATCCACGCATAAATTATTAGACGTAGTTTGTTATAACTGGTAACTCCACACATAGATTATCGGACGTGGATTGTTATAACTGGTAACTCCACACATAGATAATCAGGCGTGGCTTGTTATAACTGATAACTCCATGCACAGATGATCATTCATGACTTGTTATAACTCCGTACATAAATTATCAGGCGTTGCTTGTGGAAATTGTGGAATAACATACATGCCACCCATTAAAATTAATCTTAACTTTGTCGTTACGGTTGTTTTGCTGCTGCTGTTATTGCTGTTGTTTTATTGCTGCTGTTATTGCTGTTGTGGACGCCAAAGGTGCTGAGTCGTTTGCTCTTTGCAGCCAGTATTATAACATGCAGGTCTCCTGCATCTGTTCCACGGACACATAGAGTGAGTTTGTAACTTCGAGACACGGGTGTTGTAGCGTTCGCCTGATGTTCGAAAACACAAGGCACTTGAAAAGAAGGTGCTTGGTGGTCTCATAAGAGCGAGAACAATGTCTACATAGGGGTTCATATCGCCGATTGATATAATGTAAGTGGCTATTGATTTTGACATGCCCTGTAGGATACTGAAACACTAGGGTCCGATCTTTTTTATTTTTCAAGCTAAGAATATGATATGAGCGTTGACTTTGGTTGGGGCATTTGATTAAAGTGTCCGACCTGTTGTTCCCTTTGTCTATCTGTTCAGCCCGTATTCTCTTGTGTTGTTTTTGAGAGTCCAATCTAGACTTTAGAGTTTCAAGTTGTGAGACCACTTTATGTGGAGATTTGTTAAATTTGGAGATATGTGGTGAATGTGGGACGAATTTTGAACTACTTCAAGTAGTACATGTTATGTGTTAAATTTATTAAATTAAGTATTATATAAGTTATAGTAAATTCCTTCACATTTGTGCTACCGTGGCCATGCGTCGCGCAAACAATTGTAACACTGTAGTCTACCAGGCATATCGTAAGATGTGACCAAACGACGTTGGTGTGAGACTGGCTACCTCAGGCTTTGCTTGAGTTGATTTTAAACCTACGCTCTACTGAGAGAGAGGAAAGGTAGACGAAGAAATGTCTTCTGAAACGTTTGCATAAAATTTTATACAATATAGTGATTTTAATATAAATAATCTGAAGACAGAAGTCATGGTGATATCAAATAACCAGATCGTGCCTATATGTTCAATTAAAATACATGATGTTATTTTGGGGCAAGTGCAGAAATTAAAATATTTAGGCACATGAATACCATCAGATGGATGATGCATTACAGAGATAAGGAACAGAATAGGACGAACAAAAACTGCATTCTGTCTAATGAAGAACGTTTTATAAAGTAATTCCTTGTCATTGGAAGTTAGAAAAATATTTCTTGCAAGTTACATAGAACTGTTACAACATATGGATGCAAAACCCTGGATAATTAGTAAACAAGCTAAGGAAAATTCCAGAAGCCATGGAGATGCTGCTTTATAGAAAAATGCTGAAATTTCCTTGGACAATTGTGGGATGTGGATTTTAATTCCTGAGAATGATTCGTTAAAATGTCTAGGGGGTTTTATTGATTCTCTGGTCACTGGTTAGAATGCAGGGTGATCAGGGATATTTACCACAAATCCCAGGAGAAAAGAGTTCAATCCTTGAAACAATGGCATCTGTGTGTAGGTTTCCCTTCCCACTTCATCACCCTTTACATTGTCTATAGTGCTAGAAGGATATTGATTGCTCACAACATATAAACAACCATTGTTGGACACCACATTTACTTGATGTACACAACACTTTTGGACAAACAGTTCAGGTATTAACTCAAGATCTGCATTTACATATATATATATATATATATATATATATATATATATATATATATATATATATATATATATATATATATATATATATATATATATATATATGTGTGTGTGTGTGTGTGTGTAATAAACACTATGCATTTTCAGACAGGCATGGGAATGATGTGCAGTATTACAACATAGTACCCAGTGACCCCAAAAAAAACAACAATGTTATTACAAACAACACAGCAACCACAAATTGGGTCTACTTTCATTTTCCCTCATAATTAAGGCAAATAAAGATATTAAATAGAACCCAACATAACATGTTTCTGACACCTTTTACCATTCTCTCATTGTTAAAAATAATGAGTTGGTGTCAAAATACTATACCATCTATACCATTGGAAAAAAACTACTGACCTGTTACCTTCAGAAAAAAATTACCAACACATAAACAGCATTTTGTACTAATTAAATTAATTAATCGAGTCTATCTCCTGGTGTGCGGTTATGGGTTCACCTTTGCTGTCGATTAGATCCTTTTCCCCATTATCTGGGTACCGAATTAATGCACTCAGTTATGTTCTTACTATTTAGTCACTGGTAATTGGCTGGTGCAAATCATACTTTATAATCCAAAATAGAAATTACACACAATCACAAATCCCTCCGCGGGCTAGAATATTCGAGTACTCTGTTGCAGTAGGCTCGGTGTCTTTTTTTTTGAAATTTGGGGCCTCAGGTTGGTCTAACTTTCCGGAATTTCCACTTAAGCTCTGCAGAAGGTACTTTACCATCTCACCATACATGGTGCCAAGTAGACGTCCATTCAGCTGCTCTGCTTTTAATATCAGAATCCCAAGTAGTTCAACAAAGATTTTACACCCACCAAGTCGCGAGTCTATAACCCATGGCATTTGGGTTGACATTGGACCAGCAAAGAGTTAGTCGGGGTTATCTAGTCCAGTGTAGAACTTTATATGACTGAGAGGCATCTCATGGTAGTATCTGTGACTAGGGCCACAATTGATCTATACCTACATATATCCACAGATGAATAAATCCGGCACAGTAACAGGTTTGCAAACAATTGGATGATTCCTCTTGTTGCTGATGTAGAGACATTTAGCTGCTTTCATATGGTCTTTTATCTGATGGGGTTCAGGGTTTGGAACCTTGAGGTAATCTGGTTTCGTAGTTATGTTTCAGATGATATTAAGTTTGTACCTTGGTTGTATTGGCTTATGTGGTTCATGTCTTCTCCCCATTTGTTTGAGTGGGTGTTCATAGCTAGAACTTGGTGTTGCATGGCTGGAACCTTATGTTTGACTGTTGCAGCTGTGAGATGTTCTTTCGAAGACTTATCCATTGTGGATATTAACTTGGTAATCCAACCAACAGTTGAAGGTTACTCACTGTTGTTAGTTTTAGTAACTTGAAGAAGGATTGTCCCAGTTTCACTGACTTGGTTGAATGATGAGGCCATAGGTGATACTTCTCAGAAGTAACGCAAACGATACACTGTTGTCAGTACTCTGATGATCTTCATCTTTGTAGATTATTAGATCTTGAAGTCCATCCTGGATATTCCTACTAAAATAGGACTTAATCACTCACCCAGTCAGTTGTCTTCTAATTTATCTGTTGCTCGCTATGGAGCTATTGAGCGCAGCAGTCCATGGGTATTTATAGATGCAGACTATGGTTAGGACATTCACTTTCTGGCTGTTGACCCAGGATCCAGGTTTAGTGATATAGTCCCACCACATTCAACCACCACCTGCTTCTCTTCTATAGAAAAGGGATGACAAAGAATACAACACTGGGCATTAACCTACTGTGATGTGTTAACTTTCACAAGACAATTACAAACAAAAATACAAAACAACAAGGGGAGAAGGGGAAAGGAGTGGGTGTCCACGTTCCACTGTCCCTCATTGCTGAGTAGAGCCATTCTGACTCTTAATAGTGAGTAAGGTATTTTCTCACTTTATTTTATGTTCTGTTGTTACTGGGACTATTAGAGGAGTGAAGTCATTCTGTCCATCCAACATGTTGATATTGTATCTCTCATTCTTGAAGAGAATAGCCTATACAGAATCTCTGTGGTTTCTAATGCCGCGTCTTCCTTTTGGCACTATAATCATCATTAGGTCAAGATTATTCAACCTTGGCTTCTAAGTACTGACATACACATGGATTCTTACATCAACATCCTCTAATCCCAAGGTGCAACATTAAAATGTATATTCCCACAGTAAAAAGTAACAATCAGAACAAGGAAAATTCTCATACCAGAAAAAAACATACATGTCCATTGTTCTGATATCAAGTACATGATAATCCTACATAATAATTAATCATAATGCTGATGCAGGGAGCCTTTGTTTTTGGATTTTCTCAGGGGTTAATCCATAACTAAAACATACATTGTTTTCCCCCACTGCGTTCGACAGATGAGGATAGTAGCTGCTGTGATATATTTTGTCAAGGACTGCTTTTATTCAAGCAATTTATTCACATCAATCTTCGCTTCTGTTCCTACTACAGTGAGGTGATGCGGATTGAATCCTATCCGAACATGCATTTACATCACGCGTTTACTTTAATTGTTCATGAATTTATATTCAAACATGGCATGTCCCTAACACTATTTTATGAAATGATTATATGTTCACCCTCATATGGAGTGGTTACTAATCTGTTAACAAAAGGATGGTACTAAAATTTAACACTATAGTTCCAAGTTACAGATTATGATGTGGCGAAGTATTTTATCCCCTGACTAAGGGTCAGGAATACGCGTAATCATTTGTATGTCCCCGCATGTATGAAACACCTTTATATAGTGCATAGATTATTTGCAGATTTCTAAGCATAAATAGTGAGATATTGTTCACAGTGCCTAGAAGTTTTAACATAGGAATATGAAATTGACAGACACTAGTTCTTTACTATGAAGTATGAATCAAGAGTCTGCTACTACATTGAGATAATTCCTAGAATGTGTTTTTGACATGAGAGTTGATACTTTATGTGTACTACAGTACACATAATATTCATAGGTTATAAACACTATTAGTTAGATATAAGTTCATAATGCCTAGAAAAGATATTAACATAGGGATTTGACTTTGTAAGACATAGAACAAATTACAGCGTGGCGCCCACATGTGTTTCCTTAGTAAACATCATCCAGCCTGGTTTAAGCGAATTGTAACTAATTCTTAATTAAACATACTGGTCTATGTAATACATAAATATATCTTAATAATGTAGATATCACATACCAATTGGCTTGCAGAGAATGATTTTAAAAGGCAAAATACTTTTTGCCACACGGGGAAAGAAACCCCAGCCGGGGAACACACGTCTGTTTCCTTTGATTGTCTGCACTCAAAATGGCTACTTTAGTCCTTTGTTTTCCCATCAGTCCCGGTCTTGCCAGGTACGTGAAAAAATTAAAGCCAAATAGATTAAGCTGCCACGGTCAGTCTATCGCTGTTTTATTTTCTCCTACATTAAGTAAGTTACTTAAACAGTAATTGAAAGGATATGTTTATTTTTAAGGGAGTCAATGCTTAGGAAAGGGTAGGGACGTTTTTATTATATTACAACAATCAAGAAAAGGCAGTCATCATTAATTAAGCCAAACCACGAGAAGACTAAAACTGGAACATGTGACAACTGGACAGATTTGTAGAATGAGAGATAGAGGAAGACAGCGAAAGAAAATTTATTGCATTCTTGTGTCATGGCACGGAAGGGAGTAAGCACACGGATTGACACATGCCGTTGAAGATCGTAAGATATGGAGAAGCAGGATCTCCCGCGCCGGTCCACAATGCCCTTGATAAAGGTAAAAGTCATTTTGGTGTTACCTCCTCTGATTATTTCAGCAAACACCTACAACGGAAGAAACAGCAACATGGAACCAGTCACCGCTACCGGACCCAGCTGCCTTACTGAAAATCAAAAGTACTACAACACTCAACCATTAAACACCATGTGAATGTACCATGCGTAATATGCATTGTTTATGCTTACAAAATCCATTTGACAATGTTTTTTTTTCCTTATGTAAATGTAACATACACATTTGATGAATGAAAGATGAGTGATCGAAAGGGCCGAATGTAAGACGGGCCTGCGTGCCCAATTTGTTACCCTTTTAAAATAAATTGTATTCGTTCGTTCGTTCGTTCCTTCATACGACTAAACAGTAGGCATAAACAGGCCCCGCAGCTCGGGCTAGCTGTGGGTATATGCATTGCTAGGACCATCACATTGTTAGGCCTGAGTGCAGGAAGGAGTAGGTGGTTAGACTTTCCCTCCCGTAGCGAATGATGAGAGTTGACTTCGCACCTTCGTCCAACTGATCTCATGCTAGTGTCAACATTATTTCCTAACCGTTACTCTAATGCGCCCACAAACACTCCTTCATACTCTTAATAATAATAATAATAATAATAATAATAATAATAATAATAATAATAATAATAATAATACTAGGTCCGTGAATGTGTTTGGGTTTTCATTGAATGTAACTATTACACCTGCCAACATCTCCAGTTAACGAAAGAACGATCGAACTTTATTTTCACAAGGTCACACATTAGGCAGGCAAGCTCATCTTACATTTAGCCCTTCCAACTACTGATATTTCGTAACACTATTATCTATTGTGCATTATACATTCACATGGAAAACCCATTGTCAAATGAATGTTGTGAACATAAGCAATGCATATTACCATGTTATAAGAGAGACACACACACACACACACACACACACACACACACACACACACACACACACACACACACACACACACTAAATGTCACTCACACATGTATATACACATACATACATATCTATACTTACCTATGTACACACACTTATACATACATACATACATCAATTACACAAACTGGCACAGTCATACATCCACTCAATAACACAAATACAAACTCTCTCGTATGCACATATTCCCACTCACAATCACAAATAAACTAACAAACATTTACTCATACATACATTATCTCTCGCTCTTCGTCTCCTCTCTCTCTCTCTCTCTCTCTCTCTCTCTCTCTCCTCTCTTCTCTCTCTCCTCTCTCTCTCTCTCTCTCTCTCTCTCTCATCTCTACACCAGTGCAGCCTCTGACACTGTTTAAGAACCTTTAAATGCATGCGGGGATTTCACGAGAGCCCTTACAGACACGCCAAATCAGTCATCTAGCGTTGACTGATGGTAAGTGCATCCTTGGGAGCCGATCTTATAGACATTCATGAGCTGTGATTAACATCCGTCTACATTAACGTCCAATCCTTTGCACCTCTAGTCTGTCTGATTTGCATGATTATTAACGCGGTTTGTGTGCTGTATTCTGCTTTATTAGAAATTTGGCGCCTTTGTTGAGATCATGTATTGTATGTTTGTGTCAGTTGTTTTGTTTGGGAGCAATTAGACATTAAATTGATGCTACACAAAGATACGACTTGCTTGTTTATCGTTAGTCGTCTCACAAACCTGAATTATGTCCATGTGGCAAACAGTTTTGATCTTACAGATCTAGTCAACTCGTAATTTTAAGGGAGAGAGAGAATTGCGGATATTCACGACGTTAGACAACTTTTGTTTTAATTGACCTAGACTACCTGGTCGACCCAGCCTAAAATTTAAAAAAATATTTGCATATCCTTTACAGGACATCGCTGTCAACATCAGCATTTCAGCTGATTGTTGATTTCTTGGCAAGATTACGCTCAGTAGTTTGGCACTGTTTTCTGAGCGACCGGCTTACATATCCCAGTAAGTTACCGACGCGGTTAGAACCGATATCGATTCTCGCCGTCGTCACATTACTCACGAGAGTATACGGGATTACGGAGAAAGTCGCTAACCCCTCGGCCAGAGAGACCGGCCAGCCTAAAATAGATAGGAAATACTTTGAATGGATCAGAACGGGCGTTCTTAAACATCCGGTGTGTCAATACCGAGTTTAAGGGTTCAACCCCCTACACCGGACAATTGAACTAAAATGTTGACTTCTCGTCTTTGACTCTGGAACGTAAATTACAAGTACCTCTGAAGTCGGAGTGGGTTCGCCTGATGTCGCGGGACACTGGTAACAGGGACAGCTAATCCACACGCACAATTCAGTCCAGCACTACTAGAAGTAGTGTGCATGGACTACGCTTGAGTTCAAAGCGAGCTCAGTACACATATCTTGGGAAGTAAGTACGGCTGGCGTGACACTGACCACATCTCCCACCGAGTGCCAAGTGGTCTACATCATCTTGAGTCTAGCATCATATTCCAGCCGGTCTCCCTGGTCTAGGGGTTACACGACTTTCTCCGTAATCTCGTATACTCTCGTAGGTAACGTGATGACGGTGAGAATCAGCAGTGGTTCGAATCGCATCGGTAACTTATGGGGTATGTGAGCCGGCCGCTCAGAAAGCAATGGCAAGCTACTAGCGTAATCTTGCCAAGAAATCAACATACAACTGAAAGATGCTGGTGTTGACAGCGATGTCCTGTAAAGGATATGAAAAAAACAAAAAACAAAAAAACAATCATATTCCAAGCACGTCTGAATGCGTTTGAAAAGGTCCTTTGCTTATTGTACTTCACCATATTCGACAATATACTACCTCATTATAAAACATTTTTTTCTCCCTTTCTACGTGTTTATTTCCGAACCATGCCACGCCAAGATCTCTTATCCTTTGCTACCACTTCTAGATCCTCGAATGTTTTTCCCACGTTAGTATTTATGTCTCTATTTCTACAGCAATCTCCTAACTGCCTTAACATTTGATGGCATGAGGCTTGAAGAGATTAGAATTGGAATCGCCATGGCAAAGGTAACCTTTGGTAAGATGGGAAAAATACTGACCAATAACAAAATTGTCACTGCAACAAGAAAAAGAGTGTTGAAGTGCTACATAGAACGTGTACGTTTGTATGGACGTGACACGCGGACAATGAGAAGACAAGCTGAAAACTTCTAATGGCAGTGGATATTTGGTTTCTGAGGAAAATGCAACGAATACCATGGACAGACAGAAAAACCAAAGAGAAGTCATACAAGAAGCAAATAAAAATCGCAAACTGATTAGAGAAATTAGATGTAGACCAGTCTACATTTTTAGGACACGTTATGAGACAACTGGTAAGATTGAGGAGGAAAGAAGAAGGGAAATACAGAAGTAAATATCTGGATGGCTTGGCAACGAGGCATGATCGAGACAATAACACAGGTCTGATCCAAAACTCTGGTGATCATGTGAGATGGCGTTTCATGACTACCAACACTTATCGGCATGGCACATGATGATGATGAATTCTCTTCTCCGTGACTTAGGTCTTCCTATATAGCTTTCACCATTTAGATTTAAGAGGAAGGGCATTCCAATTACTCTCACTGCCATTTAAGCTACATTTCCCAGTTAGCTCTTGGTCTTTACACCCCATATAATAATTCCAGAAATTTTTTTCCAGCGATCCAAACTCCTCTTGGCTATCTCATGACAGCAACAATACTTCACCATCTGGAAGAGCTTCTTACCATTTTGGTTGGCTGAAATAGTGGTCTTTATTTTCTGAAAATGTGTTCACCATTGATTAATTTCTAAGCCAATGGTTTCTACAACATCAACTAAACCACCAGTGGTAAATTATCTCTGCCCTCACGCTTAGTAATTTCATCGTCATCATCAATTCATCATCACTATCATCATCGTCAAGTATTTCAGCTCTTGCTTTGGTCATGAGGCTTCCTGATTATTCAATCCCATTAATCTCTTCTTGTACCGCTTGTTTCAATTCCTCGTATGCCTGCAATGAAAGATCTGTTCATGTTTGTTTAATAACTGTGATCCTTGGTCTGCTTCATCCTCCATTCTCCCACCTAGTTCTCTCTTTTGGGGTCTCTTCGTGTCTTAGGGGTTATCGTTTAGATGACCAAACCAAGAGAGTCATCGTTGTTTAATTATTTTGCAACACATCATTTATATGCATGAGGCATATCCTGGCGCTACCAACTATGGTGGATAGGCATAGGGTCCTACAAGCCAAATGATATCTGAGAGTTGCTGCAGATAGGGATCACTCCCCGAATGAAGCCATGGATATAGTTAATGATCATAGACTCAGACAAGGTAGGTCCTGTCCAGGTGTGTAACCTAGAGACAATCAATCGTGAAAAAAAGAGCGGGTTTAAGTACAAGAAAACATATCGGACTGGCACAATATAACTGATCCAGAATAGCACACATCAAGGTAACATAGTGATCTATACTGATGGGTCAGTGGTGAGAAACAGACGTAGTGGTTGGGGTTTCATTGCGAAGGCTAATGGACGATTCTTGAAAAGGGAGAGTCTGCCATATGAGATTATGACCTCCAGCGTGAGAATAGAAGTGGAAGCAGTAACACCGGCATTCCGTTGGTTAGAGGAGACTACTGCAACACACATTGTATTCATTACGGACTCAAAGAGCATGTTTAGTAAGGCGGAGAAAGGAATGTTTCGTGTGGAAAGGCTCATCTCGTTCAGAGGTCACATATTGTGAGAATTGTATAGATTTTTTGCACTGGCCATGCGGAGTGCGGGGAAATGATCAGGCTGACAGGTTAACAGGGAATGCATCTAGTGGTGGTAGATAACCTATGGACAAGGTGGAGGTGGTCGTGCGCCCGTGAGACCAGGTGAAGAAGGTGGGGGAACAGATTAAGAATCCGTATGTGGAAAGGATGACATTGCGGGGGATCGCCAGGGTTTCTGGAAGAATCTCAAAACTGAGAGGGAAGACCAAGAGAACTTTCAATCAGATAGCGGTGGGAACGATTAGTAATGTGACTGTTCGCTGGCTGTTGAACGAGAGGACGGAGCGCGTTTGGGAATGTCCTGAGTACAGTAATGTCGGTTCTTAGCTCAACTCAACTATAACAGGATGGCCTCGGTTGTTGTGAATGAACACAAGCCCCGAGGTATCCCATGTCACTCACGTGTATACTAACCCCAGGGGTTGGACAGGTAGATACACTAGTTCTACTGGTGCTGACCCACTTGGCAAACTCCCACGTGTTAAAAGTCTACACACACATCTCCGATTCTAGACCTCTACTAACTACCCCCTACCTAGGGACATTAAACTCTAGAGTCTTGTCCAAGACCTCACACGGTAACTTTACATAAGACATGTCAATAGTCACAAAGTTAATTCTACACTATAGACATAGGCATGGAATTAACAACCTGATAGAAGAGAATCTATTTACAATACAGAGAATAGGGTAGCATAGAGTCAGAGATGATTCCATCTTCTTCACGGGGCGAGTCAGAAGAAATGTTGTGTGGGGTCTGTCTAGTCGGTCTGATACACTCACCGGGCGTTCTCCCAGCACCGGATGATCGTTCCATGGGGTTAACCATGTGGACTCTCAAAGACTGGATGGATGTGACACCACAACACTTTCTAGATGCATCGCTTTCAAATGTCACTATGGTTGAGTCCTCCTATAATCTATAAGAGCGACCCTATACCCTAAGGTATCCCCTCGTAATAATTGATGTACAGCGCATCCATGATCTCTTCACTGTTCAAGTTAATGTCGAGAAATTCTCTATATAGCTCTAAATATACCCCTGGTTGGGTGTAGTAGCAGATCAGCAGCACTTCAATATAACACGGAACTCAAAGTACACTCTGATGGTGATGGAAGATCTCGTGTGTCTATCGACTGTAGTAGATGGCTCCAACACTTGAGTAACTGCAAACGGGGCCTGAATCCACCTGAGTTTGGTCTCGAATAATGTTTTCCAAATGGTGTGTACCGTGTCTGATAAAGACCCACATAGCTATTGTCAATTTGTTCTGATGACAATCAAACACTTAGTTACACATTGTCTAGTTGGATTAGTAACAGTTCTTGTCAGATAATTCTGCTGAAGAGTAGAACTAACGCACCAGTCAGTTCACAGTAGTTTCCAGCTTCTTTTGAAGCTCAGTCAGTTGTTTCATCTTCGTTGAAACTCATAAACAACAAATCTCTGCAGTGTTGAAAACTCAACTTCAGATTAGCAGATTTCAGTTGCGTTGAGATTCAACTTCAAAATTGCAGATTTCAGTTTCGTTGAAACTCATACAAAACATCAGAGGTCATTTTCTCTGCGGCAAATCATAATCAGTAGATGTCATCTTCGATGAGATTCAATCTAAACAGTTGATTTCGTTGAAGAGAATCAATCTAAACAATAGATTTCTTCAATGAGACTCAATCTATTACTTGAAGATTTCTTCGATGAGACTCAATTAAATAACAGAAGATTTCTTCGATGACACTCATTTCTGTAACAGGCAACACCTGAAATAGGAGATCGGTACATGAGAGTTTTTGGCACCAACATGGATCCACATGTACATATTTATCTAACACTGCCTTCTGATAATACTTTTTAATTATCATATAATTAAGAATCATCCCTAGTTAAGCAGAGTTTAAACATGTGTAACATCCAATGTCGAATGGCACCTGGATCGGCCCGTCGGACAGATTACGGTCCGCGGAATTCACGTCTAATCATACACTAACGTTCACCTCCCTCAGTTGGCTATATTGGGCAATTGCACTTAAGTTATGTACAACATAGAACTAAATCTCCGGAAAGAGTTGGTCTCACGGAGCACTCCTCCAACATCGGACATAACAACCATTTATTAATTAATTACATTGAAAATTAATTAACAAACTAATAACAAAAGAACGAATGATGAATTCATCCTTCTTCGCTAGTGGGAGAACCTTGCCACTCCCTAGCGACATGCATATGTCTTTTCCGCCTGGTTTAGGAGTGAGAAGTCCTATCTCATACACATGTAACCTCTATCACATGTTTAAGATGGGCACTCCGGTTATGGTCGTCTCCCAAGCGGGTTAGCCTTGGGTCGTGAGTGAACTGCTCAACTGGCCTGGTGAGCCAATCCAATACCAATTATCATTGCAACCATTCCCATATTCTATAAGTCCCCAGTATCTCATTCAATCATCACACCTCTTTCTCATATCAATCATTTAAGCACTCAAATACTCATGATCATCAAGAAAAGAAAAATAGGGTAAGTGGATAGCAGAACCTCCACCAGTTTTCCAACAGTCGCGACGGTAACGCACGGGCATCTCGCGTCGAACTCGGTCGGACCTCTATAAGTCGCTCAGTTAAATCGCGGAAGCATGACATAATATATATGCATTAAAAGTACAATATATATCATTATAAATGCATGTTCACTACAAAATGTAACTACACACTTCCTAGACATGATATCATCACTATTTCATTAGCACAAAATAGCTACATCACATCCTAGTGTCTAGCAGTAAGTTCTCAGCTTTAACAATGCTAATCACATCCTTATCCGAATTCCACACTCTAACATCTTAACTGTCTCCTCACGGAACACATCTAACAGCTGACTACTGAAATAGCATCACCTGGTGTCACTAGGCCTGTCACACACTAATAGTAAACATTTCAACACAATTGTACCGCTAAACTAATATATGCAACTTCACACAGTATGCAATTTAACTAGTAAATACACACACACAGGCTGCCTCACTAAAGGACATTCTCTAAATCTAAATATTAAAGTAATTTCTTTACAATTTCGGTCGTCAACACATCGAAACACGCTCGTACTATGACATACATTCCAGTCGGCTATCGATCGCAAAGTTCATAATAAATTCAGAGGTTACGCATAAATAATTAGTTGCCATACAAACTCGCGTTAAACTGCATTTACTTGAGGAAAATGCGTAAATAGGTATTACCTGACCAATAGAACCAACACCAGTTCAGCTCTAGTTAACTGTCGGGGTTATCAAAGCCGTACTTGACAGTAGAAGCTGCAGAAACAGAACGTCTGTTCTGTCCGAGATGTAGAGAGGGAATGACCACCACAATGGCGATATCCGTGATTGCCCTCTACTCTTTACGCAGGTAGAAATCATGAAACACGGATTCTCTCACGTTGAGCATAGAACACGATTTCACCAGAGAATAGAACATTCCACATTCTATGCCGTGGCAATCTGAGTCCACCTTGCGACCTTTTCCTACAAAATCTACTCGGTTTTCGAAGGTTCCCGGCAAAAGTAAACAAGCCGACTTCCCAGACGTTATTTATGACTGGGGAGTCTCCCTATGACGTAACGGGTTACTCCGAGTTCCGAGCACGAATGACAGCTGACCTGGGTCATTCTGTGACATCAACTTAACTCAACTGATTACTATGCAGTTATTGTTTGAGGCAGCAGGCGTTAGGAAAACTACTTGATATTGTCATCACTGTGGTTGGACGAGGGTTAGACGCTTGCTAAGTGAAGGAAACACTTTCTAGGTGCACCCAGGCCAGCAAAATATGAAGGTCCTAGCACTTCATAGACTCATAGATGTTAATGTTAAGGTGGCTGATAGGCCTGACTAAAGTCTCCGTGGCAACATGGTTACGCTGCCAGCCTCGTGTTCGAAGCTTGTACGTTCTGTTCCGGTCTATGTCATCTGGTTCTTGAGGACAATTTTCTAGAATACTCCTGGGGATTATCGCTGGAGTTACGGAGTTCGGGCTTTGCGCAACACTTTCGGTTTAACGCCCTGCGAAAAGTGACCTAGCACTATGGGATAAAACGCTGTACAATGATGCCGATCCTCTTGTCTTGTAAACTCCTTCAAACCTGACTAATTAATATAATATTTCTTTAGGATGTTTAACTGGTCGATGGTTGAAGTGATCGTGTTTCATACTCTAGGTATCTGGACAGTTTAGCCATGAGAAGTCTACACGTGTCTCAAGCTGTGAAGAGAGTTACGGTAGCGTGGCGACCGCCCCCCCCCCTGGTGATTCAATTCGTATCGGGGCGAATTAGAAATTTATAAAATTATCCTGGGCTCTCATGTCGACCCAGCCTATATTGAGTACCCAGAAGTACCCAGACCTTAGACTTGTGAAAAACATGTATTGGAAACAACAAGCTGCCAAAAGAGTTGATAATGAAGTAGGCCAATATCTGCCTATTAAGAGAGGTGTGAGACAGGGATGTGTAATGTCTCCATATCTGTTTTCCCTGTACAGTGAAAGTATTTTCAGAAATATTGAAGATATGGAAGGAATCAACATTGGGGACGATGCATCAATAACATTAGATATGCAGATGATACAGTCTTGATTGCAGACAATGAACAGGACCTGCAACATTTAGTAGATGCGGTTGTTACACACAGTGAACAACTAGGGTTAAAATTAAATTGTAAAAAGACACAGATTATGGTCGTCACTAGGAAGAACGAAATACCACAATGTAATATACAAGTAAATGGGAATATTCTTCAACAAGTGAATAGGTACAATTATCTCGGAACAGTAATAACATCTGATGGGAGATGTCCTTGAAGAGATTAGAACAAGAATTGCCATGGCAAAGTAGCCTTTAGCAAGATGAAAAACATACTGACAAATAAAAAGATGTCAATTGAAACGAGAAAAAGAGTGTTGAGGTGCTACATAGAACCTGTACTTTTGTATGGATGTGAAGCTTGGACAATGAGCAGACAAGCTGAAAAACATCTGATGGCTGCAGAAATGTGGTTTCTGAGGAAAATGCAAAGAATATCATGAACAGCCAGAAAGACCAATGAATAAGTCCTTCAAGAAACAAATGAAGATCGTAAACTGATTGGAGACATTAGACGTAGACAGTCAAAATGTTTTGGGCATGTAATGAGAAGAAATGAATTGGAGAACTTGGTGACAACTGGTAAGATTGAAGGGAACAGACCAAGGGGAAGACATATAAGCAAATACCTGGATGGCTGGACCTCGTGGCATGGTCGAGACAGAAACACGGAACTGATCCACGACTCTGGTGATCGAGTGAGATGGCGAAACATGACCGCCCACGCTTACCGGCATGGCACATGATGGATGGATGGATGGAGGTGTCTTGGAAAGGGAAGGTGGCCTGCGTTGTACTGACCACTTCAGCCATAGAGAGTCAATTGGTCTATAAACTGTGAATTTAGTGCAATATGTCACAGGCACATTAAGTCGCTTACAAGGGCTTACAATATGTCACAGGCACATTAAGTCGCTTACAAGGGCTTACAATATGTCACAGGCACATTAAGTCGCTTACAAGGGCTATACAATATGTCACAGGCACATTAAGTCGCTTACAAGGGCTTACAATATGTCACAGGCACATTAAGTCGCTTACAAGGGCTTACAATATGTCACAGGCACATTAAGTCGCTTACAAGGGCTTACAATATGTCACAGGCACATTCAGTCGCCTACAAGGGTCTTGTACTTAACAATATGTATTAGCTTTTAATGTGTTTATTTGTTCAAGACATTTACATTACAAAACAATGGAATAAAAAAGAGCTAGGATACACTATCTGATACCATAAAGAAAAGTCTGCACGGAAATCCTGTATACAAGATTATAATTGCTGTAAAAATTAATTAGCTCTCCCTTCCCCCACCCATCTCTCTCTCTCTCTCTCTCTCTCTCTCTCTCTCTCTCTCTCTCTCTCTCTCTCTCTCTCTCTCTCTCTCTCTCTCTCTCTCTCTCCTTCTCTCTTACTCACTGTCTGTCTCTTACTTTTTCATCTACTAAACGACTAAAGCCGATCTCCCCGACAAAGGGGTTAAGGATGCTGTTCGTAATACCATATACTCACGTATGACACATATGAAACACAGTTGCGCGAGATTCGGTAGCGGGTCGCGTCGCGTTGGTTTCTTACGGAGGGTATATGATCCGGTCGTTCAGAAAGCAATGGCAAACTACTGAACGTAAAACTTTCCAAGACATCAACAGCAGCTGAAAAATGCCGGTGCTGACTGCAATGTCCTGTAAATAGGATATGCAAAACAAAACACACAAAAAACTACTAAACGTCACACACCAGATACGACAGCTTACTGAACTTGGCACTAAAGACAACACGTTTTACAAGTCAGCTGTCGTAACCTTTAAGCTAGTTTTATTACTCCTTCAAGACTAATTATCATGTTACGTGAATTAGCCTCATTACGAGCCATTCAAAATTGAACCTTAACGTATTTCTATGGAAAGACAAGAAGTTCTAGAAATTTAAGGAAGCTATTAGTGCATCAAAGAAACATGAGATATGCTGCCGTAAGATAGTTCCGCCCAATGGGGGAAGTAATTATGTTGCCTCCATGGTGACAACATTTTACGAGCAGAGTCACTTTTATCTATCTATCTATCTATCTATCTATCTATCTACCTATCTATCTATCTATCTATCTATCTATCTATCTATCTATCTATCTATCTATCTATCTATCTATCTATCTATCTATATCTACCTGTCTATCTATCTACCTGTCTATCTTCTATCTATCTATCTATCTATCTATCTATCTATCTATCTATCTATCTATCTATCTATCTATCTATCTATCTATCTATCTATCTATCTATATATCTATCATCCGATTCCAATTCAAAAACAAAAATTCCAAATTCGACCTCGTCTAACCTGCTTCATGAGCTGTGGTTATTGTTGAGGTACGTGGTTTTTGTGGGTTTATTCACCCTAATTCTTGTCTTGTGAGTCCTATCTCGGACTGGTTATGTAGCGTTTGTGTCTATGACGTCAGCAGTGGGATAGGTCGGCGGCTGTCCTTTGTGCATGTTTCCTCTTGAGGTTTTCTTTGTTGGTGCAGGCTCCTGGCTCGTCTGGCTTGATTGGCTGCAGTCCTTTGAAGGACCTGTCTCCTCTGGTTGTGTCTGTTGTTGGTGAAGGCTGCTGGTTCCTCTGGCGTGGAAGGTTGCAGTCCTTAAAAGGACTTTTTATTTGTTTTGTTGCCTTCCTTTTTGTGTATTTTACGTAGGAGCTTCTCGGCGGTTTCCATTTCTTGTTTGCGCAATATCTCTTTCCTCTCCCTGTTCATTCTTTCGCGCCTCTTGTCCATTTCGAGTGATCTGCTTTCTTCTTTCCTCTCCCATTCTGCTAGCTCAACTTTATTCATTCTGCCCAACGCTTGAAATTCCTCCCTTGTCATTGGAGCAGGGTACTGTGTGCCGCCGTCACTCTCCGACCCTATGATTTCTCCAGTGGTCTCATGGTATACTGGTTTCCTCTTGGACCCAGGTGGCCCGAAGAAGTTCTGTATCGTATCGGCCTTTTGTTGGGTTTCATCTTGCGGCTGTTCTGTGATCGTTTCCTTGGCTTCAGCTGGTTTTCTTTGGGTTAGTTCTCTTTTTAGCATTTCTCTCTCCACTTTGATGTTTCGTAGAATCTCTTCATTCTCCTTCTTAATCAGTGCCATATGTTCTACTTCTTGCTTGATGTTTTGCTGTATCTCCTTCATTTCCGCCAGTAGTTTTTCGTTGTCGTTATTCGGGGTCGGCGTTAGCAGTGCCTTGACTTGTCTCTTCAACTCGTCTATCTGTTTTTGAAGTTGATCTCTTTCGGCTTGTGCAATACCCGTGGCTGTCTCGCCCCTCTGCATTGCTTCCTTGAATGGTGTCTTTGTGATGATGGCGATTTTTAAGACGTCTCTATGTCTCTGCAGGTACGGACAGCCCAGGTATCTTGCTCCATGTTTGCCCAGGCAGTTGGCACACTTTCTTTTGTTGTTGGGTGCTCGGAAGTCCGTGTCCATCTTGGCCAGCGGACACTCCTTGAAGGCGTGGTGAGCGGCGCAGTATCGGTAGATTCGTCTTACTCCGTCACGTCTTACTGCGTCACATCTTACGGCGACACGTTGCTCTGCTGTGGCCGGCCTTCTGACATCTGGAACATTGCGTGATTCTTGGTATGAATCTCTCTGGTTGCTGCATTCTCTTTTTGAATGATGCTGTGGTCGGCATCTCGCTGCACTCCGACGTCACTACTGTCAAGGTTGTAGGTATCTTGGAGTAGGCGAGAAGCCGCTCCGGCCTTCAAGAATCGGATGTGAAGATTCTCTTCACGTAGCTGCTTCAGGATTTCTTCATCTGTCAGCCCCACATGAATCCGCTTGACAACCCATCGGACTGTTTTTGAGTCGGTGTTTCCGATCTGGTGTCTTTCTCCTCCTTCTCTGCTGTCTTCGTTCTTGACTGTGTTGGACTGTCAATCTTCTCCCTCGTGTCAGCTTCAGTAATAGGTGTAGTATCAGGCTCTTTGATGCAGCTAGCAGGTGGGCTCTCGACGTTCTTCTTCTTGTTGTCGGCTCCCACGCTGCACATCTTGGCAACAGCGTGTTTCTTATTTTTGGACTTTCAACGTGACATTTTCCCGCGTATCAGGCTTCTTGACAGAATAATGCAACTTGTCTTGTTAGCGCTCGCTGTGCGAATGCACAAAACCGACATACCACGACGTCTATCTATCTATCTATCTATCTATCTATCTATCTATCTATCTATCTATCTATCTATCTATCTATCTATCTATCTATCTATCTATCTATCTATCTATCTATCTATCTATCTATCTATCTATCTATCTATCTATCTATCTATCTATCTATCTATCTATCTATCTATCTATCTATCTATCTATCTATCTATCTATCTATCTATCTATCTGTCTGTCTGTCTGTCTGTCTGTCTGTCTGTCTGTCTGTCTGTCTGTCTGTCTGTCTGTCTATTTATCTATCTATCTACCTACCTACCTACCTACCTGCCTACCTACCTACCTATGTATCTATATGTCTATCTATCTGGCTGGCGGGCGGGCGGGCGGTGGGTCTGTCTGTCTGTCTGTCTGTCTGTCTGTCTGTTTGTCTGTCTGTCTGTCTGTGCATAAGATCCGTATCAGTCGGCTTTAATTTTAATGCTGCATGTCTCGTGTTTCTCTGATGCACTAATAGCTTCCTCAAAGTTTTAGAACTTCTTGTGTTTCCATAGAAATACGTTAAGGTTCAATTTTGAATGAGTTGTAATGGGGATAATTCACGTAACATGATAATTAGCCTTCAATAAGTTAAACATTAGCTGAAGCTTCCGACAGCTGGCTTTTAAAGCGTTTTGTCTTTAGAGATGAGTCCTGTTTACGTGTGGCGTTTTACAATTTGTTGTTTTAGGTTATGTATACGACAGAGCAATGAAGAGAGAACGAGAAATAGGAGTGAGTATGCTTAAGTGAGAGGGCGAGAGAGAGAGAGAGAAGAGAGAGAGAGAGAGAGAGAGAGAGAGAGAGAGAGAGAGAGAGAGAGAGAGAGAGAGAGAGAGAGAGAGAGAGAGAGAGAGAGAGAACGCGCGAGAGAGAAACAATTTATTCTGAAAACATTAACAATCTTGTTTACACGAATGCCGACCATAATGTTTCCATATTTGATGAAAAACATAATGCGTTTATTTTCACATTAAGTCCAATGTTTTGAAATGTGAATGTCTAGACATTGAGTGCAAAACGTCAACAAATTGAGAACTGACACATGAAGTCTTATGTAAATAATCGTAAATTACTTGATTAAAACTGGTGTTGCTTAATGGCAATTACAAACATGGTTTTCCCAGAGTTCACGCTGTGTCTGTGTGTGTTTTAATTAAGTGCATGTCGTCTGCTGCTTCTGTTTGCGGATCGAACCTCCTCGTTCAGCGCACGAATGCAACTGGCACTCCATGAGTTATTGCTGGTTGGAGCTACGGAGTTCGTGCTTTGTGTGATGTTCACGGCAAGTAGAATGTTTGTACTTCTATTAGCAAATGGCTTGTTGTGAATCACCTGGGGAGGGAGGGGGAGGTTGTGTTAACTCTTAAGTCAGATGTATTTGCGTTCGCGAATCGGTACAAACTATCTCGGTACAGTCTTAACATCCGATAGGAGGTGCTTTGAAGAGATTAGAGCAAGAATCTCTATGGCAAAGGTAGCCTTTTGCCAGAAACAAATACTGACCAATACAAAGATGTCAATTACAACGAGAAAACAGGCGTTGAAGTACTACATCGAACTTTCACTTTTATATGCAGATGAGCAGACAAGTTGAAAATAATTTACTTTCAGTGGAAATGTGTTTCTGAGGAAAATGCAAAGAATACCATGGGCAGAAAGATGCAAACTAATGAGCAAATCCTACAAGAAGCAAATGAAAACCGTAAACGTATTGGAGAAGTTAGACGTAGATAGTCACAATTTTTGGCACGTTATGAGAAGAAATACATTTGCATTCCGGTCGTTTAAGCTCGGAACAATCACGCATTTATCGTCTCGAAACTGGCTTGGAGGATTTTCTCCCGACCGTACCGATGTACATATCCCTGGCGGATGGTGTTGTAAATCTTTCATAACCCAGAAACGAGGGACATGTGCTAGACCAGTATGCAAGACTAGCACTGAAATTTGACATCATCTGAGGTGAGCCATATTCATCTTCATCATGTGCAATGCCGATATGCGTGGGCGGTCATGTTTCGCCATCTTACACGATCACCAGAGTTGTGGATCAGTTCTGTGTACTTGTCTCAAGCATGCCATGTGGCCAAGCCATCCAGATATTTACTTCTCTGCATTGCCTTTCTTTTTTACCCCTGAGTCTTGCCAGTTGTCACCAAGTTTTCCAGTTTACTTCTTCTCATAACGTGCCCACACAAAAAATGTTGATTGTCTACGTCTAATTACGATATAATTAGATGAGACTGCCTTGGATTCGACCTAAGTTTGACATGTTTCTTCAGCAAATTGTAGTTATTTCATTGTCATTAGACTTTCACCAATGCCATATTCTTGCTAACAACCACAGCAAGGCAGCCAATTATAACAAGGGCATTGTACCACCGAAATCTCAGCCGAACACCATGTACACTGTTGTTGACTTGCGCAAACTGTCCTGGCCTGACACATACTATATTTATCATCATGATCACTATAAAAAACACAAAGTGAGCCGTTTCTTGTTTTCATTTACCAATCAAGCAAGTGCCATCTCCCATCCAAAGTCAACTGTGATCAGTCTCCAAAACTCTCAGCCATACATCTTTATGGTGCATTCATACGAGCTTCTTCCTACCCATGTCTTGATGTCAGCCATCGACCATTAATTTAGTCTTCCTCTTGTACGATTCCACTCCACCATTCACCACTCTCTCCATCACAACCTTTAATAAGGAGCTGTGTCAATTTACATGACCGAAGTACCTTAACTGTCATGTCTTGATTTATTTCAGTAATGTTTTCTTTCGTCTCACGTTTTGTAATATCTCTTTGTTTGTTTACTTCTTTTGTTATGGTTATGATTATTCACTTTGCTTACTAAACAAAAGTCGCTTAAAAGTCGACAGGGTCGACTTCATTGAATCGGGTTTTTATCCCATATGGCTCGGTCTCTTTCCGCAGCGCGGAAAGCGTCGCATCAAGCACGAACTCCGTAGCTCTGGCGACGATCCACAGGAGTCTGAAAAATTTAAATCGTGAACCGAAGGACGCAACCCGGAATCGAACCCACAACCTTCGGAGCCCGAGTCAAACGGCTTGACCACTTCGCCACAGAGACTCGCTATGCTTACTGCGTTGTCGTTCATGTCTCTGCACACATCTACGTCCCTGTGTGTTTTGGATTAATTCTGTCGATGATACCCCTCCATGTCACCGTCTGAGTTAATCCAGCATCCTTTCTCTCGGTGTACCTCTGCCTCTTCTCCTTCTGATCTTTTCCGTGGCCACTGTATTTTCTAATGTTCTCTTCTCATTTATATGTCCAAGAACCCTGTTTGTATCTTTCTTATAGTTGCATATAATGTTCTACTTACATTAGCTTTTACTAAGCAATCATTGTTAGCTACACTGTCAATCCACGGTATTGGTAACATTCGTCTCAGGAACCACATCTCCACCATATAGAGTAATCTTCATATTCGCCCATATAACTTTACAAACCAGTAAATTTAATACGGGGAACTCTGGCCTTCTTTTTGTTCCATACTTATTTCCTTTACATAAAATACATTGCATGAGAAATATACATTGTTGCTGACAGCTACACCGATGTTCGTGTTTCTCTAGACAAGTTTAAATTTTAATTAATTTACTCGCAACGTATTTCCCTTGAAAAAAAAATAAAAATGCACGCTAGCTCAATTTTCAGCATCAGCAGAACACCAGCCTGCACTCGGAACCAGATGTGTAAAGAGATTTGTAAAACTTTAAAGAATCTTCTTGGAAAGAAAGGCAATGGAGAGATGAGCAAGATTTCTGGCTTGATTATGCCTAGTTTATGAGAAAACCTAACGTTGAAGTCCTACCGCAGTATGTAAGAAATAGGGATTCACATCTCAACCAAGTCATGGTATGAAGGCTATCGTTGAGGGTATTATCAAGGCTATACTTGCAGGTATATTCAGTGGTCAACCAAGTCATGGTATGAGGGCTATATCCTTGAGGGTATTGTAAGGCTATACTTGCAGGTATATTCAGTGGTCAACCAAGTCATGGTATGAGGGCTATCCTTGAGGGTATTATCAAGGCTATTCTTCAAGGTATACTCAGTGGTCAACCAAGTCATGGTATGAGGGCTATCGTTGAGGGTATTATCAAGGCTATACTTGCAGGTATATTCAGTGGTCAACCAAGTCATGGTATGAGGGCTATCCTTGAGGGTATTATCAAGGCTATGCTTCAAGGTATACTCAGTGGTCAACAAGTCATGATATGAGGGCTATCGTTGAGGGTATTATCAAGGCTATACTTGCAGGTATATTCAGTGGTCAACCAAGTCATGGTATGAGGGCTATCGTTGAGGGTATTATCAAGGCTATACTTCAAGGTACATTCAGTGATCAACAAAGTCATGGTATGAGGGCTATCCTTGAGGGTATTATCAAGGCTATACTTGCAGGTATATTCAGTGGTCAACCAAGTCATGGTATGAGGGCTATATCCTTGAGGGTATTATCAAGGCTATACTTGAAGGTATACTCAGTGGTCAACCAAGTCATGATATGAGGGCTATCGTTGAGGGTATTATCAAGGCTATACTTGCAGGTATATTCAGTGGTTTACTCGAGGTATGCCCGCTCCGCGACGATGGAGTTACGGACGTAATTCGTGATACCGCATCCCCGCGTTTGAAACACAGCTGCGCGCGATTTGGCAGAATACCGTGTTGCGTTGGATTTTTACAAACAATTATGGGTGCCGTTCGTTCAGAAAGCAATAGCAAACGTGAACTTGTCAAGAGATCACAACAGCAAAAGAAGCTGGTGTTGACTGCAACATTTTGTAAAGGATATGCAACTAATTTTAATTAACTCGAGGTATATTTGAGGTATATTCCAGGGTGTATTCGAGGCTACATTCGATGGTATACTTCAGTGTATACTCGGGGCTATGCCGAAAGTATATTCAAGGGCATACTGAAGGGTATGCTCCAGAATATACTAGAAGCTTTACTAGAGGGTGTATTCTATGTTACATTTTTCGGTATGCTCTGTATAATCGAGGGTATACGTTTCGGTATACTCTTTGAATATTCGAGGGTAAATTCTTGGATGTCGGTCCCCTGGCGAAGGGATTAAGGACGCTGTCCTTAATCCCGTATACTCACGTACAAACACAGCTGCGCGAGATATGGCAGCGGATCGCGTCGCGCTGGTTATTTACGGAGGTATGTGAGTCGGTCGCTCAAAAATAATGGCAAACTGCTGAACGTAAAACTTGCCAAGACATCAATAGCAGTTGAAATAAATGATGGTGTTGACTGCAATGTACTGTACAGGATATGCGAAAAAAAATATTCTTGGGTATACTCTTTGTTTCAAGGGTACACTGGTGAGTGTACTCGTGCTTTGCGCATACTTTATTGCCTACACTGTACTGGGTGGGTGATGTATTCGCTGGCACCCCGACTGCCTTAGCTGCCAAGATATGTTCTCACACGGAGTGACACCAGCAAATAAATCAAAGTAAACATTTACGGATCATGCATCTTTCCTGCGACAACACGCGAATGTGAACCGTGGACTATTTTAAACACTCAAGAAGAGAAACATGACTTCCTGAACTTAACTGATTCAGTATCGAAGATAATATATCGCCAAATGTGACACATTATGTGGACAGAAGGACGATATATCGCCATACTAGGATCGTGTTATTTGTTTCGTTTCATGTATCTTCAGCAATTTCAATGCTTAGCAAACGGAAATTTACAATATAATACTTGTTTATTTGACTGTAGACCATGTTTGGTCTAAACCTACTTTTTGTTTGCCATTGAATCAGTTAAATATTACATAAATGTAATTTCTTAGAACATGGTGGATCAAGAAGCTAAAAAAAAATACGTACTGACATTCTGCAAGATTAGAACATCACACAATAACAAGAAAACTGGCTTCTACATAGTGGTTTGGGAAACTGAAATGATTTGGCCAACCACATGTCACACATCATCACAACACCACATGTCACACATCATCATAACACCACATGTCACACATCATCATAACACCACATGTCACACATCATCATAACACCACATGTCACACATCATCATCATAACACCACATGTCACACATCATCATAACACCACACTTCACACATCATTATCATAACACCACATGTCTCACATCATCACAACACCACATGTCACACATCATCATAACACCACACTTCACACATCATCATCATAACACCACATGTCACACATCATCATAACACCATACGCCACACTTCATCATAATACCACACTGCCACACTTCATCATAACACCACAAGCCACACTTCATCATAATACCCACATGTCACACATCATCATCATAACACCACACTTCACACATCATCATCATAACACCACATGTCACACATCATCATAACACCACACGCCACACTTCATCATAATACCACACGCCACAAAACATCATAACACCACACGCCACACTTCATCATAATACCACACGGCGCACATCATAATAATACCAAATGTCACACACATCATCATAACACCACACTTCACACATCATCATCATAACACCACATGTCACACATCATCATCATAACACCACACGCCACACTTCATCATAATACCACACGTCACACATCATCATAACACCACATGTCACAGATCATCATAATACCACATGTCACACATCATCATCATAACACCACACTTCACACATCATCATCATAACACCATATGTCACACATCATCATAACACCACACGCCACACTTCATCATAACACCACACGGCATACAACATCATAACACCACATGTCACACATAAATCATCATAACCCGAAGAGAATGGATCGGCAGGGAGTGATCAGAAGATCTGACCGACAATCAGTAAATCTCCCCTCTTCTCCCCAAAAAAGGTCAGACGGACTGATGAATTAGAAAACAACTAGCTCTATTAGTACTTATACTCTTCGCTGACTATTGAAGATGAGGGTGGAGCATGTATGGGAATATCCCGAGTGCTATGGTGTCCGCTCTTCACTCACCTTTACTCAACATGTCACAGTAGCTTACAAGGTAATGTAATGGAGGTGTGATTTGTGAAAAACGAGGCAGGGGCCAACTAACAAGAAGGCAGAAACACATAATAGACGTCCTGGGAATACAAATGCAGGAAGCAAATGCAGTGGCAAAGAACCAAGTCTTTTCGGTAGGCTGTGATGAGAGCAAAAATGATCCATAAAGAACTATACCGAGCCAATTCTGTTGAACAGAAGTGAATCATAGACAATTAACAAACTAATGAGGATTTACGTGGAAGCCGTAGAGATGTGTGTTTACAGAAGAATGATGTGAACATCTTGGACAGATAAAAAGCGTAATGAAGATGTGTTTATGTATATACTCCAGTCCCTTTATATGCTCAAGCGTCTTTATATGTTCAACCTCTTTATAAGCAACTACAGAAATTATGAAAGACACAACAAAGCACACAAAAGGAACAAAAGGAACTGGAGATGGCGGAGAGGGTGAAAAAAAAGGGTAAAGTTGAGGTGTTCCTGCTCTGTGCAGCGGAGACAGCAAAATCTAAACGGGAAAATTGCGTGAGTGAGCTGGGAAGTGATCAGACTTTCGGTGTCTTCTGGAAACTACACAGTGCAGAAGAATGCCTAGAAAAGACTAGTCTACCACAAGGCCGGCAGTATATAGGTGACAACAGCCCATGACAACGGACAAGAAGAAATAAGAAGCATTCCTAGAAAGGTTTATAGCACAGAGATAACACAATGATGGAGACAGCAGGGAGGATGCTAGAGGGCAGCTAGCCGTTTTCATCATGGGGAACAGCTATGAGGATGGTGTACAAGTAGAAGAAGTAAAAAAACGTATTGACAACAGTAAAAGTACCTTGCGCCAGGACCTGACGGAGCCAGGTTCTCCCATATGAATAGTATGAGTTATAGGGATTTGGAGATGTCTGCTTGTGGTAATCTGAGCATTAGCAAAGCACCAGTGTCCTATGAGTGGGTTCACAGCTATTTAACTCCACTACCTAAGTCAGGCAAGGACCATTCAAGACTTAATGGCTACATGATTATCAACTCGAAAAATATAATTCTCAAATATATTAGACAAGGCTGTTCTAGTCAAGCTGCATACATTCTTGGAAAGGGAAAAGCCAAGAGGACTGGGGAGTTGCCAGCCAAGGAAAGAAACATGATCAAACGCAGCCACATTTGCTTTTGATGCTTATTACTGGTTCCAGAAAAGACAGGATACAGTGGCAGCAGCACTGGTCAGATATTATCTGTTAATGCACACTTATATGCAAATGAGTGTTAGTCTCTGGGTAGAGAATTGAATAGCAGCCACCCTGCACTATCATGGGGTTGCTCTCCGCCTAGATTCATAACCGTGCATTATTACTCCGGAATTACCAAAGGGTTCTGTAATATCGCCTGTGCTATTTAATGTATACACAAGCACGATTACAGGCATTAGGGCATCAGGGACTGGAAGGATACTGACAATTGTTGTTGTTGTTGTTGTTGTTGTTGTTGTTGTTGTTGTTTGCGCTTGCTGGCTTTGAACTCAAGCCTAGTCCATAAACACTTCTTGTAGTAGTTCTGGAATTAATTTTGCGTGTGGATTGGCTTTTCCTATTAACAGTGTCCCTCGAGATCAGGCGTCCCAAGTCAAGGACGATAGGACAACATTTTAGTCCAACTGTCCGGTGTAGAGGTTGAACCCCTTACCTCGGTATCAGCACACCGGATGTTTAAGAAAACGCATTCCGTCATGCTGACGTACTCTGACAATTGTAAATGATGTACTTGCATATAGGCAGGGGAGAGACAGAATGAAAATAACGCAAGAGTTGCAGGAGGCAGTAAATAATGTGATCGACTGTGTAGTGTCATTAACCCAGATAAGACGTCTATGTTATGGTGCTCTCTGAACAATAGGAATCTTAAGACTGACTTTCCAAGTCTTACAATAAATGACAGAAATGTTAACTGAGAGAGAGTAAACTGAGGCACCTGGGAATCAGCTTCAACAGACGCCTGCCATTCGGGGATCACGTGAAAGCAGCTGTTTCGAGATCTAACAAGGGACTCTTATGATGAAGATCATGGCAGCAATGGACATGGCGCAAAGAAGGCTGTTCATAATCTATCAACATCTAATTCCCTTAGTAACTGAGTATGAATTGAGACAGCTCATAGTGTAAAAGAATCAGCTGGTGAAACTGGAGTGCATACAGAATGAAGTTATGAGGGTGATACTGGGATGCACAGAGGACACACCAGTAGTGTCTAAGGGATACATCCAAGCCTTATCCACGAATGCAGACATGCTCAAGATGCTGTACGCTGAATCATATCTCATATGGATTTAGACTCGGAACACCCCCCCCCCCCTTCACCCCGCATAAAGCCCTGGACACAGTTAAAGGTCACAGCTGATAGATTGGTAAGAGGAACATCATGGATGTCTCATGCAGAGGACACAACCAGAGAAATTTGATGCTTGAGAACATTCGGAGAGGAGAGAGTTGGTCAGAATACCAGTGCAAAAGTCAGAGATGTGCAGGGTCATAATAACATTGGATTGGCCGCCGGGTTACACTGAATGGGAAGTGGAACAATTGGTACACGACAATTCGCGACCAGGCGATGTAATCATCTACATGGGTGGCTCTGTGCTAAGAGGTAAAAGAAGTGCCTGGGAATTCGTGGCGAAGATTGGGGGATGGTGTTTGGTTCAGTAGATCTTGGCATATGATACGACAACATCTAGTCTGAGAATGGAGGTGGAGACAGTCATTGCAGCGTTCTGCTGGCTAAAGAACAAACAGCATACGCATGTCGTTATTGTAGCTGAATCATAAAGTATGACACGAAGGTGCAGACAGATATGCTTCGAGCAGACTGGCAAGCTTCCATTAAACAATCAAAAATAGTGAGCATGTGTTGGATATTTACTCCCTGAACATGCTGGTGTGTTGGAAACGAGTAGGCGGACAGATTGGCTGGATCTGCACCACTTGGTGGGGTATTGGTGCAAGTGTGGTCGGGGCCCTCTGGAAACGTGTCTATAGAGCAGAAGAACATATAGATCATCCGTCACATTGAGAGAATGGTGCTGCAGTTTCCTTTTGTGCTCCAGCCAACATCTTTCTTCCAATCACCTTCCATGCTCCAATTTCCTTCCATGCTCCAGTCTCCTTCCATGCTCCAGTCACCTTCTATGCCCCAGACTCCTTCTATGCTCCAGTCTCTGTCTATGCTCCAGTCTCCTTCCATGCTCCAGTCCCCTTCATTGCTCCACTCCCCTTCCATTCTCCAGTCCCCTTCTATGCTCAACTACACTTCCATGCTCCAGTCCCCTTCCATGCTCCAGTCCCCTTCATTGCTCCACTCCCATCCATGCTCCAGTCCCCTTCTATGCTCAACTACCCTTCCATGCTCCAGTCCCCTTCATTGCTCCACTCCCTTCCATGCTCCAGTCCCCTTCATTGCTCCACTCCCCTTCCATTCTCCAGTGCCCTTCTATGCTCAACTACCTTTCCATGCTCCAGTCCCCTTCCATGCTCCAGTCCCCTTCTATGCTCCAGTCCCGTTCCATGCTCCAGTCCCCTTCCATGCTCCACTTCCCTTCCGTGCTCCAGTCTCCTGCTTTGCCCCAGTCTCCTCCCATGCTCCAGTCTGCTCCATACCTCAGTCTCTGTCAATGCTTTAGTTCCCTTCCTTATTCCAGTATCGAATATGATCCAGTCTCTTTTCATGCTCCAGTCTCTTTCTATGCTCAAGTCCCCTTCCATGTTCCAGTATCCTTCCATCCTCCAGTCTCCTTCCATCCTCCAGTCTCCTTCCATCCTCCAGTCTCCTTCCATCCTCCAGTCTCCTTCCATCCTCCAGTCTCCTTCCATCCTCCATTCTCCTTCCATCCTCCAGTCTCCTTCCATGCTACAGTCTCCTTCCATGCTACAGTCTCCTTCCATGCTACAGTTTCCTTCCATGCTCCAGTATCCTTCCATGCTCCATTCTCCTTTCATGCTCCAGTATCCGTCCATACTCCAGTCTCCTTTCATGCTATAATCTCCTTCTATGCTCCAGTCTCCTTCCATGCTCCAGTCTCCTTCCATGTTCCAGCTTCTGTCTATGCTACAATCTCCTTCCATGCTCCAGTCTCCTTCCATGCTCCAGTCTCCTTCCATACTCCAGTATCCTTCCATGCTTCAGTCTCCTTCTATACTCCAGTCCATACTCCAGTCTCCTTCCATCCCCAGCCTCCTTCCATCCTCCAGTCTCCTTCCATGCTACAATCTCCTTCCATCCTCCAGTCTCTTTCCATCCTCCAGTCTCCGTCCATGCTACAATCTCCTTCCATCCTCCAGTCTCCTTCCCTGCTACAATCTCCTTCAATCCTCCAGTCTCCTTCCATGCTCCAGTCTCCTTCCATGCTCCAGTCTCCTTCCATACTCCAGTATCCTTCCATGCTTCAGTCTCCTTCTATACTCCAGTCCATACTCCAGTCTCCTTCCATCCCCAGCCTCCTTTCATCCTCCAGTCTCCTTCCATGCTACAATCTCCTTCCATCCTCCAGTCTCTTTCCATCCTCCAGTCTCCGTCCATGCTACAATCTCCTTCCATCCTCCAGTCTCCTTCCCTGCTACAATCTCCTTCAATCCTCCAGTCTCCTTCCATGCTCCAGTCTCCTTCCATGCTCCAGTCTATTTCCATACTCCAGTCTATACTCCAGTCTCCTTCCATCCTCCAGTCTCCTTCCATCATCCAGTCTCCTTCTATGATACAATCTCCTTCCATCCTCCAGTCCCCTTCCATAATCCAGTATCATTCCATGCTACAATCTCCTTCCATCCTCCAGTCTCCATCCATGCTACAATCTCCTTCCATCCTCCAGTCTCCTTCCATCCTCCAGTCTCCTTCCATGCTACATCTCCTTCCATCCTCCAGTCTCCATCCATGCTACAATCTCCTTCCATCCTCCAGTCTCCTTCCATCCTCTACTCTCCTTCCATGCTACAATCTCCTTCCATCCTCCAGTCTCCTTCCATGCTACAGTCTCCTTCCATAATCCAGTATCATTCCATGCTACAATCTCCTTCCATCCTCCAGTCTCCATCCATGCTACAATCTCCTTCCATCCTCCAGTCTCCTTCCATCCTCCAGTCTCCTTCCATGCTACATCTCCTTCCATCCTCCAGTCTCCATCCATGCTACAATCTCCTTCCATCCTCTACTCTCCTTCCATGCTACAATCTCCTTCCACCCTCCAGTCTCCTTCCATGCTACAATCTCCTTCCATCCTCCAGTCTCCTTCCATGCTACGATCTCCTTCCATGCTCCAGTCTCCTTCCTTACTCCAGTCCATACTCCAGTCTCCTTCCACCCTCCAGTCTCCTTCCATCCTCCAGTCTCCTTCCATGCTACAATCTCCTTCCATCCTCCAGTCTCCTTCCATGCAACAATCTCCTTCCATCCTCCAGTCTCCTTCCATTCTCCAGTCTTCTTCCATGCTACAATCTCCTTCCATGCTCCAGTCTCCTTCCATACTCCAGTCTCCTTCCATCCTCCAGTCTCCTTCCATACTCCAGTCTCCTTCCATCCTCCAGTCTCCTTCCATGCTACAATCTCTTTCCATGCTCCAGTCTCTTTCCATACTCCATTCTCCTTCCATCCTCCAGTCCGTGCTCTAGTCTCCTTCTATGCCCCAGTCTGCTCTACGCTTAGTTTTCTTTGTTCTCTAGCCCCATTCTCCCCTATAGACCACACAAACAGAATACCACCATACTGCACGAACTCTGTTCCACCAATGAAAACCTAGAAATGTATTTACTCGAATCACACATTCTTATAACCTTCTTTTGTATGGTTAAGTCTGGAAAGTGTCATTTTGGATGCTGAACCCATACATATCTCCATAAGTCAATTAGCATTCGATGGGTGATATCAATAACACGCCTGTGGCTTTTATTTAATGGTTTCCATTTTCATCTGACGAGGGTTTTATAACATGCACAATAGATATACAGCCACACGGATATACGGGCTTAAATGTACACACAGACAGAGGAATGTACGGGCCTGAGTGTACAGACATGTGCATGGATATACAGGCTTAAATGTGCAGACAGACACACGGATATGCAGGCTTAAGTGTAGAAATAGACACACCAACACACGTATGGACAGGCTTAAATATACAGACAGACACAGACACACGATATACAGACTTAAATGTACAGAAGGACATAAAGACACCGAGATATGCAGACTTACACATATAGACACACGCACACACGCACGCACAGATATGCAGTTTTACATATATAGACACATATACACAGATATGAAGGCTTACATATACAGATAGACAGGAACAGGGAAAATACACTTACATGTACAGATCCTCCCATACACTGACCAACAGATAGACTCATACACAAAGATGCAGACACCTACACAAAGATACAGACAGACATAATTTACATTTCTGGTCTCATGTGGTTTCCAGTATTCTCCAGTCTGTATATTATTCATGTATTATGTACAAATAACCCCTTGTAGATAACCAGCATATGAGAGTGCACGAGTCCTGAAAAGAAAAAGCATCCGCTGTCAACAAATGCGGAGAAAGACGGTTTATAATATCTGAAATACGGCACCACCCCAAGGATTCCAGCATGTAGAATATGAGTGATCAACGTGGAGGATTCCTAGATATCTAATTATACAGGGAAGTTATCACGAACCGAGATAACGGGTATGTTAATTTAATGTTGCATGTGTATTTTATTATAGACAAAGTAATATAATGAAGATGTTATGAAGAGAGAGAGAGAGAGAGAGAGAGAGAGAGAGAGAGAGAGAGAGAGAGAGAGAGAGAGAAAGAGAGAGAGAGAGAGAGAGAGAGAGAGAGAGAGAGAGAGAGAGAGAGAGAGAGAGAGAGAGAGAGAGAGAGAGAGTCTGACTGCGTTTTAATTGTATTACGTGAGAAGCTATTCGGTACCGTCAAGTCAATTTTCTCATGAAAAAGCAGAAAGATATAAGAATATAATTAGAAAATTAATTTCAAACAAAAGTGGCATATGTAAGAATGAAGCTCGTCAGTGAGCAACGACACGATTAGATTATGTACTATTTACTGGTGTGCTATTGGCTGCTAAATGACATCTACAGGGGACTCAACACCAGAAATATCATCTAGAATCGCACTGGCATCTAGTGCCTTCAATAAACTGTCAAACATCTGGAAGTCAAAGACACTCAGCAAACACACAAAACTTAAAATCTTCAACTCTTGTGTGATTCCAGTGTTAACGTATGGATGTAAAAGTTTTAAATCAACGGTAGCTTTAGATAAAAAAATTAGACAATTTTGAGAACAAATGTCTTAGAAGACTTCTAAACATCCACTGGACAGACTTCAGAACCAATTCGCAAATAAGACAAGAGACTAAGCAAGATACAGTATCCAATTTCATAAGAAGACGCCGTTGGAACTACATCGGCCATGTACTCAGAATGGACAAGTCAAGACTCCCCTACCAAGCCCTCATATGGTCACCAGTAGGGAAAAGAAAACGGGGAAGACCAAGAGAGACCCTGCGTAGAACCATCATTAGAGAAGGCTCATTCAATGGCCAAGTAAATATCCAAGATCTACAACAGGTAGCAGCGAACCGCCAGGCATGGAGAGACAGGACTTCTGCCCTACGCGCCGCCTTAGGCTCAAGAGGAAAGACTAACTAACTAACTAACTATTGGCTACTGTAATATCCACCGGTGTATGATTTGGTGATGATAGATTACGTGATTTATGAATGGCTTATTTGTGCATGGATGCTGTATGAATGTCTGATGTATGGTTGGCGTCTGTATGATTGGCTATTGTAGTGTGAATGGCAACTATATGATTAGATAAAATGTGATTGGCTACTGTATGAATGGCTAGTGTATGACTGACTATTATATAATTGACCAATGTTACTGCATTATTGGCCACTGTTTGGTTGGTTACTATATTATTGACTACTGCATGATTGATTATTGATTGGCTACTGCACAAGTTACAACTGTATGATTGGCTATTGTACGATTGATTACTTTATGACTGGCCATGGTATGATTGATTGTTTTAATATTGACTACTGTATGATTGGCTGTTGAATGGCTGTGTAATTTATGATACAGTGGTTCTCAACCTATTTTGACCCATGCACCTCTTCACCATCTGTTCAGAATGTCATTCCCCCCTTTCGTATTTCCTCCCTATAAAGACCCCCCCCCCCTCTTCCGCCCCGCCCTATTGTCACAGCCTCACATGATATGATAAACCAACATAAGTTAGTAGACAGTAGCCAAGGGCTACAACTCCCGCCCAAGGGAAAGAAGTAAGACCCTCGAAGGCCAGAGTAATCCAGAACCTTCCCGAAGGACTGGTCAGTGAGTCCACTGTCCCGTGGACACTGATGTGGCCCGCCTATTGCGGGGTCCACGAGGAACTCGAACAGAGTTACCACCCGTGTCGGATTGCGACACGTGTGAATCGGGCAGAGAGAGACGGGACATCGAAGAGGCAACAGGGCCTGCCTTAGAGGGACTCAATAGTTTAGACCCATGTGTATTTGGGTTCATAGACATATGCTAGATAGTTTGCTTAGAATGTTTGATGATGTTAAACTGTGTGATGATGTTAAACCTCTGTGATATGCAACTCAGTGCGGGCTTGTTAAACCCACTGCGCCAACGCACTGTATATTGAAATACAATAAATGTTAGATATTATATTTAACGGAGTTATTGTTGCCTGTGTGAGCCCGAGCTCAGATACCTAGACATCCAACACGCTGACAGGCTTTTTGGGGGCTAATCTCCGGTTTTGGCACAAGCTTTACTTATAGACGGCTATTGATTGCCAAGTAAAATAGTAAATTAATCATATCAAATTGATGTTTGAAGAAGTTTAACAAATTTGCATCTATCTAGTGATCAACTAGTATTAATATGAGTCCCTCTGCAGCTAGTCTCTCAATGATGTTATTACTATAAACTATTTTGACATGACTGTGACATTTTTTGACTGTTACTAATGTTTTCTCATTCTACGAGCAGATTGTTCCGCGAATTGTGTGGTGTGTAACCTATGTAAACTATCCAACAGTGGCGAGAGTACAAGACAACATTCACAAGTTCTGGGATCATAAGATAAGTTTCATATCATGCCCATTGCAACCCTAAGTGGTACTCATCACCATCCATCCATGTATCATTTTGCTTTGCATTGATTTGTATGTATATTCATGACCTTGTAACCAACATAACTTTGCATTTGTATTTGCGCATGTAATAATTAAGGGAGATAACTAAATTTTCTACTCCCCAACATTTTTTCTAAGGGATTTAACTTCAGTAAAATTACCAACAAGTAAAAGTCAAGATGTCTACTTTAGAAAAATGTATTGAGCAAGGTATGAAATTAGGTTATAAAGAAGACAAACTGTCAGAATGGGCACAGAAGACGCACGCAGAGAACATTGCCCGTGAAGAAAGAGCGATAGAACGAGAAGAAAAACAGAGGCAATTGCAGGCAGAAGAAAAGAAGATACAACTGCAAATGGAGGCAGAAGAGAAAAAGATGCAATCAGAACGGGAAAAGATGCAGATGCAACTACAAGCTGAAGAGAAGAAAATGCAATTGCAGGCTCAAGAGAAACAATTAGAGCTTGAGGCGGCGGCCAAACAAGCCCAATTGAATGCCGATACACAAATAAAACTAAAGCAGATGGAAATCGATTCCAACGTAGAAATATCTGTAAATAAACTGAGAAGCAAAGAGGAGGAACAAAAGTATAACAAGTATAAAGGCCTCGTCAAGGCATTCTGCTCAGGAGACTCCATCAGTGCATACCTGGAAAATTTTGAGTGTCTAATGTCCTACCATAAGATCATAAAATCAGATTGGTCATTTATTTTAATGAGAAACTTAGCTCTGGAACCTTTGAAAGTAATAGAAACAGTGCCGCAGGAAATGAGAAAAGATTATGATTATTTAAAGCAACACATTCTCCAACATTTCTCTTTAGATACTGCAGGTTACCAACAACAGTTCGCAAAATTATCCCCACAACCAAACCAAACCTTTATAGACTACGTGTCTACAGTTCAGGATGTGTGCACAAAGTGGATTAACTCAGCTAAAACTAACAACAGCCATGACAAACTAAAAGAACTCATTATTATTGACAAAATAGTTAGTACAATCCCCACACCTTTTGCTAAGTTTTTGAAACAAATGGACTGTAGGAGTATTCAGGATGTAGAGACAAAGGGGAACGCATTTTTCACAGCGAACAGAGATATTTTCCAATTAAACCTAAGTCAGAACGAAACAGCAGCAGTTGTAAACACTAGATACTCGAAACCAACTGAAAGCAAGTTTAAACCACGCTCGAATGTCAGGAAGCCAGTTAAGTGCCAATATTGTAGTTTAACTCACGAAGAATACGCGATGTGCGATAAATCGCCCAACTATCCTCATCATCTCAAAATGATCGTGGAGAAGCAGAAGAACAAGAGAAATGCGTACCAGAGAGCGGTCAAATGCTATTTTTGCAGTAGCTTTGGGCACTACAGTCGCTTTTGTGATGGCCGAAAATTACTAAAACAGGCCAATGCTGCACTAGTTGAAACGTCATCAGACGAAGATATTGAATCACTGAATGAATGTGACAATCAAAACGAAAGTTTGAGTGAACTAGGAAATGCCGTGCAAATTATTGACACCATTACAGACCATAAATGTAACACCTGTATGAAATTCCAACTTGACACAACATTACTATGTGGCCATACCATTCCTATTTCTAATGAAATGGCCAATGCTGCCTTATCTTCTACAGGCAAGCTAAATTTCTCAACAGGGTTTGTAAATAACAAAAAGTGCACATTAATTCGTGATTCCGGCGCAACGCTCTGTGGGATTAAGAAAACATTAATCAACGACAAAGACTATACACACAAACACGTAACTTGTCGCACATTCTCAGGCACTATAGAGAAATACCCCCTTGCTCTTGTCGAAATTCGAACACCGTTCATATCAGGACTAGTATTGTGCGCAGTCCTAGAAAATCCTGTCGCTGATATTATACTTGGGAACCTGCCCAACATACGACCTTGCTCTGAAAAGGAAATCAGAGATTGGGAGCAGAAAAACGGTATCCAGCACCCAAACAGCGATCCTAAAGAGAAACACCATTCATGCTTGTCTCAATCTGCCAAAAGAACAAGGGAGACAACCAATGAAGTAATTCAGAAAGAATTCACCGAGGTGTATGATGCAGGGGCGGTCGAATCTGTCAGTGATACGACCAATTTAAAACCTCGAATTGAGGATGCTACCGATCTACCAAGTACCAAGCCTGTAGATGTGCAACAACACACACAACACACGAATGCAATAACACGACAGACAACTCACGAAACCCACACTGACCAACTGCAGGAGTCACTAGAAATTGTATCACCAAACACTACCATCACTAAGTACGCCAACAAAGGTGCAAAAACAATTGTATTAAAACCAGGTCAGGATATTTTACTACTGCTACCTGACAAGAGAGATTTGCTATCAACCTCTTGGCAGGGACCGTTTAAAATTGTTAGAAGAATTTCGGAAGTTGATTACGAAATTTCTTTAAATGGAAAGTTGAAAATATTCCATGTAAATATGTTAAAACCATACTATGCTAGACAGGACACTGACACGAGTGAGCAGACGCAGCTAACTGATGACAGAAACGAAACGACAATGACCCAACTGAGTGACATCTCGACAAACGAAGCATCGTTAACGACGCACTCTTACGACAACAAAGACGACGAAGACATATGTACATTACCGACAATATGTGATAACGACAGCGACGACCAATTTGACGACATATTGACAACGATTAATCTCGACGACGACGACAATGACATTGAGGACAATTTACAAACAGTAGCATCTGTGATAAATCAGACAGACGTAGACAATACTGAAATCCCAGTACCGATTATGAATGACGACGGTAGTATAAAGGACATACAAATCTCTGACACTTTGACACAACAGCAGCGACAAGACATTTTGACTCTCCTTAACGAGTATAAATCTATCTTCTCTAACAAACCTGGACGGACTGACAAAATAACACATTCAATTGTGTTGACAGATCTGACACCGGTCAAATGTAGACCATATTCTATTCCTCTGCATTATAGAGCAAATTTAGACAAAGAAATTTTGGATTTAGAGAAAAATAGAATAATTCAGAAATCTATGTCTCAATATTCTTCACCGATTGTCCTGGTGAAAAAGAAGGACCAAACAATCCGTTTGTGCATCGATTATAGAAGATTAAATACAATAACCACAACAGATGCGGAGCCGATGAATAGCTGTGAAGACCTCATTTTGAACATGTCTCAATCATCCTTATTTTCAAAGGTTGATTTAGCGAAAGGTTATTGGCAAGTACCACTACACCCTGCTTCTAGACATATAACAGCATTCGCAACACCTCTCGGTTTGTACGAATGGAGATATCTTCCATTTGGTCTCAAGAACGCTCCCGCCACATTTGTTAGATTAACTAGATTGCTATTACACGGAATTAAAGATGTCCAAGCTTATATTGATGATATATGCATTCATTCTTCTAATATGACTTCTCACTTACTTACACTCAAACAAGTCTTCGACCAAATCTTTCTTTTCGGACTTACTATCAAACCTTCCAAGGTTGAAATAGGCTATAAACAAATAGACTTCCTTGGTCATAGAATTTCTGAAGGCAAACTGTTGACAGATGATAAGATTGTTTCGAAGATTCTCAATCTAGAAGTTCCTACCACTAAAGAAACAAATTAGAAGTTTATTAGGTCTTATAAACTATTATTCTAAGTTTATACCAAATTGGGCAGAACTTACATCAGTTTTTTCTAATATGTTGACAAAAGATCATCCATCAAAAGTTTGTAAAAGTACCAGCTTAGAGGATGCAATATGCAGATTGAAACGCATTTTTTCTAATCCACCAGTCTTACGATTACCAAACATAGATTTACCCTTTATTTTGACCACAGATTCGAGTGCTATCGCAATTGGAGGATGTTTAATGCAAGAAGTGGATGGAGTGAGACACCCAATTCTCTACGTAAGCCGTAAGCTGAAGAAAGCAGAGACCCGTTACTCTACAGTGGAATTGGAGGCATTAAGTCTATTATTTTGTATGCTCAGATTGTCTAAGTTCCTCTTGGGTGCCCACTTCGTTGTACTCACCGACAATTCGCCATTGTTGGTACTTAAGCAAGGTGTTCCCAAAAACCATCGTTGCAAAGATGGTGTCTTCTTCTCCAAGATTTCGACTTCGAAATCCGCCATATCAGAGGCACTGATAACATTATAGCTGATATTTTATCGCGGCAGACGAATGCGCCAGCAGAATAACATTTGGCACATTGACCATTCGCCATACCAGAAATTGTGATATTTTATTCCGTAGCATAGAACAGTGTAACTTTACACCTGCTAAAGAACTTCATTTAAAAGTAATAACACCCCAGTGAATAGGTTACATATAACACCCACGAACGTGAAACTTTGAGAACTATACTACCAATTACCAAAGCTCTAGGACCAATCCGAGCGAGAGACATTATCTGTGAAATGATTTCATCCAGTGAACTGACAGTGATCACGAAAACATGAACACTTATACTCGACATTGAGAACATTCCATACTTGCTGTGGCTAATAGACTTTGCAAACAGCCAAAATAGAACTACGTCAACGACAACACTCAAGAGACAGCCATACTAACTATTAACATGGCACGATACGCTAACAACAGGAGGACAACGCGCACATCATCGTTGGATTTAGTTACTTAGTTAATTAATTAATTTAGTATTGAATATGTATTATATTATTATGTATATAAAAATGTATTAACCTGTAATTTGTACATTTTCTACCATAATATTACAGGTATTTCCATTCATAGGTTAAATAACCTTCCTATGCAAGTTTCTCTATGTAAATTATAAACCATTTTTGAGTCATCGTACAAAAAGTACGTGTTATCTTAAAGGGAAAATATCGCCTATTCCGTTTTTCTAAGGGAAATAACACTTACCTCAACTTTACTTATATATTTTAACCAAATACTATTTTGAATGAAAGATGTGTGAATGACAGTGTGAAAGAATTAAATGAGAGAGCGATATACTGAGCGGACAAATTGTACGCAAAACGTATTTATTTTAATTTGTCTGCGTCTTTCATGTAAATTGTACTACTTGTCTAAATTGTTGATACATGTTTAGCAGTTAGTTTAGTACTCTTAGTTAGCATTTAGGATACTACATCTAAGCACCACTGCTTGGAATGCCTGATCATGTATTACACACATTGGAGTAATTCATGATTAAGGATATCCCAACTCGTGACGCTTGGAAATAAGCCACACATTCAGCACACATTTACACAAAACTCAAAACTGAACACTATCAATTAAAATGCAGTCACTTTATTAGAAGCAGCAACTTATTAGTCAACACACTAACAAGCCAACAGGGACACATGTAGTCAGATGGGATAAAATAACAACGTAACTACATATTTAGCATTATACAACATACGAGAGTAAAAGTGTATTGAAATGCACACACAGAACAAGATTTGAAGGTGTACTTAATTAGCCAAGACTTGTGTCTTGTTAATCCTCTCTAATACAGAGGTTAATTATCTTGGTATCAGTAGGATACTATGAGAAGGACGGGTTGTAGAAACAACTAGTAAACGTCACGTAACTTCGGTCAGATAAGCATTTTAAGGACAGAGGAGAGAGAGAGATCTCTTCACCAAATCAGAGAAGTGGTGTATGGGAGAATACATGAGTGTTGATGCCAGTATGTAGTTTACCAAGTTACTATCCACCAAACTACAATACACCGACTTTATGTGATTCTGTGACAGAATTAGTCAGAACTAATTACCTTATAACAACCCATCAAATCGGGGGAAGAGGGGGACTCCTGTCACAGCCTCACAGTATATGATAAACCAACATAAGTTAGTAGACAGTAGCCAAGGGCTACAACTCCCGCCCAAGGGAAAGAAGTAAGACCCTCGAAGGCCAGAGTATTCCAGAACCTTCTCGAAGGACTGGTCAGTGAGTCCACTGTCCCGTGGACACTGATGTGGCCCGCCTATTGCGGGGTCCACGAGGAACTCGAACAGAGTTACCACCCGTGTCGGATTGCGACACGTGTGAATCGGGCAGAGAGAGACGGGACATCGAAGAGGCAACAGGGCCTGCCTTAGAGGGACTCAATAGTTTAGACCCATGTGTATTTGGGTTCATAGACATATGCTAGATAGTTTGCTTAGAATGTTTGATGATGTTAAACTGTGTGATGATGTTAAACCTCTGTGATATGCAACCCAGTGCGGGCTTGTTAAACCCACTGCGCCAACGCACTGTATATTGAAATACAATAAATGTTAGATATTATATTTAACGGAGTTATTGTTGCCTGTGTAAGCCCGAGCTCAGATACCTAGACATCCAACACGCTGACACCTATACAACTGGAAGCTAAATTTAATAACACATACTAGAACAAGTCTAGACGTCTACATAACACACATGATTTGTGGGTCTACTTACGTTATAAAACGAATTTCAGAAGGGCGAGAAGTACAGAACCGTAAAGTATAGAAGGAAAATCAATATCAAATAATCGGTTCTTGTATTAGCACGATCTTGAAATAAACTTGGAATCCCCACCGACTGAGAACCACTGTTATGATAGGCTGCTGCATGAATTGCTACTGTATCAATTGGCTAATGTATGATTCATTACTTTATGGCAGGTCACAGTATGACTGGTTACCTTTAAACTGATTGCTGTATGATAGTAGGAAACAAAGTATAGGACCTTTTCACGCCTCTTAAGGCTTATTGGGCGGTCGGTTCTAGTCCCATGTGTTTAAAGACCAGTCGGCACTCTAGAGGTGATGTGGTCAGTATCACCCCGACCGCCTTTATTTCCCGCCTTCACTTTCCGAGATATTTCCTGGCACTCATTTTGAGAAGCGTTGACATGGAAGTCAAGTTATTCTTTTATAAATACACCTTAATTTAACCGGCGCTGTAGCTTAAGGAATAATGACACTGCGTTTCTCAATTGCCTGACACACCGAGTCCATTATCCGAAATCAGCCGCGAACTATTTGTAAGTAGATCACTATGCGTTGATTTCAATGGTATGAGGCGTCGATGGTTTAAAATTAAATGGCCAACTACTGAACTAATATTGCCTAGTAAATCACAAACAGCCAACACATGCTGCGGTTGATTGCAACATCCTGTACAGAGCATGCAACTAACCTAACCTTAATGTTACTATTGGCTGCAGTATAATTATTTACCTGTTTATTGGCTACAATATACTTCTTTGATCTACGACTGGCATATATATATATATTTCATTGATGAATTATTTTACTGCGGTATACGCTGTATACATATCCACTGTATAATTTCATGCAGTATAATTTGTGCGTGTGTGTTATTGATTATTGCTGTTGTCTACTGTATGATCGGATACTACATTTATTTATCTTTAATGACTGGCCACCATATACTTCTCTACTCTACAATTACTACTGTTATTTATGCTGATGTGTGATTGGGTGATATAAGATGTGTTGGATTATGAATGACTTATTTATTTTTGTTGGAGAAAATTATTGGCTACTGTATGATATCTTCAATGACTGGCCTTTTATACTTCTCTACTCTACGATTGACCACTATATATTTCTCTATTCAATTATTATTCTTTCGCCATATAATCCAAAAAAATTGGTTAATGTATATTATTCATCGCTTTGACTGATTTTGCTGAATATGTTTTCAGAAGATGCAATCCACATTATTGTTTATCTGAAGTTCTCATCTTTTGGAAATAACAAACAAACCATCATAATACGCCAGGCCTGGTACCATAACAGCCGTTGCAATAACCGTTACAGTATTGCCTTTTTTGTCCCATCCACACCAAACCAGCGTGTGACAACATCTACATTTTCACCACTTTGTGGGATCAAACAAGAACAATCTTTCAAAGTTGCCTGGTAGTCTTTTAGAGAAAAAAACAAAAAACAACCAAGCTCAGTATTGTTTGTTAATACTCAGCCTCCACCAAGATTAGTCTTGTTCCCGCCATTAAGATCCATGTTGGTGATCCTGTCAAAGTCGCGGAATCTCTCATTTCTGGTCCAGCAGCCGTTTAAGGGAAATGTAATTACCTAGTAATCTCAGTTCCGAGGTTGTCTTACCACGAATGACGCATTGGTAACAATGTTGTATATAAACATCAAATATCTACGCATTTAACTATCATACTTATCTAAATACCTATTTTTGGGTGTGTTTTTTTTTGGTTCGCATATCCTTTACATGACATCACTGTCAACATCAGCATCTGTCAGCTGATTGTTGATTTCTTGGCAAGATTACGCTCAGTAGTTTGCTATTGCTTTCTGAACGACTGGCTCACATACCCCATAAGTTACCGACGCGGAGAAAACCGCTACTGATTATCGCGCACGTCACGTTACTCACGAGAGTATACGGGATTACGGAGAAAGTCGTGTAGCTCCTAGACCAGGGAGACCGGCAAATACCTAATTACCCATCTAATTATCTACTTACCCGCCTAAACTACTTAATTACCAGTCTGCCTACCTACCTATTTACATATCTGAATTCACACCTACCTATTTACCTACATGCCTGCCTATATGTCTACCTACTTACCACCATGTATTATCATATACCTACCCGCCTAACAACCTACTACTTACGTCTCTGCCTAATTACCTATCTATCTAGTTACCCACTTACGTGCCCAACTATATATTATACTTATAATCTGGATACTGTGTGATTGGTTAATTTAAAGTTACCTTCTGTGTGATCGACTAATGTTTATTTGACTGATATATTCGTATATAAATAACTCCTTGTGTGACTGGTCATTCCATGATGGCTACTGTATAGTACTGTAGCGTAAGATCACCAATGTGTGATTCTCATGCAGTGTAAGATCATCACTATGTGATTCTCTTCTACCTTGCAATTGACTGTTGTTTAATTCCCCAACCCAGAATTGACTAGTTTGCTACATACGGCACGTAATAGGATCCTAAACGTCTTTTTTTTTCTTTTTAAAAAGAAAATCATACCCATGTTATGTCACATGGTATCTTCAACATCATGTGCCATGCCGATAAGCTTGGGCTGTCATGTTTTGACACCTCATACGATCACCATAGTAGTGGATCAGCTCCGTATTCTTATTTCTACCATACCACGGGGCTAAGCCATCTAGATATTTACTGCCCTGCCTTCTCTTGTTCTTTTACCCTCAATCTTGCCAATTGTCACCAAGTTTTCCAGTTTATTTATTCTCATAGCGTGTGCAAGAAATGTTGACTGTCTACGTCTATTTTCACGAATATGATTGCGGTTTTTATTTACACATAATAAAGCGGCATAGCTGTTCACCGAGGCGTGTAAAACGAACAGTTAAGTGCATGCCCATCACAGGACGCTGCAATGCACCCCAGAATCCTTTGACTGTTTAGGATTTTCTAGTCAATTTTACGTTCACAAGTTTGCCACTGCATTCTGAACGGTTAAAGCTCAAATCGTCGTGAACATCCCCGCACAGCTATCTGCTTACATATCTCCTGCTGCTGACTTCTAATCCAGCCTTTCGGAATTGTGAAACTGTTTACTACTCCTTAGCCACAGATCTCAAGAGATATTTAAACGCAAACAGTAATGGGCTGTAAATAAATAATATATAAATTAATAAATATAAAAATAAATAAATAATTAATAAATTAATCAAATCATAGTCTTCTGGCAACATGCATGTCAATGTGTCTCTCCCCCCCCCCCCCCCCCCCCCAGGTTTAAAAATATACATATAATATCAATTAGCCAAACCTGTTCATACACACCACAAGCACGCTTGACAGATATTACAGCTATTGGTCAGATGTAGTTGTATTTCTCGCTGGCTGCCTTTGAACACAAACGTAGCCCATACACACGACTTTTGATAGTGATGGACTGAATTTTACGTATGGATTAGATTGTCTCTACTGACAATGTCTCTCGCCATCAGGCAAACCCACTCCGACTTCAGAGGTGCTTGTAATTAACGTCCCCAAGTCAAGGACGATAGGTCCACATTTTAGTCCTACTGTCCGGTGTAGAGTTGAACCCCTTACCTCGGCATCAGCATACCGGATGTCTAAGAATACACGTTCTTATCCATTCGGCCTTGCTAACCTACGGTCAGATGTATCATCCACATTAGAGCTGATGTCGATAGATTTCAACAGAGACACATAGTTCACGTGGTTACGAAAACATTCGGGAGAATTTCACATCAAGAACACCGGACCATTTGTAACAGTCTCTTTGTTGTGCGAGGTCAAGGTTCTTGTGTCCTTCACAGGAAGGTATCGGGTTATGAGGGATAGATCAGGGTGCGAGATCAAGGTTCTTGAGTCCTTCACAGGAAGGTATCCGGTTATGAGGGATAGATCAAGCTGCGAGGTCAAGGTTCTTGTGTCTTTCACAGGAAGGTATCGGGTTATGAGGGATAGATCAGGGTACGAGGTCAAGGTTCTTGTGTCCTTCACAGGATGGTATCGGGTTATGAAGGGATAGATCAGGGTGCGAGGTCAAGGTTCTAGTGTCCTTCACAGGAAGGTATCGGGTTATGAAGGGATAGATCAGGGTCCGAGGTTAAGGTTCTAGTGTCCTTCACAGGAAGGTATCGGGTTATGAAGGGATAGATCAGGGTGCGAGGTCAAGGTTCTAGTGTCCTTCACAGGAAGGTATCGGGTTATGAAGGGATAGATCAGGGTGCGAGGTCAAGGTTCTAGTGTCCTTCACAGGAAGGTATCGGGTTATGAGGGATAGATCAGGGTGCGAGATCAAGGTTCTTGTGTCCTTCACAGGAATGTATCGGGTTATGCGGGATAGATCAGGGTGCGAGATCAAGGTTCTTGTCTCCTTCACAGGAAGGTATCCGGTTATGAGGGATAGATCAGGGTGCGAGGTCAAGGTTCTTGTGTCCTTCACAGGAAGGTATCGGGTTATGAGGGATAGATCAGGGTACGAGGTCAAGGTTCTTGTGTCCTTCACAGGAAGGTATCGGGTTATGAAGGGATAGATCAGGGTGCGAGGTCAAGGTTCTAGTGTCCTTCACAGGAAGGTATCGGGTTATAAAGGGATAGATCAGGGTGCGAGGTCAAGATTCTAGTGTCCTTCACAGGGAGGTATCGGGTTATGAAGGGTAGATCATATTGCGAGGTCAAGGTTCTAGTGTCCTTCACAGGAAGGTATCGGGTTATGAAGGGATAGATCAGGGTGCGAGGTCAAGGTTCTAGTGTCCTTCACAGGAAGGTATCGGGTTATGAAGGGATAGATCAGGGTGCGAGGTCAAGGTTCTAGTGTCCTTCACAGGAAGGTATCGGGTTATCAAGGGATAGATCAGGGTGCGAGGTCAAGGTTCTAGTGTCCTTCACAGGAAGGTATCGGGTTATGAAGGGATAGATCAGGGTCCGAGGTTAAGGTTCTAGTGTCCTTCACAGGAAGGTATCGGGTTATGAAGGGATAGATCAGGGTGCGAGGTCAAGGTTCTAGTGTCCTTCACAGGAAGGTATCGGGTTATGAAGGGATAGATCAGGGTGCGAGGTCAAGGTTCTAGTGTCCTTCACAGGAAGGTATCGGGTTATGAAGGGATAGATCAGGGTGCGAGGTCAAGGTTCTAGTGTCCTTCACAGGAAGGTATCGGG